>JAFEMH010000250.1:0-532500 GCA_022495995.1 Adenophora triphylla var. japonica | reverse complement strand
TAATTTGGGATCGGCTAACATGAACCTCATATATCATCGTGTAAAAAGGTTGTTGGAAAAAAAATCAACCCCCCACATGGATTTTTGCCCTTCACTCCGGCCTCTTCAACACCATACTTTCATCCACTCCTCGTAAACTCATATCATTTTCAATCACTCTAATCCAAGTTTGTTTGGGTCTTCCCCTATCCCTCGCCATTTTATCATTTCTCCACTGTTCCGGCCTCCTAATCGGTGAATCACTCGGTCTCCTTCTCACATGTCCAAACCACTTTAGACGATTTCCCCTCATTTTATTTTAAATGGGCGCAACTCCTGCTTTACCTCTGATCACCTCATTCCCCAATCGATCCTTTCTTGTATGACCGCACATCCATCGAAGCATACGCATCTCCGCCACATTCATGTTATGCACGTGACACTGTTTCACGGCCCAACATTCCGTGCCGTAAAGCAATACCAGACGAGAGACACCAGATTGATAATATCGTATTATCTCGAAATCAACTCTACAACACTTCCGTGCAATTATTCTTGAATCAACGAACAAATTTTGTTTCACTCTCCTTTTCTCTCCCTCTCTCTGAGTCCCTAATTGTATCTCTAATTTTCTAGTATTAGAGGATAGCTAGTATTTATACTAGCTAGCCCTAATCATTGGGTTGCATGAAACCCCACCAAAAAGTAGCCCATAAAACAAGTTTTGTCGGGGCTAGCACCCTAGCTGTTTTGGCTGCATAGGCACTTCTATGCGTTCAACACTCTAGCTTGTATGGCTACTTGCATAGACACACCTCACACTTTGATATGCGCCTAAAGGCGTAGACCAATTATCAACTCCTATGCGCCTTGGAAGTTTGGGCGCATATGTCCAGTTTCTACCATTTTCCCATTTCGCTCCAACGAACTCAGATTCAAGCATGATCGCAACACGACAATAAGGAATGCATTTAGGTGCTAATTGTGGGGGAAGGACCACGAATCTATCTTTGTTGTGATTGCTAGCAACAATATGAACCTATTGCAAAATTAAGATGATAAGGGAACTACAAGATGAATAGAGTCAAACGTGAAATGATACCCTAGTTTGCCAATGATGGTGAACTTGAAAAGAAATTAAGGATTTGACATGATGTTGAGGATTTTAGATTGATAATGATGCAACATAAGCAAGGTCCTTATTATCTTACTATGCTACCACAAAAGATTTGAGAAAAAATTAATAAATTTGTTGATTTCATTGATGTGTTATATATGTGTATATATGTATATATATACTCTCTGTCCCAATTTAAGGCTCTTACTTTTCTTTTTAGTCTGTTCAAGTTTAAGGTTCTTAGTTGCTTAATTAACTAAAATGGACAATGAGACCCAATTGTCATTCTCACAACAAAAACTCCCTACACACTTTCTCTCTTCTAATTTACTTTTAATACTCACAACATTTACTTTTTCTTAATACTCGTGCCAAGTCAAACTAAGAACATTAAACCAGGACGGAAGAAGTATATATATCAATAATAATACGAGAGATCTTCAACTAAGAGTTTATATAATCAAATCAAGTCAAATCAACTAATTTAATCTTAGTCTAGTCTATTTTAATGCAAAACGTTTGTATACATCTTTCATCTATATCCAATCTAGATATACAAAATATTATGTAATCGAATGATTGTTTTATCCCTAAATATCTGAAGGGACTAATCTTGTAATTGGAATTTAAGAGATTTAGGGGTAAATGCGGTATTTACATAAATGAAGTTGACCGAAGAGTGGGGGGTAGTGAGACAAAACCAAACCTCAAAGGTGGTTGTGATGCTTGTCCAAACCTTACGGGTGGCATTGAAATTAACCTGACCCAAACAACTTGACCTTTGCCATATCCTATACGGATACTCCCAAGTTAGAGTTGTCCTGGTTGACAACTTCAAACTTTTTAAGATTATAGCTTTACTTGTACTCTTGAAAGTTCACTAAAATCATTGTTTGTCATAGAATTGACTAGTTTTTTGGCAAATAACCAAAGAGGAAAGAGGAGTTTAATGTAATTATTTTACTATTATGTTTAAAGTACAGTGAAACACGGCATTCTTGTTGAAATTTATTTGTCGAGATTATGTTGCATCAAATCAGGCCTGATTGACTTGTGCAACCAGTACAACGGAACAGGGCCGCAAAATTTTAAGGGCCCCAAATGAATCTAATCTTGTTTAACATTAGTTGATATAATAAACCTGGTGGATGAACAGGGTAGCAACAAAAGAGATTGTTTATCACCGAGAATCATGCTAGACATTTTCCATGATAACATGTTTACCTGGTTATTGTTCCTGGAGGATGAGCTGCTCATCTTCTTTTCGGCTGGAAAATTTACGGTTTCTTTGTATATGAGAAAGTGGAGGAGGCTGTTGTGAAGGTCTTTAGGTTTAAGTAGATGGAGAGCAGATTGAGCAAATAGAAGTGAAGGCTTTTCCATTGGGTGTGTGTGTAATTAACTTACCAAAATGAACCTAATTCATTAATGCAACAGTAAACTGGTAAAAAATTACTTTTGTGTTTTTTCTGTCTGTTGTTCAGCCGAGGTTAACATTATATTTTCCAAAAAGAAGTTTCATGATATTTTCTATAAAGAACTTGATTTGTCCACGACATTTCATCTTATATCATCATATACATATGGTACGATAGCCTTTTAATTTATTTCCATCTCTGAAAGTCGTTACAGAGTAAATCTCTTTTGACAGCAAAGATTATTATCATGAGAAGCATTAATGGTATCTAACTAATATGAGGAGTCTTTTGGTACATATAATTTTCGATTGTCCACTTCCACCTACCATTTATGTATGTTGTTTTTATAAAGGTTGAAAATGTTTTATTGAAATTCTAACTAAAAGGTTGGTGGATTATTAGTTGATGCTTAGCACCTTGTTTTTATCGATGAATGAATTTGATCTAGTGTATTCATCCCTTTTGGGGTTTTTTTTTAGGTGACTATGGGGTTGGGGATTCTTTTCTCAAAATGTCAGTGCAAAAGTATCTCCGAGAATGTTTCTAAGTTATTCGTATTCATTTTTCTCGTTTTCTCTTTTTGAGGTTTAGTTTTTAAAGTGCTAAAATTGTACTTATAGTCTAAATGCAATTAATGTTGTTTCTCATAAAGGTTGAAAATGTTTTATTGAAATTCTAACTAAAAGGTTGGTGGATTTTTAGTTGATGCTTAGCACCTTGTTTTTATCGATGAATGAATTTGATCTAGTGTATTCATCCCTTTTGGGGTTTTTATCTCCGAGAATGTCTATGTTGAAAAAGTATTTACCAAAATGGACTAATTTTAGAGGTCGCTATTGGCAGTATCTTGTTCATAGTTTCAGAGAAAAACTTAAGTTGCATGTTGCCAATAGCTGCTTTAGTTTCCCCCAAAACTAACACTTAGGGAATATTTGAAAAAAAGAAGTATCTATCGCCAATAGAGAATCTAGTTTTCCCCAAAATATTGAAGTCACTATTGACAATAGCGACTTATATGAACTAGCAAATTAAAAAGTGACAATGAGGTTCGCCCCTTTGGAAAATTTTCAGTGCAAGTGTGTACTTTAAAAATAGTTTCATTGAAAATACGTGTTGTGAACTTGGTGCTTTCACATATCGTGCACATTCATGAGGTACACAAGACGAGATTGTTCATAAGACCCAATAATTGTATATTTAGAGGATTATTCTTCCATCCAACGTATTCTGCCAAGATATATATTACTGTACCAAAATCGCCTATAGTCCAAAGTATGCACCAGAAAATCCTCGGAGACCAATTAAGTGCAAAATGTTTTTAACCATCAGCTACTCAATTTTTTAAACATTCTTAAGACGAATTAGCAATATATAGAACAATGATCTGATAATAAGATGGTAATCATCGGATTTAGCTATGGGAAGAAGAATGCACTAGTAACTCCTCCTTATGCTGGTTGTTTTTCCGGTTATATCATTTGTCCTCGATTCACAATATTAATGATTGCATTTTTTTATTGAGGTGGGTACTCTCAAATCTTTAGGATCGTGTTCGTCTCGGCTGTCTGACAACCAGGATACTAGAATTTGGGGTTCTTGACAGGTCAAGTAAATTATCTTGTAAATCTTTTCATCGTTCTCCTTTCACACCCTGTTTCGTTCATTTGGAAGTCAAAAACGCCTTTTAATATTAAGGCTTTTATGTGGACTGTAGTGCTTAACAAACATAATACTAACATGAAGTTGCAGTTAACGGGCCTCTTATGTAATTGGTGTGCTAATTGCAAGCTTTCGGACGAGTCGTGTGATCATTTATTTATCTATTGCGATGTTGCTCGTTATGTTTGGAATTAGTTATTTGAGGTGACCGAGAAAAGCGGATGTTGCCTAGCTCACTGGTCTCATTTTTTGGGAATCATTTTTCGTAATAAATATCTTCCAAAATTTTTACTATGGGAGAGTGGTTTCTATGGCTTTTGCTTGTCGTTAGGCAAAAGTGCTTTTCAGAGATTGTCTATTATGGATATGAAGCCGAATCGGGCTACTGCAATCATTTTTCATTGTTTTTTTTTTTTTTTTTTGGATGGACAGCTTGTCCTTTGCTTGTATGAAAAAAAAAAAAAGATAGTAATAATGTTGTGAATGTATGAAAATTGTTTAGTTTTTTCTTCTATTTAGTGGAAGACCTCTTATAAATTTATACAGTTTAAACAAGATTAACAACTCAATGCCTAGTTGAGATTAGTTTCTTTTACTTATCTTTGTCAAAGAGGATATAAAACTCTACCGCATCTATGTTAGTGTTAGAATTTATTGATCTGTAATTAAATGTCTTTGCATTATGATTGCATTGAACATATTGCAAAACTCGTACCGTAATCTGATGTCCACATCTCCACTCTGTCCACTTTGGAGGAGTTGGATAGTTCTTACCTTAGAACTAGCACTCATCATAGCTGCATTATGCTGATTTTCTTCTTCGCTTCTCCTGATCAGCTTTCGAATCTCCCATAAATCACTTGATGTTAACATTCACTTGATGTTAACATCATTTAGTTTCAAACTATACATCTAATATTTTGTGGGTTTTATTGAAATTAGGAAAGCATGACATTTCTTATTGTGAATGGAGCATGAAAAGGCAGAAGATAGAATTGCTGGAAAATGAAAGAAGGTTATAATTTTTTCTCTCTAGTCTCTCATGTCAAAGCAGTTCCAAGATAGTTTCTCTTCTTTGGGCTACATCTCTTTCTTCTATTATTTCCTTTTCTCAATCAAGTATTGGATCATTCGAGTAGATTTGACGTTTTATTTCTGATTGGGGTAAATTTGGTATTACCGTATTACAACTTATGTTTTTTTTATATATTTAATTATAACTAGGATTGTGCTTTTGGGATTCGTGCACCAAGTATTTTTGTTTTTGGAAATTTTTTACAATATAACACGCTAACAGAAGAATCGGATTCGAAGATTTGTAGGTTTTCATAATCTTTTAATCTCCACCGTCCAAGCTTCCATATATTTTATGCTTTGCCCTAACAGGGTTATTTCATTTTTTTCTTTACAGATTGAGTGAGGCTGCCGCTTGTTTGAGGGGAAAGTGGTTCTTGATGGGATAGATCCATAGATCAACACCTCTTTATCTTTTACCATTCCTGGAGTTTTCATTGTGATAGTTTTGGTAATGAAAATTTCTTCAAAATCATTTTATATTGTGCTTTAACTTTTAATGGAATAACTTTCTAACATATTTCTCAGTGCAAGGAATGCAACCTGTGAATAGATAAACTATGGAATCGCCTCAGTCTAAGCTATAACTTGTATTGAGATAGCCCAAGAGGTACTCTCTTTCTTTATTTTCAGATGGTGCCCCACAACATAAGTATGAAGACGATCTTGACTTTGTTGATGCATAGATCGATGCTTGTTATTTATTCTGGTAAGAGTACATGAGAATTCCTTTTGACCTTATAATTCAATAAAATGATCACTTGCTTTCGTTGGAATTTTATTGATCATCGTGGATATATATCTTTTAGCTTCTGCATAATAATTAGAAGATCCTCTTTGGCTTGGGTATCAATCTGGGCATATTGACTACTTTAAGTACTGTCCGTTCTTGCCTTTTAATGATGATTATGCATTTACTTCAATTAATCTGAATGGACATCATTTCATGATGCCGGAGGCTAGAGATTGTTGACCGAACGATAGAACAAGAATCTATTTCTGAAAGCCTAAGCTCTTCTCTATTTCATAAAATCAAAGTCTAAGTTTTCCAAACCCTAACACAACTATAAATACTATATTGAAAACCCTAATAAAACCCTAAAACTACTTTCAAAGTAAAAGACCAAAATACCCTAATTAATTGTTCAAACATCAGCAAAATAAAAACCCTAAAACCAGCAAACAACTAAAGCCTATTGAGATTTCCGCCGCATGCCCATTTCTGACTTTGCCGCATTGTACGGCCGAGTCCATAAGAATGCACGGCTGCTCCATCTTTGCACGGGCGAGCAACTTCAGGCGCACGGCCGTGCAAGCGTTGCTTTAGCAAATTCGCCAGAATCAATGCCTTGTTGATCTGCATCATCCTCCCCTCCTTTGAAAAGAGTCGACCACGAGTCAATATCCTTGATAGGAGCACCGCGATAACCCGAAAAATCTAAAACGCTGAAGAATGTGGAGACATCAGAATGGCTTGGCAAAACAACTTGTAAGCGCTGTCATTAATATGCCCACGAACACGCGAAATAGTCAGAAAATCTGGTCAAGCAAGTCAGTATTTACCGTTGGCTTCAAACGGTAGGCTGCTATACCCGGAATTGACGCACCCGGAAAAAGAGCCATGCAACGCTGCTTATCTCTCATAGGTGGTAAGCCCGGAAGGATCTCATCTGACGTCACACCGAATCTCATCTCCTGTTTCGTGATTTCAACAAACTCAGAAAGGTTCAACAGCTGATGGCACGCATCCATAGGTACTACATCACACTAAATCTCATCCTTGTAACGTTTGCCAATTGAGAACTGTACCAAACACCGCTTATCTACCTTCAGTTCGTTGCCTTTGACCAACCACGAGAGCTTGTAAGATTGGGAATGTGCTTCAGTATTCAAACCCAATTTCTTAACCATTGTAGTGGAAACGACATTCTCACAACTACCCCCATCAATAATTACTTTACATACCTTCCCTTTGGCGGTGCACCTCGTCTTAAATATATTATGGCGAAGCCACTCATTGTCATCCCTACTTGTCACATTCAAAACACGTCTGACCACCAAGGCTGTCCCTTGATCAGCAAACACCTCGTCGATCTCTTCAGATGGCAGAGCAGATGGCTCATCATAAACAGGATTCTCAACCAATGCGACAACATGTCGATTGGGGCACTCGGCTTGGAGATGCCCGAGCCCATGACATTTGAAGCATCTAGCCGGTTGACGTCTCCTAGGAGTCTCTGGAGGACCGGTTTATCTGCTACCTGTGTCTTCGGATCCGACGGTGTAACCCCTGAAGGAAAATTAGAACTGCATCCACCTTGACTGCTAGTACTATCTTTACCCTGCAAACGATTTATTCCCCTCTTTCTTTTCAACTGTTTCTCAACTTTTAAAGCAAGTCGGCAAACATCTTCATAAGTCCAATACTGTTGTAACTGGACCACTTCTGAGATACAACACGCAATCCCCCAAGGAAACGAGCAACTGTTTGTTCATCTTCCTCTGCAATATCACATCGCATCCCCAAACGATCAAATTCCCCGATGAAATCCGTCATATCACCCTGCTTTAGACAGTGATATTCAATGAAGGATTCCTGACGATAGTGATCGGGAAGGAATTTCCTTCTCAACAGTTTCTTCATCTTTCCCCAAGACCTAATCTTGGCTTTACCCTCTCGAGCCCGATGTTTCTTAACATGTTCCCACCAAATTGAAGCATGTTTCTTCAATTTAATGGCGACCAATTTCACTTTATTACTATCAGTCATGTATTTTAGATCAAAGACACGCTCAACAGTATTTATCCAATTAATGAAATCATCGGGATGTGCCTTACCTTCGAACTCCGAAATTTCAATCTTCACACCGACATCCCTAGAAGGGTCATCCGCATACTGATGTCCATGATTTGGGGCGAAGGGATTAATCCCCTCTCCATACTCCATATCCTCGGATGAAGAATCTGAATCTGAACCCATATTCTGTGGAGGCTCCACGCGCGTGCCCGTGCGGTTGGAGTATCTGAATCTGTCTTCGTATCTCGTCCATCTCGATATCACGAAGGTCCCGTTCGCGATGATGGTCTTCTTCATGGGCATCCGCTGCACGACCCCTACCACAACCACCTCGTCCACCACGACCAGCTTGTCCCGTTCGGCCATTGATATTCGTCCAGAAAACTGATACCAAATGATGCCGGAGGCTAGAGATTGTTAACCGAACGATAGAACAAGAATCAATTTCTGAAAGCCTAAGCTTTTCTCTATTTCATAAAATCAAAGTCTTAAGTTTTCCAAACCCTAACACAACTATAAATACTATAATAAAACCCTAAAACAACTTTCAAAGTAAAAGATCAAAATACCCTAATTAATTGTTCAAACATCAGCAAAATAAAAACCCTAAAGCCAGCAAACAACTAAAGCCCATTGAGATTTCCGCCGCAGGCCCGTTTCTGACTTTGCCGCATTACACGGCCGAGTCCATAAGAATGCACGGCCGCTCCATCTTTGCACGGGCGAGCAGCTTTAGGCGCACGGCCGTGCAAGCGCTGTTTCAGCAAATTCGCCAGACTCAATGCCTTGCTGATCTGCATCATTTCAAAGTCATCATCTTTATATTATTGAAACATCGAGTTAAGAAACTAGTTTATGCGAAGGAGAAAATATTATTTACTTCCCTAGGTTGATTCAATTGATTACAACTCTATATATATATATATGAGTTTCATTCTTGCAGAAGGAGTCTATCAATACCATAACTAATGTCTAAAATTAAGCTAATCATATATCCTACCTAGTTTACATTTATCACATAAGAAAACGATAATTATGTACAAAAAGGAAAAGATATTGACGATATATTCGTCAATATCTCAACAACCCCCCTCAAGTTGGAGCGTGTAGGTTACAAACGCCCAACTTGCCTAGTAGATGGAGGAATTGTCAACTGCCCAAAGCCTTGGTGAGCACATCAGCCAATTGTGAGGAGGTGTGAACATACTGAGTTGTGAGGACACCTGTCTGAACAGCATCACGCACAAGTTGACAGTCAACTTCGATATGCTTCGTTTGTTCATGATGGATAGGATTCTGAGCCATATGTAAATCAGATTGACTATCACATAGAAAAGGCACATGAGTAGCATGTTTAATTCCAAAAGATTTAAGAAGACTTAGAAGCCATTTAATCTCACAAGTTGCACTAGCCATATATCGATATTCCGCCTCGGCCGAAGAGCGAGAAATCATACCTTGCTTCTTTGTCTTCCATGAGATCGGTAAATCAACCAGAAAAACAAAATAGGCAGTGAGAGAGCGTCGCGTGATAGGGCAACTTGCCTGATCAGAGTCACATTAGGCTCATAGTCGTAAATTAGAGGATGTTCGCAAGAGAATTACTTGTCCAGGATGAGCTTTTAAATACCAACCACACACAATGCAGCAGCCCAGTGAGCAATCTTGGGCCTGGTCATAAATTGTGTAAGAATATGCACATTATAGGATAACTCTGGACGTGTGATAGTGAGATAGATAAGACGCTCCACGAGATGTCGGTAAGGCTCAGGATCACGCAATTCCTCATCTTCAGTTAAGGCCAAACGGTGATTCTGTTCAATAGGTGTAAGTGGTGGACGAGCACCAAGAAGTCCTATCTCAAAAAGAATGTCAAGGGCATATTTTCGTTAAGAAAGAAAAATGCCATCAGGGTGTGTAGCAACTTCAAGCCCCAAAAAAATAGTTAAGACGTCCCAAGTCTTTCATGTGAAAGCATTTACTGATATATGCTTTTAAATGTTGAATAACCACATGATCATTACCACCAATGACCAAATCATCCACGTACACGAGAACGTATAGTTCAGCAGCGAAAGTGTTGTAAGAAAAGAGAGAATAATCCTAATATAATCGAAGAAAGCCATATTTATTCAAGGCAGTTGACAACTTGGCAAACCAACAGCGAGGTCCTTGATGTAACCCATACAATGATTTCTTGAGTTTGCACACCTTACTAGAAGAAGAAGCATGATGACCCAATGGTACATTCATATAGACATTTTCACTAAGATCACCATGAAGAAAATCATTGAGAACGTCCATTTGATGAAGTTTCCACCCACGAACTGCAGCGATGGAAAGGAAAACTCGACAGTGACCATCTTGATTGTTGGTGCAAAGGTTTCTTTGAAATCCACACCTTTAACTTGTCGGTTTCCCAAGATGATAAAACGAGCTTTGTAGCGTTCAATGGACCCATCAGCTTTATACTTTATCTTATAAACCCATTTGTTGCCAATCACCTTCTTGTTAATGGGAGCATCTACCAATTCACACGTACCATTCTGGTCAAGAGCAACAAGTTCTTTTTTCATAGCCTCACACCAATGAGGATATTTAACTGCTTCTCCAAAATGATTAGGTTCATGACCTGAGTCGACAACAGTAAAAAAATGACGATGTGTCATAGAAAATTTAGTGCAATCGACAAAGTGTGATAATGGATATCGAATACCTGAAGATTTCTTTTGAACGGGTGAACACAACGGGGAGGGGAATTGAGCAACGTGAGCCTTGCACAGCTCATATTCAGTCGACGGATACATTGTAGAGGACATTTTAGCTCTCTAACCTCGACCCAAATTCTCTGTTGCAGATTGTTCAGGCACTTGCACTTGTTCAGGAGGTTGTTCGAGCGTTTGGGTAGTATCTGTAACCTGGTTAGCCTGTTGTGTTGGAACTTGTTCAGTAGGTTGTTCAGATAACTGTTCATGCAACTGTTGAGCCAACTGATTGACCATATAAGCACTGTCTTACTCAAAAGTAACTTCTTCAGTGGGTGCACAATGAAATATATCTGAATCCTTATACGCCTCTTCTGGATCAGTCCTGTTACTAGCAAAAGGAAACTCATTTTCCACAAAAACAATATCCCGTGAAATAAGCATTTTATGCTCATCAAGACCATAAACTAACCAACCTTTCTTTCCAAAAGGATAGCGCAATAAAACACATAGTCTGTTTCGACTAGCAAATTTATCATTATTTTTGCGAGAGTAATGAACATAACGCAAAGATCCAAACACCTTAATATTCTTGTAAAAAGGGGGTTTTCCACAAATAATTCCATAGGGGGTTTTTCCATTCAACAATTTCGAAGGGGTACGATTAATTAATTACCCAACTGCTAATACACACTCACCCCAAAATTTCACAAGTAATTTTGCTTGAAGCATTAAAGCACGAGACACATTCAAGATATGCCTATGCTTTCTTTACACCCTTCATTTTGTTGGGACGTACAAATGCAAGTGTTGTGATGCTTAATGCCATTTTCAATAAAATATTTTTCTAAACAAGTAAATTCTGTCCCATTGTCACTCCTAATCTTCTTGACGCGTTTATTAAATTTCCGTTCTATCATGACAAGACAATTTTTCAAGATTTGGGAAACATCAGTTTTATATTTAACCATGTAAACCCACACGGCACGAGACGAGAACAATCTTTCACAATGGTCATAAAATAAACGGCTCCACACATCAAAAAATAAACGACTTCACACATTGCAGGCTTTCGATAATCAACCCAAATATCGCAATGTATTAATTCAAAAATTTCAATAGAGTTACTATCACTAAGCAAAAACTTGTCTCTACTTTGTTTAGGTTGGCAGCAAATTTCACATACGTTTTTATGAATATTATTAGGACTAATAAAAGGCAATAAACCATTTACTTTACTTGATAAATGTCCAAGTCGCTGATGCGCCATAACTGATAGCTCTCAGATTCTCTAATGTTATGAGCCTGCATCCCTGTTGGTCCCCTCAAGTAGTATAGCCCCCCGTCTTGTTCACTCGTTTCAATCAAAATCTTCGTTACTCGGTCCTGTGCAACACACAATTTATTAGAATAAAATGAACTACATGATTGCAATCATTAAGTAATTGAGAGACAGACAACAAATTGCAGTTGAATGTGAAAATATATAAAACATTTCTCAAAACTAGATATGATCTGATGGCAACATCGTCTTCTTTCGTGGCTATCATATATCTTCTATTGGTCAAACCTATGTGATTAGCCTCAATCTGACGCACATTTTCTAGCAAAGAAATATTGCATGTTATGTGTCAATTAGCTCCACTATCGACAAGCCAAAACTCATTATTTGTCTTACCACTCATTCAACCAGTTGTCCGACCAGTTGTCTCCACCTGTGTTTGCACATATTCCTTGAAGTGGCTCCATTATTCAGGCGTGAAACCTAGCAAGCCACCCCTATCATCATCCATCATTCCAGCAGTTTCCTCTCCACTGGTATGCACCGTGTTGCCTCGTGGATTGGATGTGCCTAAGTGTTTTCCCCGTAGCCGAATTAATTTAGCCTCCGTTTCTTCCCTTCGTGTTCCTCGAGCGTTGTTCTCCCCACCATTCTGGATACCCAACCATCCTGTAGCACGAATCTACATCATGTCCTTTCTTCTTGTAGTGTGAGCAAATAACACTTCTCATATCCCTTCTTTCCCCCTTTAAACAAGTGCGTACACCTGTTCCCACAACTGCCTGAACAACAAAGCTAGCAGGTGCAGGATAATCTTTATGTACGTTGCCCCGTACTCTTTCTTCCCATGAAACCATAGAGTATGCCTAATTAAGATTAGGCAAGGGTTCTATGTTCAGTGTGGAGGACTTCACGTTCTCAAACTTCGGTGTTTCAAGGCCCATAACGAATTGATGAACCCTCTCTTCTTCACGTCGTTGAACCAACTTCGTGCTAATATTGCACTGCATCTCGCACATGAACAAGTCAGGAGTGCATCAAAATCATTCAGGCCATTCCACTGTTTCTTCACACGACCAAAATAGGATGTCACACTTTTACCTTTCTGTTGTTTGCAGTTTGCTAGATCCGCCTTCAATTGTTGAACCCTTGGTCCGTTTCCAACTGAAAACCTTTCCCGCAAATCATCCCACAACGTTTTTGCATCATCCACATAGCTCACAGTGGAACGAAGGCTCGACTCAATGGTGTTGAAGATCCATGAAACTAGATCGAGTTCGCAGTTTGCCAAAGTTCTAGTTCGTCTTCTTTGGTAGGTATTTCAATCGTTCCGTCTATAAAAGCGGTGTTTGTCTCTGCCCTCAACCAGCCTTTGAAAACTCTAGTCCATTCTTCATATTTCTCCCCCTTCAATTGGACATGGGTGAGAATCATTCCCGGATTGTCATTTGTCGATAGAAAGTATGGAGAGCGCCTCTCATCCATGACTTTCTTCTCGCCACTAGCTTTAGTTGTCATGGTGGCTGGATCTTGGTGGCTCTGATACCAAGTTAATAATCTGTTTATGTGAAGGAGAAAATATTATTTAATTCCCTTGGTTGATTCAATTGATTACAACTTTATATATACATGAGTTTCCTTTTTGGAAAAGGAGTCTATCAATACCATAACTAATGCCTAAAATTAAGCTAATCATATATCATACCTAGTTACATTTATCACGTAAGGAAATGATAATTATGTACAAAAAGGAAAAGATATTGACGATATCTTCGTCAATATCTCTAACTCATCGTCCATAACTAATTTCTTCTTGATGCAAGGCCCCACGTTAGATATATTTTGCTGGGATATAACTCTTCAAAATAACATTCTTTTGGCGAATGTCAAATTATTTCCTTATTAAGATTCAATAGAATGATAATTCTACTGTTCCAACTTTGCTTATTCTTGAATGATTTTGCAGTCCATAATTTCCTCAGACTGTTCTCTTCATTTCATTTGCATGTATGGTCTTGATTGATATGTTATCAAACATACATGAAATACTGAGAGGTAATGAAGGGATTAAATATGACTTTTGACCTGGAGAAGCAAAATATAGATTTCTCCAAGAGATAATTTAGTCACTGTAAGAAAAGGAAGAGGTTAAATTGACTATTTCGTTGTTATCCAATGTGTATGATGGGACCGTGATGATAGTTATAACTACGAAATAATTGGCACTTTATAACGGAGAGTGCCATTGTCAATCATTGAACGGTTGGAGAAACTGGAAGCCAAGGAACTTGTGTTTAGGGTTTGTATCAGGTTCCAAGATTTTATGTCTTTTGAAACTTAGTTGAACGCCTCTCTCTTAGCATTCCATTTTCACCGTGCATAATTGACGCACATAAATAAGAAGAGCATCAAAGAGCCATGAATATTTAAAGTTTTTCCAGCTGCTCTCAACATATAAAACATTCCAAAAAGATAAAACACAAGGGCGAGGTTCTTTGGTGTATCAGTAGTGGTTCCCTAAGCAACATACATGAAGAACTGATTTGTTAAGTGTGCTTCACGATGCAAGCTGAGGGAACTGAAAGCACACAATCATCATTTTAGTGGTGATCGATGGGGTGTCCCCTTCCTCCTGTTCTTGCAAAAATCTAATTTCACCTGCAAACAATTGGGGAAAATTTGTTTAGGCTCCCAACTGACAACTACCAAAGAAAGGTTAGTAACATAATGAACTTTTAAGGCAGTTCTTGACTTCTTGTCCTACCTTGCACAAAATAGAGCAGAAGCGATACTCCTCATGATCAGGCATTAATATTCTCCTGCATACGAGACAAGCTCGCTCCCTATTTGCTTCACCAGCACCTCCGTGGGGGAAGCGGTTGCAGAACAATCACCATCTTCCCGTTGCTCTTGTATGCCTAGAATCACGATGATTATTTAGCAAAGCTGATATGAATTGAAATTTGAAGGCAATTCGTTCTTATTTTGGGAAGCTTTATTTTTTGATTGTGTAAGGTATGGAGGAATTATTGAGTTTCTCCACTTGAGTTGTCATAATATTATCTTCTGAATTTAATATGAACTTATATGGGAGCTTCTTATTACATGTGTATAGACACCTAATATCTCATCATCTACTACTCCCTCACTTCCACTCAACTTTTTCTAGCACTGTGGATTTCTGAATGGAGTCCATATATGATTTTGTTTCTTTTTCGAGAAAAACTTTGCTGCTATCCAGCTTACTGTTGTACATTGTCTGCCAAGTTAGAATCTTTTTCTATTTTGAGGTGGGTCCTGAGAGCTCATTTCTTGGTTGCGCTAGATTTGTGAGAATTTATTTCATTTAAAAAGATGGGAAACCTTTAGCATTATGAAAGTTGGAATTCGTTCGGTTCAGGAGGGGAATTGTTTTTGGTTTATTCCTTAAGTTGGCCAATATGTATTTTATGATATGATCAAGTTAATAAGAAAAATATAATTGAGTTAGTATTATATCATCTTATTTTCTGGTCAAGTTGTTTGTCTCTTGATCAACATAGGTTAGATCCAGGGGGATAACATGAACCCGTTAGTTAGCTTCAGCGAGGTGTTAAAAGAGAGTAGCAGTGCGACTTGAATTTACAGTGTCGTAAATTGGTTAATTAATCCCATGTTAGTGTTCAGATTGAACAAGTTAGTCTAGGGACTAAGAAGCTTGTTTCTCTAATTATCTGGTATGCTATTTTGCCATGGGTTGACAATGTTGGTCATTTGAGTAGGTTTTTGTTAGTGATTGGTTGGAAGTTTGATGCTAGAATTGAGTGACAGGATAGTCAAGTTTGCTGCTAGAATTGAATTGACAATTTGGTCTGTTTAGACAGTCAACTTGACAGTATAATTAATCTGGAAAAGTGCAATTGGATGTTTGGCCAAGTTGGAGGTGCAAATTGACAGTTCGGTTTATATCGGAAGTACTGACTTGACAGTTTGTTCAGATCACATAATATCTGGAAGGTGTAATTGATTGTTTTTTTTTTTTTGTTTTAAACGGCTGATTTGATTGGTTGGTCAAATTAGAGGACACTGATTTGTTGAGTTTTGATGGCAGAAGATGGAAATTCCAAGGTGGCATTCTTTACGTTTGAAAGGCTAGCATAAAGGCACCTTTTGCACCACCATGTGATTATAGACACGCTGCGGCGTGCCACCTTTTTGTGTGAGCTCTTGCACAACACACTACTGTTAGCGGTGAGTGAGTGGTTCTTCTTTTGATAAATATCAGATTGTAATCTCTGCTTGTGCATGGGTGGTTCCATAGAAGTCCTTTGATTCCATCTTCACTTTCTAAGTTGAATTGATAGGTTTGGTCTGATATATTATTAATTAGCTATGGCTAATATTACCTTGAACCTTCACTTATATTGTAGAAACTAGCCCTCCAGCAATTGGCTATAATATCTTTAAACCAAAGCTGGGCACCTAGATTAAAGAAGGCAACTATGTAACTGTGTTTTACAAGATGTCTTCCGGAATTATGTAATTCCAATGTATTTATAGCTATCCAAGAGGGTCACTTATACTACCAATCTATTAGGTTTTTGAGAAGATTATGTGAATGTGAAACTTGTGATGAAGAAGATCAAATGTATTCAAATTAACTTAAGATGGAAAAGAGCATTCCAGATCAAGAAAGTACATGTAATAACTGCATCCGTACCTGAGTATGGATAAGATCCGGAGAAGGACGTAGGATCCTGAGTCATGTGATTAGTTGCACTAGAATCCAGAATATACGGTCTGAGTAGGCCATGTATGCAGATTTTGGCTGACATTCCCGACAGTCACGAGCAACATGTCCAACTCGAAAACACCACTGGCATGTGATACTTGGAGATGGAAGAATACCGGATTCATTACTTCCATTATGGCCCCCACACTCTGCGCTGGTGAGAAACCCCCACGGCCCCAATTCTGCCTACGACCAGAAGCAAGATTATGGTTCCAGTTGCCATTGTTGTTGTTCCAATTCCCACGATTACCATTGTTGCCTCCATTGTTGCGATTGCCATGATGCTTGTTTGTACCAGCGCGACCCCCTCGGTGCTGCCCTCCACCGCGATTCTGATTGCCGCCACCGCTATTGCCTGCAAAATTCGCCACAGGAGATGAAGAAGCTGATGGATTTGCAACAATCAGTGCTGTAGTCTGATCTATTGGAGTGGAGAGTTTCTGAAGCAATATCTCTTCCTTGAGTAATAGATCAGTCACGATGTCCATGGTTAGAGGATTATGAGCATGGATTGCAGCCAAAGATGTGAGCAACTCCTTGTATTCTTGTCCCAAACCGCCACAAATACGCTGGATAAGGACCGCATCGTCGACGGGCACCGGCGATAGTGAGAGCGTTAGCAATTTGAGAGGCACGGAGAAGATAGTCTGCAACTGAGGTGTAGACGCCTTCTTGAGGTCATGCAATTTCTCTTTCAGGGTTTCGATTTGGAGAGCATATGTAGCCCCAAATCTCTTCGCCAAGACAGTCCAAGCTTTCGGCGCCGTCACACTGGAATTGAGATATGGCTGGACAGTCGGTGTCACCGTGCCCTTGATCCAGCCACAAACTAGATCTGTTGCATTCTGCCATACTGCGTGTTGAGGGTTCGAAGTACCATCTGCAAGGGTTGCATGTGGTTGTTGGGGTTCGATTACGAACAAAAGACTTTGGGTACGAAGAAGGATTTTGAACAAGGTGCTCCAGTTTACGTAGTTTTCTTTTGTGAGATATGTTTGCCCCATGATTGCGGTTGGATTGTAGAAGATTGGGAGGGTGTTGTTCGTAGTATTGACCTAAGTTGTGCCGGATACATTAGTTTCTGGTGTCGTAGTCATGGTATGACTGGTTTGAAGGAATAAGGAAAAGCCAAGGAATCGAGATTAGGCTGATACCATATTAGAAGAACAGAAGAAGAAAAGAGAGAAGAATACGTGTGGGAGCAATTTTCCTTCGTATCATTCAATGTAATAGTACAACTATATATACAATATTGATTACCTACTCCTAAGGTAAGTATGGTAAGTATGACTCTTTCCTAATCTATAATTGGTTACTAAATGATAACCCAAAATATATACATATTTTGTATCAATCTACACCATAATTATCTCTACACAAATCTCTAATATATCTCATGATATCTCGGTTAATATGTAAGATATATTATCCCACATCGGGAATTGACAAACCTTGCCATAATATATAAAGATCCTGGGCCACTCTCCTTAACACCAATTGATTTTAAGGTGGAACCTCAGACTTTAAGATGGTATCAGAGCAGATTCATTACACGTGCAGACCCAATGGCCCACGATGTCACTCCGCGCCACCCGATTGATAAGTCCACGTTGTAAGCTTAGGCAAAAGCCCGCTACACGTGAGGGGCATGTTAGAGATATTATTTCACATCGGGAATTGATAAACCTTGCCTATAATATATAAAGATTCTGGCCACTCCCCTTAACACCAATTGGTTTTAAGGTGGAACCTCAGACTTTAAGAGGAACAATCTATATATGAGGCTGCATGTGTTGTACGCAGATTGCGTACTGGTACACGTGTCTATAGATTTTTAGTAGATTATGGCCCTGATGGGAATCTGGTGTGTTGCAGTGCTTGCACAGTGATGCATCACAGTTGATGCAATACCTATTAAGATAATTTTCTGAGAGATTTGGGTGGTGAGTGTAGCTTCCAAAAAATATCCACCTTCTCCTTGCCCCCACTTAATGCTCCTATAGATGAAGATGTTTTTGTGTGAATAATATTTTTGTCATCATAATTTGATATAGGAAAAATGTAGAATGAATAAAACATAACCATATTTCAGAAACCATTCAACAATGGGACGAGAATTGAAGATTGTGAATAATCAAATTCAAACTTTTCTATATTTAGTGTGCTGGAACACATTTGAATTTCATTGAAGTAATATATTACTTTCCAAGTAAGAAGATACCGAGTGATATGTGATCAACTACATAGCAAGTTCCATACTCCCTCCGTCCCACGTGAATGGACACTTATTTCCTTTTTGGGACGTCCCACGTGAATGGACACTGCCCAAAATGAAAAGAATATTCACTATTCCCTCCACTCATTCTCTCTCCTACTTCACTTTTACACTCACAACATTCTCTCTCCTAACTATTCCTCTCACTCATTCTCTCTCCTATTTAATTCTTCATACTCACAACATTTTCTTTCACTTTTTCTCTCTCTTACTTTTCCTTAATTCCCACACCCATAAAGTTGGTGTCCATTGACATGGGACGGAGGGAGTATATTGTATTTACAGGCTTTCTTTGCATTAGAGACTAGCCTATAATTTTCAGATGAAGGGACAAGATCTTTTTCTTTGGACAAACATGTTCTTTAAGGCTTTTCTCACCCTCGTGGGAGTTGGTTAAGGAAGATTGACTGAAAGTCTTCTTTGAGCTTCATATTGTTGAAGTGGTGCATAATATCCCTAACCGGACTTTTCTTACTCATTTTTACCAAGTCCATATTTGCTATCATGAAATTTCCATATGGCTATGTGTGTATAGTGGCAACTCTAATTTATCTTTGTAGCATGCTTGTGACATGAAATGTTCTCTTAAACTATTACTTTTAGACGAAATATGCGCCAAATGTGTTTGTTGAAAAGATATTGCCCAACATGTGTTCTTTTCTTGAATTGGCTATTAGCAATAGCAAATTCAACTTAGACTAGTAGAGGAAGGGATTACTAAAGTTGACATTGATATCAGCAATAAAGAAATTATTAAAAGAAATATATGATTAAATGTTGTATGAGTGATGACCTTGTGTTGGATTGAACTCAATAACGGAAAAGTATTCATTCCCACGTGATTCGGACCGAGGCTGATTTGAGTTGAGTAGTGAGTTTAACTATAGAATGTATGTACATTTGCTATATTAAGTTAAATTTTCTATTGCCTGAACAAGCAGTGTGGTACCTTCCGTTAGTATTAAAAGTAACAGCTTTGATTGCCTTATGTGAGAGATGAGGTCAGGCAAGGGTAAGCCAGACTGTTTTTAGAGCAGGCAAGGCAGTGTGGAAGAAGTAACCCAAGGGCTAGCCTGTTACCTTGGGGAGAGGTAAAAGCCCGGGAAAAGTTAAGGAAGAGAGGCGAGGAACTAAGTATCATATTTCCCTAATTCAAGCATTATAATGTCCTCACTCCTCACACGCAGCGCTTTAGCACCTAGGTTGATTTTTGTAGCTTCGTTCTAATACATGGCATTTTTCTTTGGGTAGTTTCTTGGTTCCATTGGTGCGAGTTTTTGTCCAAAATTTCGTGTTTGTTGAAAATGAAATGATTAATTTGGGGCTAAAACCGAGTACTCCCTCTGTCCCATAAAACATTACCCCTTTTACTATTTTGGGCGTCCCACTTTAAAATCCCACTTTCCTAAAAAGGAAAAAAAAATTACTATTCTCTCCACTCATTTTCTCTCCTCCCACTCACAATACTTTTCAAATTTACTATTCTCTCCACTCATTCTCTCTCCTCCCACTCACAACACATACTTTAATAACATTATTTCTTATTTTCCGTTCTCAATAGTAAATGGGTAAAGTTTTCCGGGACGGAGGGAGTATCGTTTTTATATTCAAGGGAATTGTTGTTGGTTTGTATTCATTGGTTTATGTTTCCTGTTCATGTATTTGAGTTTTGTTAACTTAATCTATTGGATGGTTACCAATGGTTAGAGGATCTTCAAGTTGTTTACACAGAGATTATTATGTATACTCCCTCCGTCCCGCTTGAAATCGCACAGTTACTATTTGTGCGGAAATTAAGGAAAAAAATAATGATATAAATGTTGCGAGTGTAAAAGTAAAATAGGAGAGAGAATGGGTGGAGGAAATAGTAAATTATAATGGTGTTGTGAGTATTAAAATAATGTAGGAGAGAGTATGAGTGGAGGGAATAGTAAAGATTCTTTGCCATTTTAGGAAGTGTGCAATTTGTAATGGGACGCCCAATGAGAAAAGTGTGCAATTTGTAGCGGGACGGAGAGAGTATATATATAGAAGGCTGCTCAAATGAGAACCTAAATTTTGTGAGAACCATGAGAACCAATAACCACCATTAGATTAAAATTGTTGAATGATTGAGATTAAGACGCAATAAGAAGGGAAGCAATGGCATTTTCGATATTAATCTAAACAATGAGGTAAAAAATGGAGCTAAACATAACGTCATATATGAACTATCTCTTTAAAGGCATGCCACGTCATCACAAATAATTTTCCTCAAATTTCAAAATAAAATATCTCAATATTTATAAGTCAAAAAAAAAAAATTCGAAAACACCGATTTTTTTGTCTCGACGAGATGATTCAAACTAGATCCCTGAAGATATTTAAATTTTCAAAATTAAAAATCCTATCTTCAGGGATGTAGTTTCATTCGTCTCGCCGAGACAAAAAAAATCAGTGTTCTCGAATTATTTTTTCGATTTACGGTTAATGAGATATTTAATTTTGAAAATTTAAATATCTTCAGGGATCTAGTTTGAATCGTCTCGCCGAGACAAAAAAATCAGTGTTTTCGAATTTTTTTTTTGACTTATAGATATTGAGATATTTTATTTTGAAATTTGAGGAAAATTATTTGTGATGACGTGGCATGCCTTTAAAGAGATAGTTCATATATGACGTTATGTTTAGCTCCATTTTTTACCTCATTATTTAGATTAATATCGAAAATGCCATTGCTTCCCTTCTTATTGTGTTTTAATCTCAACCATTCAACAATTTTAATTCAATGGTGGTTATTGGTTCTCATGATTCTCACAAAATTTAAGTTCTCATTTGAACAGTCTCCTATATATATGAATGGAATATCATAACAAAAGATGAGATATCTATTACGGATCTACTTACCAATATTTGATACAATCAAATCAAGTAAAATGGCATCTACTTGAAACAATATAAGATATTCCGTACATATCTAATTAAATCTAATCTAAATAATACAAAATATTACTCCTCCGTCAGGGCCAGGGTTAAATGCTCACTTTTGGGACGTTGAACCAAAGTTCATTTCCAAAAAAGGCAAGTTTTTGAATATATTAATACCCTTATCATCTTCATATATTTACAAAAAAACCATTCATTATATCCTTATACATTCTCTCTCCTATTTCCTACCACACATTTAACTACTATTCCTCCCACTCATTCTCTCTCCTATTAAATATTTTTAACTTTTACATTCTCTCTCCTACTCCCTACCACACATTTAACTTTTACATTATCTCTTATATTTCCTACCACACATTTAATTACTATTCCCTATCTCACATTTAACTTTTATTCATTTTTTAAAAAATTTCTTAAGAAGCGTGAAATCCCCCCCATATACCCTTGGTCTGGGACGGAGGGAGTATTTCACATCTTTGAATGGGAACCTTGGTGCAATTGTTGGAGTTGCTGCATGTTACTTGAATGTCACACGTTCGAGCCTCAGAAGCAGTTGCTCCAATTTAAATACATGGGAAGGTTGTCTACATTAAACTCATATAGGATCCGCCCATCCCTGGACCCCACGAATAATGGGAGCTATTTTAGCACCAGGATGCCAAACAAGAAGATTATGGTACATCTATCTTATTGTCTAATACCCCCTAAGTGAAAAGGAATTGATGATGTTTGATCTTAAGCCAAATATAACTCCACCCTCATTTCCAAAAATAGGGAGATCACAAAACCAAGAATGGCGTGAAAGCTGATCAATTTTAAACAAGTACACAACATATATTTAACTAAACCAAGGCATGTTACGAAACTCAAGCATTAGATATACTAGTACAAGTAATCATATACATATGAATGCTTGTCTTGATCAAACCCATAGTTCTTGAAAATGAGCATCATGCAAGTTCCTTGGAAATTCAAGAAAAGTTCCAAACATTGATTTTGAAGCTTGAGACGTAAAATATCACTTGAAAACTAATACTCCCTCTGTCCCAGCGAAAAAGGCACTTTTGGTCAACAGAAGTTAAGTTTGACCCACACATTAACGCAAATCTAATCATTCTAATGAAATTTTAAAAATTGTTATTGATAAGTCACTAAATGATTTATCAATAACAATTTTTAAAATTTCATTAGAATGATTAGATTTGCGTTAATGTGTGGGTCAAACTTAACTTTCATTGACCAAAAGTGCCTTTTTCGCTGGGACGGAGGGAGTATTCCTCTATCTCTATATCTCCCTCCATATTTATTCTTTTACCCTCGCCATTAGATCGTAGTGTTGGGCCATATTCGAGATCGATCTCACTGATTGGGTTATGCTTTGGCATATTAGGAAAAAATTACCATGGTCTAAAGAATGTATGGCTAGGGATGCATTCATGATCTTACTCTCACTATGTTGTTATAATTAGATACATGAAAACAGGGAATAATTTTTAGAACAAAGAAGACGCACAAAACAATAATGAAAATCAAGAACACACAGATATACGTGATTCACTAACGTCCGTTAGCTACGTCCACGAGCAGAAGGGGAAGATATCTTGTTAATATGCAGAGCCATAATATAGATGTAAAATTGAAGATCTAACCAAACTATTGCCCTAGGCAATACCAAACTATGTATCCTTAGAACCGTCTGCACCAAACTGTTGGAACTTCAGATTCAGATTTGCTAGCTTCCGATCACGAAACCTTAGCTTTCGATCACCGACTTCATATGCAGATACAAGATTTTCAGATACCAGATGTGTTTCAGATATATTCTTGGATCACTAATGAACACATATTAACACCAGATTCAGACCACCAGACGAGAGCCACCAAATTGATAATATCGGATTATCTCGAAATTGACTCTACAACACCTCCATGCAATTATTCTTGAATCAATGAACAAATTTTGATTCACTCTCCTCTCTCTCTCTCTCTCTCTCTTTCTCTCTCTCTCTCTCTCTCCCCTAATTGTATCTCTAATTTTCAACTATTAGGGGATAGCTAGTATTTATACTAGCTATCCCTAATCCTAGGATTGCATGAAACCCTACCAAAAAATAGCCCATAAAACATGTTTTGTCGGGGCTATGCGCCCTAGTTGTTTTTGGCCGCATAGGCACTTCTATACGTTCAACACTCTAGCTCGTATGGCTCCTTGCACAGACACACCTCACAGTTTGATATGCGCCTTAAAGCGTAGACCAAATATCAACTCCTATGCGCCTTGGATGTTTGGGCGCATATGTCCAGTTTCTGCCATTTTCCTGTTTCACTCCAACGAACGCAGATTCAAGGCACATGATCGCAACATGACAATAAGGATGCATTTAGGTGATAATTGTGGGGGCAGGACCACGTATCTATCATTGTTGCGATTGCTAGCAACAATATGAACTTATTACAAAATTAAGATGTTAAGGGAACTACAAGATGAATAGAGTCAGACGTGAAAAGATACCCTTGTTTGCCGAAGATGGTGAACTTGAAAAGAAATTAAGAATTTGACATGAAGTTGAGGATTTTAGATTGAGAATGATGCAACATAAGCATAGTTATTAAAAGCGCGCCTAGGCTCGCGCCTAGGCGCGCCTAGGCCCAGGGCGCAGCTTTAGAGCCTGGGGTGCGCCTAGGCTTCGTGCACAACAATTGACCGACAATTACATCTAATTAAACCTAATACGCGACTAATACACTTCCTCTCCTATGGCTCTCTCACGTACACGCACACGCAACATAAGTCCATAACTCTATATAAGAGTAGTGATTAGCCTGATCACTCTGGCGACCTCCGGCGAGTATTATTAGCTCTGACAGGTTCGTCACTCGGGCGCGCGCCCGCCTTGCGCCTTGCGACTAGGCTCCAGGCACACCTTCTGCGCCTTGGTGCGCCTTGAGCCTTTAATAACTATGAACATAAGCAACCTAAGCAAGGTCCTTACTATCTTACTATGCTACCACGAAAGATTTGACAGAAATATAATAACTTTGTTGATCTCCCTCCGTCCCAGTTTAATTTCTTTTTAGTCCGTCCCAAATTAAGGTTCTTAGTTGCTTTATTACCTAAAATGGACAATGGGACCCACTTGTCATTTTCACACCAAAAACTCCCTATACACTTTCTCTCTCCTACTTTACTATTCATATTCACAACATTTACTTTTTCTTAATCTCCGTGTCAAGTCAGAACATTAAACCGGGATGGACGAAGTATATATATCAATAATAATACGAGAGATCTTCAAGGGATCATTTACTAAGAGTTTATATAATCAAATCAAGTCAAATCAACTAATTTAATCTTAGTCTAGTCTATTTTAATGCAAAACATTTGTATACATCATTCATCTATATCCAATCTAGATAATACGAAATATTATTGTATAATAGATTTAGTACATAAGGCCCCAACGGGGTTAATTTCACTGCCCACCAAGTATCAATGCACCCCTTCAGGTTTGCTTCGTCACACTTTTCCCCTTTTGTCAATTGTCAATTTTATGTAATCGAATGATTGTTTTACCCCTAAATATCTGAAGGGACAAATCTTGTATTTGGAATTTAAGAGATTTAGGGCTAAATGCGGTATTTACTTACATGAAGTTGACCGAAGAGTGGGGGGTAGTGAGACAAAACCAAACCTCAAAGGGGGTTGTGATGCTTGTCCAAACCTTATGGGTGGCCATTGAAATTAACCTGACTCAAACAACTTGACCTTGGCCATATCTTATACGGATGCTCCCAAGTTTGAGTTGCCCTGATTGACAACTTCAAACTTTTTATGATTATAGCTTTACTTGTACTCTTGAAAGTTCACTAAAACCATTGTTTGTCTTAGAATTAACTAGTTTTTTGGCAAATAACCAAAGAGGAAAGAGGAGTGTAATGTAATTATTTTACTATTATGTTTAAAATACTGTGAACACACGGCATTCTTGTTGAAATTTATTCCTCAAGATTATGTTGCATCAAATCAGGCCCGGCGATTGACGTGTGCAACCAGTGCAACGGAACAGGGCCGCAAAATTTAAAGGGCCCCAAATGAATCTAATCTTGTTTACATTAGTTGATATAATAAACCTTGTAGCAACAAAAGATAGTAAATGATTCAAAACTGCCTCTTTATAAGCTTTAGCCCCTGTAACCTTTTTCTTTGGGATTCTTGGCGAGTTTCAACTGTCAAGAACAAACTCTATGAACCCTGGTAAGTGAACTCGGGTCAATGCTCTATGAATTGCTTCATTATTTGGTCAAGCTTTGTATAATTCCGTGTAATTCTGTTTCATTCCTCTGTCAGGAATGAACCAGTACCCTTTTAAAGTAGCACATGGAACATTGGCTCAAGAAATATAGTTGTTGCTTTGTATTATATGACATCACTTCCAAACTGATGTATCAGAGGTTAGTCTATACTTCGTTTGAGCACGGATGAACTTTCATGTGCAAAATAAAGATCTAACTGTGCAAAATTCATTTCAGGTCTTTCCATTAACTAACACTCTGCTAGTGTACCCTTCTGAAGTATCAAGTTTTGACTGCCGGATTATTACCGGATTATTTCTGGTTATAGGTTAGCCCATTGCTTCTTACTCTTTACATAGGGGATATAGTTTCCTACCCCTTTTCTTTTCTTCTTTAAAATTGTGATTATATCATTATAGTGTATACCATGCTTTTACCTAATGATCAATAAAGACTTTTGATTACTTGATTTTTTTTTTTTTGTTGTTTATATTTACGAAACTTGTTTGAAGTTAAATCTTTGGAGCTATTGGTGTCTAATGCTCGTATACTAATGCTCGATTCTTGATCGACATATTGTCCTACGTGATGGAAATGCCTAATTTGAATTGAAGGGGTGTGGTTTAATTTTGGTTTCCGGTGATGAAAGAAGAGTCGAAAATTTGCTGAAATCAGGTAGAAATGGTATTAACTATAGCTTCTTCCGGGTTTGAGAAATTTACTTTGATAAGTTTAGAGTTTGAACATTGATGGGAATTGAAGTAGTAGAGGAATAAGTCAGCGGATGATCAACAAACATTCTTGCAATTTCCTTAAATGATACAATCTTAATTGAGATGTGATCTACTTTCACCAAATCGCTCCACCCAAATTGGCTCCAACTCTCCATTATATGGTCTCTATTTAGCCACGTAGGCGAGCTCGTTATTTGTGTGCGCTTCAAAAACTTATGGGTCTATTCGAGTTCAAACACATCTCGACTGTCGAGCACAAAGAGATGGCAACATCCAAATCATAGGGCGGAGCTAGAGGTAGAACAAGTTTGGATGGAGCGATGTTGATATAAACCTATCAGACGTTGTTTCGAATAAGATAATCAATGGGAGGTACAACATTATTGACTAAAATAATAGTCGGATTCAGGTTGATTTGCAGTGGAGAACTTCCTCTTGAGGGTACTTCACTCTATCCTCTTAACATCAGACTAAAAACTTTTCCTTTTTTTTTTTTTTTTTATCTAATGGGCCATGGCCCAATGGTATCTTGGTGGCTTCCCATAGGGGAGGTCACCGGTTCGATTCCCCCCAAGGGGAATCCTTGTGGATTAATTTCTTCCTTGGGTTTCAGGGTCCTTAGGAGCCCCCGGGCATATCCATTCAGTTAAGGAAGCGGCATTGCTGGGCTTGCAACCTCAGTGTGGGGAGTTCAACTACCGCGGTTGTAGGAGGGCTTCCTTGGGGCCAGGAGTATAAGGGGTGCTGCCACCCTGGCTGATTTGGGCATATCCGCGATTTACCTCCGCTAGGACATTGTGGGGCCGGGAGCTAGTGGTCCAGGACTAACTCGGCGAAGCTGGGGAACCTGGGTATCAAAAAAAAAAAAAAAACTTTTCCTTTTTTGTGTTCTGTTATACGGAGTACTCCCTCCGTCCCGCCCGAAAATGCCCAAAACCAACCTCGCACGTAAATTAAGGAAAATGATGTAAGAAAGAGAAAAAGTTTAAATGTTGTGAGTATGAAAAATTAAATAGGAGAGAGTGAGTGGGAGGAATAGTTAGGAAAGAGAATGTTGTGAGTGTAAAAGTAAAGTATGAGAGAGAATGAGTGGGTGGAATAGTAATAAAAACTTTCCTTTTTGGGAAAGTGTCTTTTTAAATGGGACACCCAAAAAGAAAATTTGTGGCTTTTCGGGCGGGACGGAGGGAGTATATGTTTTGTGTGTGGAGGGATAATAATAATAGTCTTTTTTGTATATTTTTGCAGATTGGAGTGGCCATGGATTAGAGAAGTGAGCTCTTTCACCCGTCCTCCTCCCCCCCCTCCCATTTTCCATTGTTAAACTGTATAGCTTCTTTTATGTACTTGAAATTCAGATGAATCAGTAATATGTTCCATGTTTTTGTACTTATCTAAATACCAATCGTGATTTAAACATTTACCCAAATCCTTTAAGAATAAGGATGTATATGCCAAGTAATTTATAGTATTTTACAAGTTTATGTACTCGTCTGAATACCAATTAGTATTGGTTGATAGAAATTGTTGATTTCAATACCTTAGTCCCTTGGTTTCAGAATATGAGTTCCTATTGATTGGACATTGTCAATGTGAAAGTAGTACGAAAGAAATAAAAATCATAACACTTACATATTTTATGCTAATATAGTCTATGAAGAGTCTTGATAATCTTTTGAAGTCTTCCAAAGAGAAAATTTATACTCCTTCCATCCCGATAGAAACCGCACAGTTACTGTTTGCACGGGAATTAAGAAAAAAAATAATGATATAAATGTTGTGAGTGTAAAAGTAAATAGGAGAGAGAATGAGCGGAGGGAATAGTAAATTATAATGGTGTTGTGAGTATTAAAATAATGTAGGAGAGAGAATGAGTGGAGGGAATAGTAAAGATTTTTTGCCATTTTAGGAAGTGTGCAATTTGTAATGGGACGCCCAATGAGAAAAGTATGCAGAGTTCCGGCGTGCGTCGGAATCGTCGGTTCGGCTCGAAAAGGGCCGGGACGCCTCGGGAAAGACCAGGCAAGGATTCGAAGTACCACAAGGGACCTTAGAATACCTCGAGAATGCCTCGGGGCAGCGCGGGAGCGTCTCGAGAGCGCTCGGTAGGGCTTCGGAGCACCGCGAGGGAGCTCGGAAGGCCCCAGAAGGAACCAAAAGGGATCGGGACTGCCCCGAAGGGTCTTAGAGGGGCAGCCTGAAGGCTTAGGGAGAGAGGAAAAGAGGGAGATGTGTGAAATGAGGGAGGGGGAGCCCTCTATTTATAGTTTTCAAAAATGTGCAAGAAGGTCCGTACGGACCTTCCATGAAAACTAAAAATTTAGTTTTTCCAGATTTGAGGAAATAATGTGGACTTTAAGAGGATTTCGTAACTATGATGTCTGGTTGCAAAGAGGTCCGTACGGACCTATTAGCATGCAAAGAGGTCCGTACGGACCTTCAGCGCTTTTCCAATTTTTGCATAATTCCTAAAAAGTCCTTTTGTGCTTTTTTTTTGTCCCAGAAAGGCCCCCCCTTGGTTTGGTTGGTGGTTTTTTGGGCTTTTGAGGGTTTTTAGGGCTTTTTGAGGGT
Source organism: Adenophora triphylla var. japonica (assembly GCA_022495995.1). NCBI lineage: Eukaryota > Viridiplantae > Streptophyta > Magnoliopsida > Asterales > Campanulaceae > Adenophora > Adenophora triphylla. Next base: position 502,897 of record JAFEMH010000250.1, on the reverse strand, counting down.
TTTTGAGGGTTTCGACTGTTCGAGACTGCGTTCACGTGAGTCTGCGGTGTTTCTCGGGTGCTCAGAAGAGGGTGATCCAGATTGGGCTACTTACAGAAGCCCCTCGACGAAGTCACTTACGAAGGAAGTGGGGTCATCGATAAGATAAGGGTCCTGATCTGGATCGCATGCTGAGAGAGAAGGTGACCGTGTAGGTCGGTTCGTGAGGACGTGGCAGTGTCCTGTTGTGTGACCATTTAGGTCAGTTGGCTAGACCCTGTGATAGGATTCATACGTATCCCGTATGGGAATCAAGCCTAATCGTAGTTCGTGTGTGGGGAGAGTGTTGTTGTGTACGAGGACGTGTGATGTCCTCTAACTGAGACTCTGTGTGTGGACGTGTCAGTGTCCTGTGGGTGACCGTTTAGGTCGGTTGTGAGGACGTGGTGACGTCCTGTGTGACCGTATAGGTAGGTTGTGAGGACGTGGTGGCGTCCTGGGTGACCGTATAGGTCGGTTGGCTGGACCCTGTGATAGGATTCCTACGTATCCCTAGCGGGAATCAAGCCTGATCGTAGTTCCGACTTCGTGAAATCGTGAATGTATGCAGGCGTGGTGGTGCCCTAAAGTGTCGTGATCGCTGAGGTCGACTGTGAGGACGTGGTGGTGTCCTGGAGTGGAATTTTATGGTTTTCCTAACCGGGTAATTTAAAGCCTTCCGGGCTGGTGATAATGATTTGGGAGGTTTATACGGCCTTCCGGATCGAGTGGTTTAGAGCCTTCCGGGAGCCGCGAATAGTGATTTGGCTGATTTATGCGGTCTCCCGGACCGAGTGATTTAAAGCCTTCCAGGCTGCGGATAGCGATTTGGCTGATTTATGCGGTCTCCCGGACCGAGTGATTTAAAGCCTTCCGGGCTGCGGATAATGGTGAGGACGTGTTATTCCCTCTGACTTGTGTTATGTCATGCGTGAGGATGTGTTGTGTCCTCTCGATCGCTGGTTCTCGGTTCGGTGAGTATGAACTCCGCGTTTGAGATTTAGTTCAGGAGTATGAACTTAAGTTGGAGCTTGGTTCAGGAGTATGAACCTGGCGAGGCCTTTTGTGAGGCGTGATTGCCTTGTGCTTTGATTGTGAGAGGCGTGATTGCCTCGTGTTTTGATTTTCAGAGGCGTGAATGCCTCGTGTTTTGATTTTGAGAGGCGTGAATGCCTCGTGTTTTGATTGTGAGAGGCGTGATTGCCTCGTGTTTTGATTGTGAGAGGCGTGATTGCCTCGTGTTTTGTCCGCTGGGGAAAGGTTGGACTTACGATGACTGCCGGTGTTCATCTACTGGGGACGCGTAGTCTCGTACGGGCTTTCAAGAGTTCCCGTTTGAGTTTTGTCCGCTGAGGAGGTGATTTCGGGCTTACTTTGATGGTCGGCGTTTGGTTCACCTTTTTGTGTTTTGGAGGCATTTTGTGCCTTGGGATTTGTGTTTGGAGGCGTTTGCGCCTTTTGTGTTTTTTTTACCGTTTAGTGGGCGAGGTTCGGGCTTACGATGACGGCCGGTTGTTTGCTTTGCCGTTTGGTGGGCGAAATTCGGACTTACGATGACGGCCGGGGTTTGTTTTGTTGGGTTAAGGATCAAACTGCATCGAATCTGCTGAAAAAGGCCTTTGGACAGCCAGGGGTAAAGATTATAAGGGAAAAGGAGTAATTTGACCAAATAATGCAAAGAGGTCCGTACGGATCTTCTTTGTTTGCAAAGAGGTCCGTACGGACCTTTGTGGGATTTTAATTTCCCAGGTTTTGAGCAGCTGCAGCAACGAGGCATTCCCCATTGTTCCCCCTTCCAGTTCGTGAAAAACAGAGAGAGAAGGAGAGAAAACATTGGTTTTTTGACCAAAATTTCCTAAGTAATTCCTCCGCATTTGCTTGAATTGCTCGTTATGGCGGAAAGAGCGAGAAGAGGTCGTCGTCAAAGGGGCCAAGAGGCTATTGAGCAGAGGTCGGACCTTCAAAGGAATTGTACTTCCTTTACGCCTTCGTCGAGGAATCCGGATGTGTTGTATCCGGATCCGGAGATGCACAACATGCGAGATAGGACCGTTGGGAAGGTGAGAAATCAATTTTGTCTTGATTCTTATTCGATTTGTTGTATGCTAGAACTAGGTTTTAGTTTTTTCGCATATTTGGGGCTTTTGTTATTGCCATGTTTTTTTTGTGAAATTCGTGATGAATTGTTGAAATTGAGCATGTAAGAATTGTGGGTATGTGATTTTTGTGCAAAAATGTGGAGATTAGCTCTTATTTGTGCAAATAAAGTGACTCTCTTTGAAATACATGCTTTGGTGTTTTGTACCTTATGCTATTTCTTGTGTGTACATTGTGAAAAATTACCGCGTAGGAACAGAATTTGTGTAAAGAGTGTGACATGTGCATTGTTTTGTGACTGGTTTTGTCTGAAAGTGTGTGCCGTGTAGGGACGGATTTTTTGAAAATGTGTCATGTAGTGTGTGCCGTGTTTTTGTGACGGACTTTGTGGGGAGTTTATGTGCAATGTGCGCCGTGTTTTGTGACGGGTTTTTTGAAAATGTGTCGTGTAGGGCCTAATCCCTCTTTTGAAAATTTGTATAGTGAGTGCCGTGTTTTGTGACGGACTACCTGGGGAAAATTATGTGCAATGTGTCCCTCTTTTTATACTTTGCCGTGTTGGGACAGACTTTTTATGCTTTGCCGTGTTGGGACAGACTTTTTATGCTTTGCCGTGTTGGGACGGACTTTTTATGCTTTCGTTTTCTTTTGGTATTTTGCATTAAGTACTGTGATTGATGTACATTTGCTGTGTTTACCTGCAGGATGAGGGGCCTTTGTCCGGAAAGGCAAAGAAGATGAAGTCTCGGGGGTCGCTCGAGGCTGTGGTTAAGCTGTGGCAGCATTTGCCGGACATCTCCAGGGAGGGTAGATCGAGTCCTAAGAGGCTGGTCTTTGGTTCTGGTTTGGGCGCGTTCATTGAGAACCTTGTCGGGATTGCAGAGACGAGGAAGAACAAGAGCATCTTCCTGACCCTGTCCGAGTATTGGTGGGACACCACGCATACCTTCCATCTGAGCTGGGGAGAGGTGACTGTGACTCCCACTGACTTTGCGGCGATTACTGGGCTTTCCTTCAAAGGAGGGCCAGTGAGATGGCGGGACAGGATGTCCGATGGGACGTTGACGGAGCTGCTGGGATTCGCGCCTTCTCCTCGTAGGGGCCTGGGCATGTTATATGGCGATGTGGAGACGCAGATTACGGCCAACATCGGGGCCTATTGCCGGGGCACCGGCTTGGTGACGGTTGAGCAGCTGGCGCGCTCTTTCTTGTGGTTCGCTCTTTCCGAGACTTTGTTCTCAAATCACTCTACCTCGGCTCCTTTTCCTCAACTGGAGAGCTTGGTGGATTTGGGGAGAGTTGGTGAGATCGCTTGGGGCGAGGCAGGCTTGGCCGAGCTCTATTTTTCCTTGGACCGGTTTAGCCGAGGCGTGGCCAGTTCCTGGGATGCTTTGATTTTGCGTTGGAGGTATGAGTTTATTGCTGTTTATGATTTAGCAGTTTGTCATTTCTCCGTCTTCCTTTGCTCTGAGCTTTATCTGCTTTTGTTGCAGGTGTGGTTTTATGAGATCTTTCGGTGCTTTTCGTGGGATCGGGATGCTGAGGTCATGGAGGCCTATCCTGCCATGCTGGGCTGGGCCCGTCCGTTGAGGAGGAGGAGGAGGACGGTCAGGGGGAAGCTCACTATCACATATCGGGAGGTGCAGGAGTTCTTGGAGAGAGATAGCCCGGCGGAGTTTGAGCTGTATCCCTGGGCTCGGTATGGCGGCGACGAGCTCGAGGGTGGTCCCGTGGTGACGCAGCAGAGGAAGATGCTACGGAGCCTGACTTGTGATGTCATGTACTTGGGGGAGAGGGACTTCTGGCAGTATGGCCCTGGTGTGCCCCCTATGGCTTCGAGGGATCCACCCTTTGTGATGATGCATCCCCATGACATGGATGTGCTAGAGTACGATAGGTACCTGGGCGGCGTGAGTGCCGAGGAGTTTATTTTGTATGGCGAGGAGTACGGGGCCTTCGTCAGGAGGAAGCTGAGGACGCCACAGGTGTTGGCGAGGGAGAGGCGGGATGGCCCACCACGTCCTCCAGATGTTCCGGTGCCTGGGCCGGACTTCACATATGTATGCGGGGATTCGTCGAGGCGGAGGGTGTCGGTACCCGTCCCTGAGCAGTTCCGCCGCTCTATCTGCCGACCCGGATGCGCCAGTGAGTGTGCTTACTCTTTTCCATCTTGGCATCTTTTCTGTATTTTTCTCTTTTTGTTAAGTATGACTGTATCTCTTTAGCTGAGCGTTTCTTTGGCTGTTTGCTTGTGCAGGTCTCGGGGAGATCCTTTGACACGTTGACCCGCCGTTTTGTGGCGATGCGGACTTTTGCGAAGAAGATGGCGGGGAAGCTGTCTTGTAGGTCTTCGCGGCGTATGAGCCGATGCCTTCGAGGCATTCTGTGGACGTTCCTCCGTCGAGGGCTGAGCCAGGGCCGCAGCAGGAGGGACCCGTTCGGGGGCGGCATAGTTTGGCTGTAGGGACGTCTTCGGGGGTCCAGAGGCCGCCGATTTTTCACCAATTCTTGCCTGCGCAGGAGGTTCAGGGAGAGGGTTCGTCGGAGCCTCGCTTCTTTGATCCTTTCACCGGGCTCGATCCTGCGGATTACTTCGAGTACTTGCCTCAGTAGGGGGTCCAGTATTCGGATGACGAGGGTGTGGCTGGCGAGTTTGCCGAGATGCCTGACTTCTCGTTTGATGAGGTCGATGATGATGAGTCAGAGTAGGGCTCATTTGCTTTCCCTCTTTCCATTTTTTTTGTTTAGCAACAGACATTTTGGTACCTGTAATAAAACACTTGTATTTGCGCAGCAAAGTATTTTATTTTAAGATGTAATGTCGCATTTTGTGATTCCCGGGGATTGTCGTAGGAATTGTTGCTAGTTTGTTATTTGTGCATGCCACGTGAGCTGGGAGAGCGTTTGTGGGTAGTGTATGCTTGCCGGAAATGGCTTTGGTCAGAATTTGGGCAGTTTGGAGCAAGGTCCTGTTGGGAACAAATGGGCCGCAGACCGTTTGCTGGAAACGTGGGACCAAGGTGCAAGAAGGTCCGTACGGACCACCTAGGCTGCAAAAGGTCCGTACGGATCTTCTTTGCTTTTGGGGAAGGGATAAGTGTTTTCAGGATGTCTGAACTTTCCCCACTTCCCATTTGCAGTCATTTCGAGCTTTCTTCCCCATTTTCTCTAGGAACCTCCATTTTTGCCATGGATTCTTCGTATGTTTCAAGAGTTTTGCCGAGGCTTTCGAAGGAGCGGCAAGCATACTTCCTTGAACGGCTGAAAATGTGGATGCGACACCGTATGAGGCACCATAGGCGGGCTTTCGAGGTGAGGTTTCGACTCGGGCTTCTGGGCTTTGGTCCCTTAAGGAGTTTGTTCCTGATTGGGAATTGTTGCGGGCTGCCGCGAAGTTCTAGGACGTTAGGAGGCATGTGTATAGCTTCTCCTACAATGAGGTGACGCCCACTTTTGAGGATTTTTGGGCTTTGATGGGAGGGCCGGAGGTGGAGGCCATCTCGCTTCCTTTGATTGGCGGTGTTGCCGTGAGCGTGAAGCTTGCATGCTTTCTTCGGACTTCGTTGGAAGAAGTGCAGGGTATGACCTTTGATTCGGGTCACATTGACATTTCTGCGCTGCCGGAGCGGTTTATGAGCGATGACGAGAGTGACGTCTCATGGGATGCATTTGCTTTGTGCATGATAGCGACGCTTTTCATGGTTGGCTCCCTTGGGGTATGCGACGGCGCTTTGCTGGATGTGGTAGGGCACTGCAGGGCCCGAGAGGATATTGTGCCATTGGTGCTGGGGGAGACCCTTCACGGCATTGATCGTCTGGCGACTGGAGATAGGTTTATGAGATGGGGAAGCCCCGCTTTGCTCACTTTGTGGTTGCGAGAGAGACTTCAAGCTATGCGTGAGGCTCCAGCGTCGTTTAGCCTGTGGACATTTGCTCAGCGTCCTCTTGTATTGGATATGGATCAGTTCGCCAGGGAGAGATGGATGGCACAGCTTGGCACACATCAGATCCGTTGGTGGGTTCCGCACTGGGGGATTGAGACTAGGAGGGCTTTTCAGGAAGGGTCTTATGTTGTCAGAGTTCCTGGTTTGTCTTGGTCCTCCTTCTACATTCCGTCGCTTGTTTCCCGGCAGTTCGGGATGAGGCAGGAACCTTTGCTGGGCTGGGATGACCTTGCCACTGCGGAGGTAGCTCCTCTTTGTATGGCGGCTCCTGTGTGCTCTTTTGTATTTTCTGAGGGTATGGAAGTATTCCGCTTTCCCTCGTGTGGTGCTCCTTCGACGTCGGGAGAGCGTTGTATTGACCACCGAGTACCTGGATTGGTACGAGCAGCGCGTTGGGCAGTCCCAAGTAGTTTTGGGAAGCAGGCGTGAAGCGATTCTGGGCCCGATTGCCGTCGCAGCTATTACCTTAGGAGTGCCGAAGCCTGGTCTGACCCTCAGGATGTTACGGGGGACGCTTTATTCGACTACGAGACCAGAGTTGACCAACTGACGGAGAGAGGTCCTCTTTTGCAGACTCGCAGGGAGGAGATCCGAGCCAAAGCACGGGTGAATGGAGCCCTGCGAGCTACTGGATTGTTTGACTCTACGGGGAGGACCCCTAATCTCGTATTGAGAAAGACAGAGTTGGCTCGCGTGGAGCGAAAGAAGACTCGCCGGGGACGAGGGAAGAAAGGGAAGAATGGTGAGGGGACAAGCGCAGATGGCGCGGAATGACCTCCTAGGTATCCATTCATTGCATTGCAAACACATTATTTGTTTAAATGTATTAAGTTGCCTTTTAGCATGTTGTGAACTTAAGAGTAGACCGTGCTTGAACTCATCAAGAAATGTTGTAATCGTTTGTGATTTGTGATTTGCTTTTAAAGCTTTGTCGAGACGCAAGATCTCTTGTTCGCTTTTTGTTTCTTTTGTGAGCCTTGATGGCGTCCGGCGTTGGACCTTTACATTTGTATTTGCGGGCGAAGACGGCTGGGCCTTGACGGCAATCCATTTTGCTTGGGTTTTATGTTTGGATGGGAGGTTGGATGATCCCTTGACAAGTCGTTTTGATGGTCTTTTCCGTGGCTTCCTTGCCTCTTGTTTGTTGGCGTCGGGCTCTTGGCCTCTTTTTTTTTTTTTTTTGCGGCTTTCGCTTGTGCTTTTTGTTTTTTTTTTGAAAGCTTTTGCGTGAGCTCTTTTTTTTTTTGAAACGCGTGAGGGCGAAGAGAAGCCCCTAGCTTGGAAATTGACATGGGTCAGTCGTTTGATGTTGAGTGACCTTCAGATGTCCTTTGATGTTGCCGCCGTCATTTGACTTGGTCAAGGTGATGTTGGGGGCATGCTCTTGGAAAGTGTGTAGTTTGATGGAGGTCTTGGTTGACATTCAAACTTTTGACTTTTTTGTGTGTTTTTAGACCGGACCAATTAAGGTTGCCTACGTTCCCCCGGACTAGAAAGCTCAGGTCTGTGTAGTTCGACACTACATGGAGTGCCAAGAGATGCACAGTTGATCTTCTTTAGGCGAAGTATCTGCGAAGTTTGCTTCCGTTGACTGGATTCATGAAGGGATTGCCGTCTAGGTCTGTCAGCTTCATGGCACCTCCGGAGAAGATCTTTTGAACCACGAAAGTGTTGGGTTTCGAGGGTCCATGCGCAGCGGAATAATGCAAAATTAAGTCAAAAAACCCGGAGCCCTAGGATCCGTTCTAGATGATTAATTAAGAAGTATGAAATAGAATTACCAACCTTGTGTGCTTTTGTCGTTGATAAACGCGTTCCAACTCCAGATTGAAGAACTAGCGAATCTTCGATGAACGATTCTTGAATACGAACGTTAGATCTTGATTAGCGAAGATCCTCTATGTGTATCCACGCGTTGAACGAACCCTAGAACAATTCTAGATGGATTGCTAGATCCTTGATTGAAACTCCTTTCAATCGATGAAGAATTATGGAATTGGATTGTGTTTTTTTGATTCTCAATTCTCAATTGAAATCTCTCTCTTTTGTGTTTCTCTAAACCCAAAAACATGAGAGTGACTGCTAGGGCAACCAAGGGTTTGTATTTATACGTTATAAATATTTGCCCTTCACGAAAACCCCAATTTAAGTCAATTTTGCGTCACCACGGGTCGGGATGACTTCTTCCCGGTGGCAAGAGTCGTGCCTCGCACCCAGCCTTCGACCAAGCGTCCCCTTAAGGGGAATAGTTGGCTCAAGCCTGGCACGAGTCGTCCCTATGGGCACGACTCGTCCCCATGGGCACGAGTCGTCCCTCAGGACTCTCTCTCTGATTCTCTCGTCCCAAGCCAAGGGAATAGTTGGTTCTGGCCTGGGGACGAGTCGTCCCCTGAGAACAAAAACTCCATATTCTTCATTTTTGACAATTCGTTCGATGCGTGTGACCCCATAGGACTATACTATGTTGGCAATGCGTTCGATAACATCGATCCTCATACGACATGAGCGGACTCTAGCAAGCCATCATGCCTATCCAAATAATATAATATCAAGTTCGATTTTTTCCTACATAGAACATATCACAATCCCTTTGTCACACGATGTTATATTGAACATGAGTCATGGTCTACGTCAACTCATATTGTTCAATGCTTTCTCGTTACTAAGTAAATTGATTAATCGAATGATATTAATCACATTAATTCATTTGGGCATGGCCATGCACTACATCAATCTTACTTACGAGTGGCCTAGCAAACATCTCTCTTTACAAGGGATAAATTTCCATCTTGACTTATCATTCTTCCCAACAAGAATCATATCATGCCAATAATAGCCCTTATTGTTATCCGGTTAAAGACAACGTTAAACTATATCAAACATAATATTCATCGAGTGGAAGACAATGATAATCTCAGGTCAAAGGATATCAATGATATAACTATATGAGATTTATTTATGACATACGACCATGACATAAATCTCATAATGGGTCAAGTCCAGTACATTGTTCTCTAACAAGTACCCATGAATCTAATGTGCATCTCCATGCATATAATCATCACATGATTATCCATTAGACTTCATACTAGTGCTTCATAAGTACTAGGGACACGATTATTAAAGTAAACATGCAAACACATATAATAATCAAAGAAATAATCTCTTATATAAATGAATAATGACATTACAAATAAGTCTATCTCTATAGTCCTAGGGCACTAACACCTACAGTCTCCCACTTACACTAGGCCCAATCATTCATGTATCTTATACCCATGGACCTAACATGACCATCATGTTTAGCTTGTGGCAAAGGCTTGGTGAGAGTGTCCGAAATGTTGTTATCTGTTGTTACCTTGCATATCTTGACGTCCTCCCTTTCACAGATTTCTCGAATGAGGTGGAAACGTCTCAAAATGTGTTTGGATCGTTGATGTGACCTTGGTTCTTTTGCTTGGGCAATAGCACCATTATTGTCACAATAAAGCTCTATCGGGTTAGTGATACTCGGAACGACTTCTAAGTCACTAACGAACTTCTTGATCCAGACCGCCTCCTTAGCCGCATCCGATCTTTGCTATGTATTCGACTTCGGTTGTAGAATCCAACGGTGCTTTGCTTGGAACTCTTCCAACAAACAAAGACACTCCATTTAGCATAAACACAAACCTGCATCGCGATCTAAAGTCATCTTTGGCGATTACGGAAGCTTGCATCTGTGTAACCCTTTACAACCAGATCATCTTCCATTCATCCAAATACCAAGAATACATCCTTAGTTCTTCTCAAGTACTTCAGGATATTCTTGACTGCTATCCAATGGTTCTCACCAGGATCAGACTGGTATCTACTCGTCGCGCTTAGAGCATACGAGACATCGGGTCTAGTACATAACATGGCATACATGATAGACCCAATTGCCGATGCATATGGAATATCATTCATCCTCTTTTGCTCATCATTTGTCTTAGGACAATGAGTCTTGCTAAGAGTGATGCCATGTCCCATTGGCAAGTTCCCTCTCTTAGAATTTTCCATGCGGAATCTTCTAAGGACCTTGTCAATATATGTACTCTGACTCAAACCAATCATCCTTCTTGATCTATCTCTATAGATCTTGATACCAAGGATGTAAGCCGCTTCACCCATATCTTTCATTGAAAAACATTTTCCTAACCAAGACTTAAGTCTCAAGTGCGGGAACATTGTTTCCAATGAGCAAGATGTCATCGACATATAACACCAGAAATAGAACTATGCTCCCACTTATTTTCTTGTATACACAAGGTTCATCTTCATTTTTGATGAAGCCAAACTCTTTGACTGATTCATCAAAACGAAGATTCCAACTCCTCGAAGCTTGCTTCAATCCATAAATGGATCTACTCAACTTACATACTTTATTAGAATTCTTTGGATCGACAAACCCTTCAGGCTGTATCATGTATACATCCTCAAGTAGGTTTCCGTTAAGAAACGCTGTTTTGACATCCATTTTCCATATCTCATAGTCGTAATATGCGGCTATGGCAATTAAGATTCTAATAGACTTAAGCATTGCTACGGGCGAAAAGGTTTCATCATAGTCAACGCCATGAGTCTGCCTATACCCCTTAGCAACAAGCCTAGCCTTAAAAGTATGTACCTTCCCATCCATGTCGGTTTTCTTTTTGAAAACCCACTTGCACCCTATGGTTTTTACACCTTCAGTTGGATCAATCAAGTTCCAAACTTGATTATCGTACATGGATTTGATTTCGGATTCCATGGCTCCTAGCCACTTGTCCGAATCAGGAGTGGACATCGGCTCTTGATAGGAAGTAGGTTCATCATTCTCAATGATTTCTACTTCGTTACTTTCCGTCATGAGAAATCCATATCTCTCAGGTTCGGATCGTATCCTATCCGATCTTTGAAGAACTTGTGTATCTTGAACCGATTCCACAACAGCTTGTGAATTTGGTTCCGTCTCTACTATTGGTTCCCTGTCATTTTCGGGTTCTTGAATTTCTTCAAGGTCAATTTTACTCCCACTAGTTTCTTTAGAGAGAAACTCTTTCTCTAGAAAGACACCATGTCGAGCAACAAACACTTTGTTTTCAGATCGGTTGTAAAATTGATATCCTTTCATTTTCTTAGGATAACCAACGAAAATACATTTATCGGATCTGGGTGCAAGCTTATTTTTAGAAACTAATTTCTTTACATAAGCTTCACATCCCCAAATATTCATGAAAGATAAACTAGGTTTTCTTCCATGCCACATCTCATGTGGGGTTTTAGGAGCCGATTTAGTAGGGACCTTGTTAAGTGTGAAAGCAGCTGTTTCCAGTGCATGTCCCCAAAAAGAAATAGGAAGGTTAACTTGACTCATCATCGATCGAACCATATCTAATAGAGTTTGATTTCTCCTCTCGGACACACCATTCCATTGTGGTGTTCCGGGTGGAGTAAGTTCTGAAACAATTCCACAACTTTTCAGATGATCATCAAATTCTTGGCTTAAATATTCACCACCTCGATCGGATCGAAGTGTTTTAATAGTTTTTTCAAGTTGATTTTGTACTTCATTTTGAAATATTCTAAATATCTCAAATGCTTCACTTTTGTACTTCATCAGATAGACATAGCCATATCTTGATAAGTCATCAGTGAACGTTATGAAGTACCGAAATCCTCCCCTAGCAATGCTATTCATTGGTCCACATACATCAGTATGTATGAGAGCCAACAAATCACTAGCCCTTTCACTACTCTTAGTAAAAGGTTCTTTAGTCATCTTGCCCAATAAACAAGATTCGCAAACATCATATGATTCATAATCATATGAGTCTAAATATCCATCTTTATGGAGTTTAGAGACGAGTTTCTCATTTATGTGACCAAGACGGCAATGCCATTTATATGTGTTGTTCACATCATTTGGTTTAGATTTCTTACTAACATGATAGACATTCTCAACATTATTTTCAACATCCAAGACATAAAGGCCATTATAAGAATGAGCAATACAGTAAAGCATATCATTCAAATAAATGGAAATTTTCTTATTCGCAATAAGAAAACTGTAACCTTCATTGTCTAAACAAGAAATTGAAATAATGTTTCTGCTCAAATCCGGAACATAATAGCAGTTATTCAAAACTAATATTAATCCGCTAGGTAAAGTGACTTCGTAAGTCCATATGGCCAATGCAGCAACTCTTGCTCCATTTCCAACTCGCAGGTCTACTTCACCTTCCTTGAGCAACCTTCTATTCTTTAGTCCCTGCACATTTTGGCAAATGTGAGATCCACATCCGGTATCTAATACCCAAGAACTAGAAGTAGAAAGTAAAATATCTATCACATAGATACCTGAAGTCATGGCAATCTCATTGCCCTTCTTCTTCAGTCCTTCCTGATAAGCTTTGCAGTTACGCCTCCAATGCCCAGTTTCCTTGCAATGGTAGCATACCGCATCCTTTTGGGATTTGGGTTGAGGCTTCTCAACAACGACAACCTTTGCCTCCTGTTTAGCAACTCTTGCTTTAACCTTGGGTTTCTTGAACCCCTTTCCTTTAGTCACCATCAACACTTGATTGGTTTTCTTGGCGATATTGTTCTCTGCATTATTAAGCATCCCATGCAATTCAGACAGAGATTTATTCATCCCATTCATGTTATAATTCATAACGAACTGATTATAACTTTCAGGGAGTGAATGCAATATCATATCCGTAGCCAGCTCCAACTGGATAGGATATCCAAGCCTCTCAAGGTGTTCGAGGTGACCCTTCATTTTCAACACATGAGGCCCAACAGGTTGTCCTTCAATCATCTTGCATGAATGAAGAGCCTTCATAGTGTCAAACCTTTCCTGGCGTGCTTGCAACTGGAACATTTCCTTCAAACGATTTCCCAAATCATAAGCTTCCATGTGTACAAGGTCCTTCTGAAGGGCCTTACACATGGTAGCAAGCATCAAGCAACCAACATCAATAGAATCATCCACATGTTTCTTATGTTGATCATTTTCAGCTTTAGTTGCATTAGCAGCAGGCTCGGGTGGAACGGGTCCATCGAGAATGTACAACTTCCTTTCCTGTTTGAGAACAATTCCCAAACTGCGGATCCAATCCACATAGTTGTTGCCATTCTCTTCTAACTTGTCCTTCTCAAGGACTGATCGCAGTGACATATTTTGATTAGTGTTTACAACCATTGATCTACAAAGATATGCAACAAATATGAACACATATAAGTATCTATTTCATTTAAGAGATTTAAATAACGTATTTCATAAATACTCCCACTAAATTATATAGCCTTCTTATACAATCATGCATAATAATATTTAATAGGCTAAGACCCAACTTTAATTTAATTTCAAGTCAGCTATGGCACGACTGCTCAAAATTAAACTAAAAAGGTAGATAACATTTATCAATCATATCAACATATGACTCTTAGATCCTTTATGAGATTATAGACATCGTATGTCACATGTTTCAATCCCATCTTATGCCTTAGGCCCAAAACTGTTTTGATAGCCTAATTGAGTTCAACCATTTTAAACGTATAGCAATCACCGTTTGCTCATCTTGATCATACAAAGATAGAATTAATGTATCTCGCTTTGGCGTAGCCTACATAAAATTATCCGTGTACTCACAAGTGTTTAAACATGGGTGGCATAGACAAACTCAAATTTTAATGAAGGTTCAATTTTCATGTTTATCAATTAACATGGCAAGGTTGATTCATGAAAATTATATGAGCATAATTATGAACATGGAATGATGCATCACAAATCTCATTTGATGTTTACATCATAATTTCTAATCAATTAGGGTTTAATGACTCATGTAAAATCTCATTTAATATGAACATAATCCCTATAACAAACACTTTGTTCAAGATCTAGAAATTCGTCAATTACTAGTACGTGGCATTGTAATCCAAGGTTATCCCACACTTCCATCGAAGTGCCTGTGGGGAAGTTTTTGGTGTCCAACCCATATACTAAGTAATATTCAAGAACCATATTCTAGATTAATCACATTAATCAAATAATTCAATTCACAATCATGGTATATCAAATATACAATTACTTCCATAAGCAATTCTCATATAAAATCATGTTCTAAATCATATTCATCATGAAAATTAACATAATCATATTATATAATTATCATGATAATCTAATATAAACATCATGAACGGGGCTCTGATACCACTGTTGGGTTTCGAGGGTCCATGCGCAGCGGAATAATGCAAAATTAACTCGAAAACCGGAGCCCTAGGATCCGTTCTAGATGATTAATTAAGAAGTATGAAATAGAATTACCAACCGTGTGTGCTTTTGTCGTTGATAAACGCGTTCCAACTCAGATTGAAGAACTAGCGAATCTTCGATGAACGATTCTTGAATCACGAATGTTAGATCTTGATTAGCGAAGATCCTCTATGTGTATCCACGCGTTGAACGAACCCTAGAACAATTCTAGGTGAAGTGCTAGTTCCTTGATTGAAACTCATTTCAATCGATGAAGAATTATGGAATTGGATTGTGTTTTTGATTCTCAATTCTCAATTGAAATCTCTCTTTTGTGTTTCTCTAAACCCAAAACCATGAGAGTGACTGCTAGGACAACCAAGGGTTTGTATTTATACTTTATAAATATTTGCCCTTCACGAAAACCCTAAATTAAGTCAATTTCGCGTCGATCCCAGGCGCCGTCAGGATGACTCTTCCCCCAGGGCACGAGTCGTCCCCTTGCACCCAGCTTCTGAATCTGGCGTCCCCCTTAAGGGGAATAGTTGACTCAAGCCCAGGGCACGAGTCGTCCCTATGGGCACGACTCGTCCCCATGGGCACGAGTCGTCCCTCAGGACTCTCTCTCTGATTCTCTCATCCCAGGCCAAGGGAATAGTTGGTTCTGGCCTGGGGACGAGTCGTCCCCTGAGAACAAAAACTCCATATTCTTCATTTTTGACAATTCGTTCGATGCGTGTGACCCCATAGGACTATACTATGTTGGCAATGCGTTCGATAACATCGATCCTCATAAGACATGAGCGGACTCTAGCAAGCCATCATGCCTATCCAAATAATATAATATCAAGTTCGATTTTCCTACATAGAACATATCACAATCCCTTTGTCACACGATGTTATATTGAACATGAGTCATGGTCTACGTCAACTCATATTGTTCAATGCTTTCTCGTTACTAAGTAAATTGATTAATCGAATGATATTAATCACATTAATTCATTTGGGCATGGCCATGCACTACATCAATCTTACTTACGAGTGGCCTAGCAAACATCTCTCTTTACAAGGGACAAATTTCCATCTTGACTTATCATTCTTCCCAACAAGAATCATATCATGCCAATAATAGCCCTTATTGTTATCCGGTTAAAGACAACGTTAAACTATATCAAACATAATATTCATCGAGTGGAAGACAATGATAATCTCAGGTCAAAGGATATCAATGATATAACTATATGAGATTTATTTATGACATACGACCATGACATAAATCTCATAATGGGTCAAGTCCAGTACATTGTTCTCTAACAAGTACCCATGAATCTAATGTGCATCTCCATGCATATAATCATCACATGATTATCCATTAGACTTCATACTAGTGCTTCATAAGTACTAGGGACACGATTATTAAAGTAAACATGCAAACACATATAATAATCAAAGAAATAATCTCTTATATAAATGAATAATGACATTACAAATAAGTCTATCTCTATAGGCCTAGGGCACTAACACCTACAGTCTCCCACTTGCACTAGGCCCAATCATTCATGTATCTTATACCCATGGACCTAACATGACCATCATGTTTAGCTTGTGGCAAAGGCTTGGTGAGAGTGTCCGAAATGTTGTTATCTGTTGTTACCTTGCATATCTTGACGTCCTCCCTTTCACAGATTTCTCGAATGAGGTGGAAACGTCTCAAAATGTGTTTGGATCGTTGATGTGACCTTGGTTCTTTTGCTTGGGCAATAGCACCATTATTGTCACAATAAAGCTCTATCGGGTTAGTGATACTCGGAACGACTTCTAAGTCACTAACGAACTTCTTGATCCAGACCGCCTCCTTAGCCGCATCCGATGCTGCTATGTATTCGACTTCGGTTGTAGAATCAGCAACAGTGCTTTGCTTGGAACTCTTCCAACAAACAGCACCTCCATTTAGCATAAACACAAACCCAGACTGCGATCTAAAGTCATCTTTGTCGGTCTGGAAGCTTGCATCTGTGTAACCCTTTACAACCAGATCATCTTCCATTCATCCAAATACCAAGAATACATCCTTAGTTCTTCTCAAGTACTTCAGGATATTCTTGACTGCTATCCAATGGTTCTCACCAGGATCAGACTGGTATCTACTCGTCGCGCTTAGAGCATACGAGACATCGGGTCTAGTACATAACATGGCATACATGATAGACCCAATTGCCGATGCATATGGAATATCATTCATCCTCTTTTGCTCATCATTTGTCTTAGGACAATGAGTCTTGCTAAGAGTGATGCCATGTCCCATTGGCAAGTTCCCTCTCTTAGAATTTTCCATGCGGAATCTTCTAAGGACCTTGTCAATATATGTACTCTGACTCAAACCAATCATCCTTCTTGATCTATCTCTATAGATCTTGATACCAAGGATGTAAGCCGCTTCACCCATATCTTTCATTGAAAAACATTTTCCTAACCAAGACTTAACAGTCTCAAGTGCAGGAACATTGTTTCCAATGAGCAAGATGTCATCGACATATAACACCAGAAATAGAACTATGCTCCCACTTATTTTCTTGTATACACAAGGTTCATCTTCATTTTTGATGAAGCCAAACTCTTTGACTGATTCATCAAAACGAAGATTCCAACTCCTCGAAGCTTGCTTCAATCCATAAATGGATCTCTGCAACTTACATACTTTATTAGAATTCTTTGGATCGACAAACCCTTCAGGCTGTATCATGTATACATCCTCAAGTAGGTTTCCGTTAAGAAACGCTGTTTTGACATCCATTTTCCATATCTCATAGTCGTAATATGCGGCTATGGCAATTAAGATTCTAATAGACTTAAGCATTGCTACGGGCGAAAAGGTTTCATCATAGTCAACGCCATGAGTCTGCCTATACCCCTTAGCAACAAGTCTAGCCTTAAAAGTATGTACCTTCCCATCCATGTCGGTTTTCTTTTTGAAAACCCACTTGCACCCTATGGTTTTTACACCTTCGTTTGGATCAATCAAGTTCCAAACTTGATTATCGTACATGGATTTGATTTCGGATTCCATGGCTCCTAGCCACTTGTCCGAATCAGGAGTGGACATCGGCTCTTGATAGGAAGTAGGTTCATCATTCTCAATGATTTCTACTTCGTTACTTTCCGTCATGAGAAATCCATATCTCTCAGGTTCGGATCGTATCCTATCCGATCTTTGAAGAACTTGTGTATCTTGAACCGATTCCACAACAGCTTGTGAATTTGGTTCCGTCTCTACTATTGGTTCCCTGTCATTTTCGGGTTCTTGAATTTCTTCAAGGTCAATTTTACTCCCACTAGTTTCTTTAGAGAGAAACTCTTTCTCTAGAAAGACACCATGTCGAGCAACAAACACTTTGTTTTCAGATCGGTTGTAAAATTGATATCCTTTCATTTTCTTAGGATAACCAACGAAAATACATTTATCGGATCTGGGTGCAAGCTTATTTTTAGAAACTAATTTCTTTACATAAGCTTCACATCCCCAAATATTCATGAAAGATAAACTAGGTTTTCTTCCATGCCACATCTCATGTGGGGTTTTAGGAGCCGATTTAGTAGGGACCTTGTTAAGTGTGAAAGCAGCTGTTTCCAGTGCATGTCCCCAAAAAGAAATAGGAAGGTTAACTTGACTCATCATCGATCGAACCATATCTAATAGAGTTCGATTTCTCCTCTCGGACACACCATTCCATTGTGGTGTTCCGGGTGGAGTAAGTTCTGAAACAATTCCACAACTTTTCAGATGATCATCAAATTCTTGGCTTAAATATTCACCACCTCGATCGGATCGAAGTGTTTTAATAGTTTTTTCAAGTTGATTTTGTACTTCATTTTGAAATATTCTAAATATCTCAAATGCTTCACTTTTGTACTTCATCAGATAGACATAGCCATATCTTGATAAGTCATCAGTGAACGTTATGAAGTACCGAAATCCTCCCCTAGCAATGCTATTCATTGGTCCACATACATCAGTATGTATGAGAGCCAACAAATCACTAGCCCTTTCACTACTCTTAGTAAAAGGTGCTTTAGTCATCTTGCCCAATAAACAAGATTCGCAAACATCATATGATTCATAATCATATGAGTCTAAATATCCATCTTTATGGAGTTTAGAGACGAGTTTCTCATTTATGTGACCAAGACGGCAATGCCATTTATATGTGTTGTTCACATCATTTGGTTTAGATTTCTTACTAACATGATAGACATTCTCAACATTATTTTCAACATCCAAGACATAAAGGCCATTATAAGAATGAGCAATACAGTAAAGCATATCATTCAAATAAATGGAAATTTTCTTATTCGCAATAAGAAAACTGTAACCTTCATTGTCTAAACAAGAAATTGAAATAATGTTTCTGCTCAAATCCGGAACATAATAGCAGTTATTCAAAACTAATATTAATCCGCTAGGTAAAGTGACTTCGTAAGTCCATATGGCCAATGCAGCAACTCTTGCTCCATTTCCAACTCGCAGGTCTACTTCACCTTCCTTGAGCAACCTTCTATTCTTTAGTCCTGCACATTTAGGCAAATGTGAGATCCACATCCGGTATCTAATACCCAAGAACTAGAAGTAGAAAGTAAAATATCTATCACATAGATACACAAGTCATGGCAATCTCATTGCCCTTCTTCTTCCTCCTTCCCGATAAGCTTTGCAGTTACGCCTCCAATGCCCAGTTTCCTTGCAATGGTAGCATACCGCATCCTTTTGGGATTTGGGTTGAGGCTTCTCAACAACGACAACCTTTGCCTCCTGTTTAGCAACTCTTGCTTTAACCTTGGGTTTCTTGAACCCCTTTCCTTTAGTCACCATCAACACTTGATTGGTTTTCTTGGCGATATTGTTCTCTGCATTATTAAGCATCCCATGCAATTCAGACAGAGATTTATTCATCCCATTCATGTTATAATTCATAACGAACTGATTATAACTTTCAGGGAGTGAATGCAATATCATATCCGTAGCCAGCTCCAACTGGATAGGATATCCAAGCCTCTCAAGGTGTTCGAGGTGACCCTTCATTTTCAACACATGAGGCCCAACAGGTTGTCCTTCAATCATCTTGCATGAATGAAGAGCCTTCATAGTGTCAAACCTTTCCTGACGTGCTTGCAACTGGAACATTTCCTTCAAACGATTTCCCAAATCATAAGCTTCCATGTGTACAAGGTCCTTCTGAAGGGCCTTACACATGGTAGCAAGCATCAAGCAACCAACATCAATAGAATCATCCACATGTTTCTTATGTTGATCATTTTCAGCTTTAGTTGCATTAGCAGCAGGCTCGGGTGGAACGGGTCCATCGAGAATGTACAACTTCCTTTCCTGTTTGAGAACAATTCCCAAACTGCGGATCCAATCCACATAGTTGTTGCCATTCTCTTCTAACTTGTCCTTCTCAAGGACTGATCGCAGTGACAGATTTTGATTAGTGTTTACAGCCATTGATCTACAAAGATATGCAACAAATATGAACACATATAAGTATCTATTTCATTTAAGAGATTTAAATAACGTATTTCGTAAATACTCCCACTAAATTATATAGCCTTCTTATACAATCATGCATAATAATATTTAATAGGCTAAGACCCAACTTTAATTTAATTTCAAGTCAGCTATGGCACGACTGCTCAAAATTAAACTAAAAAGGTAGATAACATTTATCAATCATATCAACATATGACTCTTAGATCCTTTATGAGATTATAGACATCGTATGTCACATGTTTCAATCCCATCTTATGCCTTAGGCCCAAAACTGTTTTGATAGCCTAATTGAGTTCAACCATTTTAAACGTATAGCAATCACCGTTTGCTCATCTTGATCATACAAAGATAGAATTAATGTATCTCGCTGTGGCGTAGCCTACATAAAACTATCCGTGTACTCACAAGTGTTTAAACATGGGTGGCATAGACAAACTCAAATTTCAATGAAGGTTCAATTTTCATGTTTATCAATTAACATGGCAAGGTTGATTCATGAAAATTATATGAGCATAATTATGAACATGGAATGATGCATCACAAATCTCATTTGATGTTTACATCATAATTTCTAATCAATTAGGGTTTAATGACTCATGTAAAATCTCATTTAATATGAACATAATCCCTATAACAAACACTTTGTTCAAGATCTAGAAATTCATCAATTACTAGTACGTGGCATTGTAATCCAAGGTTATCCCACACTTCCATCGAAGTGCCTGTGGGGAAGTTTTTGGTGTCCAGCCCATATACTAAGTAATATTCAAGAACCATATTCTAGATTAATCACATTAATCAAATAATTCAATTCACAATCATGGTATATCAAATATACAATTACTTCCATAAGCAATTCTCATATAAAATCATGTTCTAAATCATATTCATCATGAAAATTAACATAATCATATTATATAATTATCATGATAATCTAATATAAACATCATGAACGGGGCTCTGATACCACTGTTGGGTTTCGAGGGTCCATGCGCAGCGGAATAATGCAAAATTAACTCGAAAAAACTGGAGCCCTAGGATCCGTTCTAGATGATTAATTAAGAAGTATGAAATAGAATTACCAACCTTGTGTGCTTTTGTCGTTGATAAACGCGTTCCAACTCCAGATTGAAGAACTAGCGAATCTTCGATGAACGATTCTTGAATCACGAATGTTAGATCTTGATTAGCGAAGATCCTCTATGTGTATCCACGCGTTGAACGAACCCTAGAACAATTCTAGGTGAATTGCTAGTTCCTTGATTGAAACTCCTTTCAATCGATGAAGAATTATGGAATTGGATTGTGTTTTTTTTATTCTCAATTCTCAATTGAAATCTCTCTCTTTTGTGTTTCTCTAAACCCAAAAACATGAGAGTGACTGCTAGGGCAACCAAGGATTTGTATTTATACGTTATAAATATTTGCCCTTCACGAAAACCCTAATATAAGTCAATTTTGCGTCAGTCCAGCGCCGTCGGGACGACTCGTCCCCCAGGGCACGAGTCGTCCCCTTGCACCCAGCTTCTGAATCTGGCGTCCCCCTTAAGGGGAATAGTTGGCTCAAGCCCAGGGCACGAGTCGTCCCTATGGGCACGACTCGTCCCCATGGGCACGAGTCGTCCCTCAGGACTCTCTCTCTGATTCTCTCATCCCAGGCCAAGGGAATAGTTGGTTCTGGCCTGGGGACGAGTCGTCCCCTGAGAACAAAAACTCCATATTCTTCATTTTTGACAATTCGTTCGATGCGTGTGACCCCATAGGACTATACTATGTTGGCAATGAGTTCGATCACATCGATCCTCATAAGACATGAGCGGACTCTAGCAAGCCATCATGCCTACCCAAATAATATAATATCAAGTTCGATTTTCCTACATAGAACATATCACAATCCCTTTGTCACACGATGTTATATTGAACATGAGTCATGGTCTACGTCAACTCATATTGTTCAATGCTTTCTCGTTACTAAGTAAATTGATTAATCGAATGATATTAATCACATTAATTCATTCGGGCATGGCCATGCACTACATCAATCTTACTTACGAGTGGCCTAGCAAACATCTCTCTTTACAAGGGACAAATTTCCATCTTGACTTATCATTCTTCCCAACAAGAATCATATCATGCCAATAATAGCCCTTATTGTTATCCGGTTAAAGACAACGTTAAACTATATCAAACATAATATTCATCGAGTGGAAGACGATGATAATCTCAGGTCAAAGGATATCAATGATATAACTATATGAGATTTATTTATGACATACGACCATGACATAAATCTCATAATGGGTCAAGTCCAGTACATTGTTCTCTAACAAGTACCCATGAATCTAATGTGCATCTCCATGCATATAATCATCACATGATTATCCATTAGACTTCATACTAGTGCTTCATAAGTACTAGGGACACGATTATTAAAGTAAACATGCAAACACATATAATAATCAAAGAAATAATCTCTTATATAAATGAATAATGACATTACAAATAAGTCTATCTCTATAGGCCTAGGGCACTAACACCTACAGAAAGGGCCGATCCATGTTGGTTCCCATTTTCCCAGTGGGTTGGTTCGAGTGGGAGGCTTTTCTTTGAGTACCAGATCGCCTTCCCTGATGTCTCGGGACTTAACTTTCTTGTCGAAAGCTCTAGCCATTCTGCTTTTGTAGGCTCGGACGTGTTCCATGGCCTTTAGTCGTCGCTCGTCTAGCAGAGCCAGTTCGTCGTGTCGGCTTCGGAGCCATTCGACTTCGTTGATTTAGTTTTCTAGCAACACTCGAAGTGAGGGAATTTCCAATTCAACGGGCAGTACTGCTTCCATCCCGTATGTCAGGGCGAATGGAGTTTCTCCCGTGGCTGTTCTGACTGATGTTCGGTAGCCCCAAAGTGCAAGGTGTAACTTTTCGGGCCAATCTCGTCCTCGGGTGGTCATTTTTCGGATGATCCGTTCGAGGGTCTTGTTTGCTGCTTCTACGGCGCCGTTTGTTTGTGGCCGGTAGGGAGAAGACTTGTGGCGTATGATCTTGAATTCGACCAGCAGTCTGTCGCATTCTCCTTCAAAATGGGAGCCGTTGTCTGATATGACCTCGTTCGGGATACCGTATCGGCAGATGATGATTTCCTTGAGGAAATGTGTGACTTTCTTGGAGGTGAGTACCTTGTAGGACTTGGCTTTGACCCATTTTGTGAAGTAGTCGATGGCTACCAAGACGAACTCGTGGCCGTTGCTACCTGGCGGAGCGATTTTCCCGATGATGTCGATTCCCCATGTGGCGAAGGGCCAGGGCGTAGTCATGCAGTTGAGATCGTGAGGAGATAGATGATTGAGGTTGGAGAACCGTTGACACTTGTCGCAGCTTCGGACAAAGTGGATGCAGTCTGCCTCCATGGAGATCCAGAAGTAGCCCATCCGAAGAATGATTTGCATCAGGGCTCTGGCGTTCATGTGGGGGCCGCAAGCCCCGTTGTGGACTTTGTTCATGAGCTCACTTGCTTTTTCCTGGCTGATGCAGCGTAGGAGCGGTCCTTGGTAGCATTTTTTGTATAGCATGTCTCCAAGGATGAAAAAGTGAGAGGCGAGGCGTTTTAGGGCCATGATGCTCTTGGCTTTGACTCCTTCCTTGCGTTGACCTTCCTCGTTCATGAAGGCAGTTTCCCCGTTTTTGAGGTATTGGGAGATCTGGTTGACATGCAATGTTGGTGAAGAGGCTTCCGATTTGCGTCTCTTTTGGCTCTTCAGCAGTTCCCAAATTCACTTTGGTTAAAAGCTCCTCGGCAGCTTGGGCCCGATTTTTCTCTCGTTTGACAACATGCTTAAAGATGTGCTTAATGTATTGTTCGTTTAATGTGTCTGCTTCTTTATCAAGTGAATCGTTATTAACTGTTTGTGTGTTAGTTAATTTATCAGTTGTTAAAGATGCAATGAGAGGATACTCGGAAAGATCGAAGCTTTCTTTAAGATCATACGGGAATACATTATTAGCAATGAGTTCGTAATCTTTTGGTGTGAGGCCATCAGATGACTCGAGAGACTCGAATTCAAAGATAATGGACTCAGGATGGGCTTTGACACTCGACTCTAGGACGCGAGGGGTTCAGACCAAGTTGTTCGATCATGTCCCTTTTGCTGGCGGTAGGTCCGGAGAAGGTGGCCCAGTTATTGAGTGGCAATGAGCTTGATAGGAGGTGGGGGTTGAAAGGATTTGAGTTGCCGCTCCCGATCATGGCTACCATGGAGTTATCAGAAACAAAATCGATTAGGTCTGGCACCTCGATTTCTTCACTGAAGAGCTGGTGGAGCAGTGGCTCGTTCCAGGCATCGTCTGCGGAGTCTTCCGCCCTTGTCTTGGGCATTGCTAGTTCGAATGCAGACTCGTCCTGCTTGTTGGTGACAGGGATGTTGACAGAGAGTTTTTCGAGTTCTTCTGCCAAAGGGTTTTCCCGAACCAGAATTCATTGTGAATAGTGGTGGTCGTGGGTCCCGACAGAGTTGGTGCGTTGAGAAATGCTCTTCTGACTGGATTTGGCTTGAGGCCTCTGAATCTTGCAAGGTTCTGCTGGAGCTTGTCCATGGTTGTCGGCCAGTTTTGTTTGGCGTTGATCAGCTCTGTTCCCTTTTCTGTGTCTTCGTTCAAACTGCCGGTTTTCTTTGTGAAGTACCTGGTCATGTCGAAGCTGTAAGGGCGGAGATCGGAGATTGCGTGCAAGACTCTTTTGTTAGTAGCGAAGCGTTTCCGTGCAGCTCTTCTATTTTCCGCAGCGTCTTCGGGAGTAGGAATGTATCCCAGGCCATGGAGGGTATTCTGTTCATTGATCTCGATGATTTGTTGGGTACCTTGATGGCGTTTTCCCAAACCAAGCCCCGGGATGTAGTTCATGAGCTTCATCATCTTCATTGTGGGAGGGATCTGGTCCCAAATCAAAGGCAGGTTTATGTGGCACACATGGGCTTTTGGGCTTTCGATTGTGAACCCTGTCAGCATCATGCCATCATTGTCGTGTTTGATCTCCAAGACCGGGACGCCGTTTGTGTCGGTCCCTTCGGTGGTTATACTGTCACCGTAGATGATGGTAAGGTCTGTTCCTTGGATGAACTTTACGCACTGGTGGAGGGTGGATGCCACCCCATTGATCTGGTGTAGCCAAGGGCATCCAAAGATGGCAGTGAATGTGATCGGGATGTCGATCACTTGGAAGTCGGTCGGGACCATCTACTTTCCGAACCATAGGTTCAGGGTGGCTATTCCCAAGACTGAGCGGGACGTTGAGTCATATGCCTTGATTGTATGAGTTAAGGGCTTCTGATCGGTTGGCTTGATCCCTAGCAAGTCCATCATTTTGGATGGAAGGGCGTTCATGGCTGATCCCCCATCTACCAAGACTCGAGGGAGGCGGCGCTCGTCAAGTTGAACTGTTATGTAGAGAGGCTCGTTGTGGTCAGCCCCAAATTTCTGGAGGTCGAGCTCCGTGAAAGTGATGATGTTTCTGTAATGAACATTGCCAATCATCTAAACCGCTTCATCTGGTGTCACGGTTATGGGTACCATGGTCAGGGCCAGGCTTTCTTCCAGCTTGAGTTTGTGCGGGTAAGAGGAAGTGAGTAAGGATCAGAGTGAGATGTTATCCTGAGTACGCTTGAGCTGAGTTAAGACAGGATCTTCAGCCTTCGGGTCAAGGGTTTCGGCTTCTTTGGCGTAGGGCCCCTTTTTAGTTTGAGGCTCAGGCATGGCTGGCCTTCTGTCTGCCCGTGGAGGATTAGTCGGGATTTGACCGGAACGTGTCAGTACGTTCACCTCTGGCTTTGCTGCATTGCTTGTCTCTCCTATTTCTGTAATGAGAGGGCCTTGGTTGGCGTAGGGCCATGCTTCGCATTTTAGTTCGTTCACTGTTATTGCTTTCGTTGAAGCGTCAACAGTGGCTTTGAGATCTTCCCAAAACAGATGTTGGGGTATCTGGACCCTCGGGCCGTTGGTGGCGGTGCGGAGCTCGTCCCAGCTGATCATGGAGCAGACGTGGTCGTGGTCTTATGCAGAGCTAGGCTGAGGAGATTTGCTGGAGTAAATGACGTAGTTGTCAAACTTTCCTGATGGTTCTCCAAGGGTTCCGACTGTGGGGTCGCCGGCTTCGTATCTCTTTTTCAGTTTTTGTTGAGAAGATGGTTTCTTCTTTCTTCGAGGGCGATCCTCGTTCATTTCATCTTGGAATTCCATTTCCAGACAAGCTGTGCAATCGCAGACGTCCCACCAGATGTGTTCATTGTTCTGCGGTGGTACCGGGACCTCAGGATGTTGATCGGACACGTCTTTCCCCGGGGGGTCTTGTGGCTTTATGTCGTAGCTGCATGGCTCGTACGAGGGCAACAGATTGACTTCTGGGAGACAATGAGAAACATTAGGAGCTGCGGGAGCGGGCATGTCTTTGGGAGTCCCTAGTGGTTGGGGAATGGGTAATGTTCCGAAGTGGTGCATGGCACCTTCGATCCAGGCTTGCTGTTCGCCTTGGCGTTTTTCGAGGGCTATGACAGCTTGCCACACCTCTTCCATTGTCGGGAAGTTTCTCGAGGGTAAGGGCCCATTTTCCTCGTTGTTATCCGCTGATCTGGCAATGGGGAGTTGACGGACTGCCCTAGTGGCTGTGCTGGGAAGGATGTTGGACCTTGCGGCTTTGACACTAGGGAAATAGTTCCCGGGTACTCTCGATCACTCTCGGCTTGCTGGAGGGGGTGACGGGAAAGGTTTAGACATGGAAAGGACTTTTGGATAAAAGGGGGGAAGCTCACGTGACATGCGGTTTCCGCTTTTATTTATTTTTATTTTTTGATTTTTTTTGTTGTTTTAATTTACTTAAAACATTGTTTTCTCAGAATCCTAGGTAGGTTGGAAAAGATTGCTCTTCTTTTTCGCAACTATGCTAGATCCTGGGTCAGTGGAGACCATCTGTGCGGCTATAAGCCCCTCGTTTTGCACCTGTATTTCGACATCCCGGGGTGGACAGCCCCGGGCGAGGGTCCTATAGGGCAAGCGGTTTCCACCGGCCTAAAAGAAAAATCGAACCTAAGGACCAAGCCTGTCATGTTCGTTTTAATGCGTTAGCCATGTGAATAGTGAGCCGAGCCGGCCCCTGAGTCAAGATCTAGTCGAGAGTTCGACATGACCTCTCTTTACCTTGCTTGCGCAAGGGATATGTGACGTTAGGCGTTGGCTGGGTCATATCGTCATGGCTGACGTATTAAAGGCTTGATGACGTGGTGTCATGTAGGCATGGATGTATATCCGGGACGGAACATCGTCTGGGTGTAGCTTCGGAAATCAAGATCAGGTCAAGATTTTAGCATGACCTTTCATCGTTTTGCTTGCGCAAGGGATCTTGAGTTCCGAGCTTCGACTCAGAAAATGGCCGGCATGGGATATGTATCCAGGCTGTATGACACGGACTGGGTAAAAACCAACCGAGTCTGGACTGAGTGTGACTCAAGCGTGCAGGGTTGACACTTGGCTAGGATAGGATGTTTGAAATGATCCCGTGCGCATCCAAGAGGCCTAGGAAGACCAAACGGACTGCAACTGAGACCACCCCGGGTTGAGGGTTGTAGTGTGCAGTGTATCTGAGGCAGCAGTGCCCGTAGCGTGCGGTGTACCGAGGCAGCAATGCGAATAGTGTGCGGTCTTTAAAATTCTTTTCTGAGTAAAACAGAAGTTTTTGAAGAATTTTAAATGTATGTACACAGATGTATATTGATGCATTTTTTTGTATTTTTATTTTTTTTTGTAAAATAAAAAGTAAAGCACATGCACACACACACAATAGTTAAAGAAAGGGGTAAAATGAAAGTTTGACCCTCATCATCGTTTTAAAAATCTTTTGTTTTGTTTAAAAGTTTTTAAAACAAAATGTCCCCAGCGGAGTCGCCAACTGAAATTACCCGGATCCGAGAGGCGCAGCGATTGCGCCCCGACATGTGGCATTCCGTTTTTTGCGTTGGTCGAGTGGAGGTGTCTCGCTGTGTTTTTTGCTTGTAGAGTCGCCACGCCGTTTTGATTAAGCCCAAAACATTGAAAAAAAACATCAGTTTAAAAACTGTTTTTGTGTGATGAGATTTTTGAGTTCGCAGGTCAGGTTACTCCTCGGGAAGAGAATATTAAAATATTAGAGCTCACCCGAGTCGCCTCGTAAAAACGAGTCTTTCGGTACCCCTTCTTTCTTTAATTGTTGTGTGTGTGTGTATGTGCTTTTAAAAATGCATGCTGTATCGGATGTCTACATTGTACACTACGTATTGAAATGTATTGAAATAGTAATGGAAGGAAGCCTTACCAATGTTGGTTCGCATCTGTCTTCCGCTGGGGAATAGTGTTTGAGGATGGAATAGTGTTCCGGGACGAACCGGGATTGCTTCGGGATGTGCCGGTTGTCTGCGGACAGAGCTTCGGCGTGCCTCGGGATTGTCAAGTGCGCACTCGGGCAGAGTTTCGGTGTGCGTTGGGATCGCAGGGATCGTTGGCTGGATTCGGGCAGAGGTTCGGCGTGCGTCGGGATCGTCGGTTGCGTTCGGGCAGAGTTCCGGCGTGCGTCGGAATCGTCGGTTTGGCTCGGAAAGGGCCGGGACGCCTCGGGAAAGACCAGGCAAGGCTTCGGAGTACCACGAGGGGCCTCAGAATACCTCGAGAGTGCCTCGGGGCAGCGCGGGAGCGTCTCGGGAGCGCTCGGTAGGGCTTCGGAGCACCGCGAGGGAGCTCGGAAGGCCCCGGAAGGAACCGAAAGGGACCGGAAGTACCCCGAAGGGTCTTAGAGGGGCAGCCTGAAGGCTTAGGGAGAGAGGAGAAGAGGGAGATGTGTGAAATGAGGGAGGGGGATCCCTCTATTTATAGTTTTCAAAAATGTGCAAGAAGGTCCGTACGGACCTTCCATGAAAACTAAAAATTTAGTTTTCCCAGATTTGAGGGAATAATGTGGACTTTAAGAGGATTTCGTAATTATGATGTCTGGTTGCAAAGAGGTCCGTACGGATCTATTAGCATGCAAAGAGGTCCGTACGGACCTTCAGTGCTTTTCCAATTTTTGCATATTTCCTAAAAAGTCCTTTTGTGCTTTTTTGTCCCAGAAAGGCCCCCTTGGTTTGGTTGGTGGTTTTTTGGGCTTTTGAGGGTTTTTTGAGGGTTTTTGAGGGTTCCGGGTGTTCGAGACTGCGTTCGCGTGAGTCTGCAGTGTTTCTCGGGTGCTCAGAAGAGGGTGATCCAGATTGGGGTACTTACAGTAGTATACAAAATGATACAGTAAATCTATTATCTATTCATGTAATCATCGTGATCTTTTGTCACATTCAGTAGTTTCGTTTTGATATGAAATTGCAGCCATGGTATTCTTCATAAGTTGTTTAAATAGAGGTCATCAAAATTTTAATATAAATGAGGTTGTCTCTATATTTAAAAACTATTTCAAGCCAGAAGATTGGAAGTTCATGAAACCAATTTCACTACTTTAGCGACGTGTAGGAGTAATTATTTACTATTGATTCGACATTCTGTTCTTAAAAAAATATTACAACTTCGGGGTTGATCATTACAACATGTCTTAGAAAAAGATTGGTGTTTGGGGACTCAATGATTGTCTTCTTGGATGAGGGCGGTTATGGATTAATCTGGACCCTTCTTTGTCTAAAGTCAATAGGAAGTTATTTTTGAGCTTTATTATAATATACTCCCTCCGTCCCATTACAAGCCACACATTTTCCTTTTTGGGTGTCCCACTACAAACCACACACTTCCTAAAAAGGAAAGTTTTTATCACTATTCCCTCCACTCATTCTCTCTCCTACATTATTTTAATACTCACAACACCATTATAATTTACTATTCCCTCCACTCATTCTCTCTCCTATTTTACTTTTACACTCACAACATTTATATCATTATTTTTTTTCTTAATCTACGCATGAATAGTAACTGTGTTGCTACTAATGGGACGGAGGGAGTATATACCTAGATAAATGCTTAAAATTCTAACTTATTTTAAAATAGTTTTTTGGCCGTGCGTTTAACGCACGGGTGTAGCACTAGTCAAAATAAATAGTCGGATCATGAAGGAAAGTTTTGAATACTTCTTGCATCCAGGATACAACTCCTCTTTACCTTCTTCAACTAACTTTAGAAACTTTTTTGCCTCGTCATTCGGCCCTTTAAAAGCATCACCTGCATCATGCAACAAGTCAACCACATCATCATTAGAATCATCAAGGTTTGGTCGGTCATCTTCACCCAAAGTGGATGCTTCTCTTTCGATGTTGATCCCTAGTTCTGAAAACTTGTCAGTTCTTGGCACAAAACCACTACAAATTAGGTGATCTCTCACAACATTCTCATAACGCCAATAACGATAATGACAATCTTCACATGGACAACAAATTTGATTTCCTTGAAACTTGATAGAAAAGGCCTTTTCAATATATTTGTTGACTCCTCATTCATATTCCTCACTCTATCTAGGAACCATCCACCACTCCTTAATTTCACTATCCATTTCCATAAGGTAACACTAAACACAATTGTCTCAAATAAAAAGATACTGCATCAAAACAAGGAATTTTGAGCATTGTTTTTTGTTTAATTTAATCATCCTAATGAAAATATAATTTTGTTATTAAAAACACACCTATCCATAAAGATTGAAAGAAAACAATGATAGAAGACTCAAACTGAAGAATTACACTTCTACAAACAATTTTCCACCAAATAATCAAGTAAAATGAACTTAAAAAATCACAAATTCATAATCAATATATTTAAATTAGACGAGATTTCTCACTACCCTTAGTCGAATCAATTGCTGGAAGTGGAGAAATCAACCTGTGAAGGCCAGAGAGGAGTTCGTTGATGCCCAAACTTGATAATTTTGTAGTTGCGAGTGATTAGAGCTTCACGAACGAAGCCCTAAATTGTGACCAAGAATTGGGGCCTCGGATGGTTTGGGAAATATTTGGAGGAGAGGGATTGATTTTGTGTACCAGAAGAAAATTACACCCAGACCCTTTGAATTTTCCCGACAAAAAATGAGGGAAATTAAATTATATAGCCCGCCATATTACTAGCTAGTTGGACCTAACCCATCTAATGCAATGTAAATAAAACAATCAAATATTACTATATTACTCCCTCCGACCCTAAATGATAGTCTCATTTAACTTTTCAAACATTTTAAGGTTACATTAAATTTTGAGAGTTTGTAATTTTGAAGCTTTAATTTTGAAAATGAGACAAACTTTTTGGGACAAAGAAAAAGGGAATATGTGACTATCATTTTGGTTTGGGATAGAGGGAGTATAAATTATTGATAATAAGTAATAAATGAATAATACGTGTTAAAAATAAGAATAATAGTTATTATAAAAAAATGATTTAGAAGAACAATAATAATTTAAACATTAAAAAAATTAATAATATTTATGAATATACCCAACCCCCTAACCGTAACCCATACCCTAAATCATAACTTATATGCCTAAACCATATACTCCTTCCGTCCCACCTGAAAAAGCTCTTTTGGTCAATTTAAGCTTTGATCCAAACATTAATACAAATCTAATATCCTAATGAGATTCTAAAAATTAACTGGTAAATCATTAAATAATTTATGAATATTAATTTTTAAATTTTCAATAGGATGATTAGATTTGCATTAATGTTTGGGTCTAACCTAATTTGATCGAATTGACCAAATGTGCCTTTCATGTGGGACGGAGGGAGTACCTTATACCCTTAATCGTAACCTATACAACATATACTCATACATATACCTTAAACCATAACATATACCCTAAACCATATATAAATCATACCTTAAATCATACTACCATATGGCCGTACCTTATACCATTAATTGTAACCCATATCATATATCCTATAAACCATATACCCATACCATACCCATACCCAAAATCATAAACCATACCCTAAACCATATATCATATGCCCATATCCTATACCCTAAACCATAACTCATATACCCTATACCATATATCATATACCATATACCCATACCTTATACACTTAATCGTAACCCATGCATACATTATACACCATATACTCGTACATATACCCTAAATCATAACTCATACCCTAAACCATAACCTTTAGATATATAACAATTGCATTAGAAGGATATAATGCAACACTAGGTAACTTAATGCAAGGATGTTATTGAAGGCGTTGCATTAGTAATATAGCAATTGCATTAGAAGGATATAATGCAACGCCAAGTAACTTAATGCAAGGGCTTTATTGATGGCGTGCATTAGAAGAATCTAATGTAACGCCTAGAAACCTAAGGCAACGCAAAGGCCATAGCTGTTGTAATAGCTCAAATAAACTGTTGCATTGATGAAATAATGTAACACCATTCTAAAGCATAGTTGATTTTGATGCGTTACATTTGTTCAAAAATGTAGTAGTGACACGATCATTAGCCAACAAGCTATATCTGAAGTAAAGTCTATATTCTCTCTGAATGCGGGAAGGTACACCCTCTGTTCTAAAAGACCCCGCCTAAGGGCACCTAGGCCCCGCCTAGGCGCTAGGCCCCTCTCCAACGCCTAGTTCTAAGCCCCGCCTAGGTCCTGACTAATCCCGATTAGTCCCCGACTAGTCCCCGCCTAGGCGCTAGGCCCGGCTCCGCCGCCTAGCATCCGCCTAGCGCTTTTTAGAACCTTGGGTACACCCATTATGGATCACCTAGATATATTTACATCTTTATATTGCGTAATATAGATGCTAAGGTTGATGACGAGGATGATGCATTAATGATTCTTGTTTCTTTGCCTCTATCATATAAGCACTATGTTGACTCTATTATCAGTGGTAAGGAGACGGTAACTATAGAGGAGGTGAAATTCTCGCTCAAGGCTAGAGAGTTATGTCGTAAGGCAAGTTGTAATAATGGTACATATAATCAGACGTCAGGTTTGGTTGCGGAAGGCAGCAGGGGTTCTAGCAGTAAACAGAAGAAGAAGAAGTCTTCTTGCAATAAGGGCACTAAACCTGATGATATTTGTAATTACTGGAAGGGAAAGGGACATTGGTAGACAGATTGTGCTATGAAGAAGTGAGGCGAGCCTCCAAATCGCAATGAAGCCAATGATGTTGCAGTTGATATGATCAGCTCTGATATGGATTATGCTCTAATGATAGAAGAATTTGCAAAACAGTCGAATGCGTGGATTCTTGATTCTGAGGCTTTTTATCATATCAGTCCGAGGAGAGAGTGTTTTACAACATATTAGCAGGTAGATGGTGGTTATATTCATATGGCAAACAGTATTGCCTGCATGGTGGTTGGTATTGGCTCTATCAAGCTGGGGACTCATGATGGTAATTTTTGCACTTTGAACGAAGTGAGGCATGTTCCACAGATGACGAAGAATATGAGATCTCTTAGTTAGCTCGATAGCAAATGGTACAATTTCAAAGGTAAAGGTGGAGCGGTTTATGTTTGCAAAGGTTATGAAGTGATTCTGAAAGGCCTTAAATGGGGCTACTTGTATTTCCTCCAATGAAGAATGATTTTTGGGTCAGTATTGGTTGCATCATCTGAAGTGGTTAAGGAGGATATGATCAAGTTGTGCCATATTAGGCTTGGGAAAATGAGCATTAGAGAGATGCACATATTGACTAATCATGGTCTTCTGTGTGGCTAT
The DNA here is from genome assembly GCA_022495995.1 of Adenophora triphylla var. japonica. Taxonomy (NCBI): domain Eukaryota; kingdom Viridiplantae; phylum Streptophyta; class Magnoliopsida; order Asterales; family Campanulaceae; genus Adenophora; species Adenophora triphylla. Next base: position 469,334 of record JAFEMH010000250.1, on the reverse strand, counting down.
AAGGTCAAGGACCTTAAGTTTTGTGAGCATTGTGTAATTGAAAAGATGCAGTGAACCAAGTTTCCTAATTGGATTCACAGAATGAAGGGCAGTCTAGATTACATTCACTCGAATTGTTTGGGACCTTCACGTCAGGAATCATTGAAGGGTCACAGGTATTTCTTATACTCTTAGATGGACGTGATTGCCTTTTCTCTTTCTTTCTTTTTCCCCCAAAAACATTAAAATGAAATATTTTAAGATACAAAAGTTAAAAAAATCTAGAGCACTGTTGTGTTCGTATCGTCACGACGAATCAAACTATTAGCATCAACATATAATTTGAATCAAATTTGAGAAGTTGACAGTTATTTTTTAGAAGTTCACAGTTATTTTTCACAGATGTTCCATGAACAACTAAGAGAAGTTTACAGTTAATTTAGTTAAGGTCATAATTTTTGAATGAAAATGTATTTAATTCACTGTTGTTTTAACTAAGTTCACAATTATTTTTAGTATTTTATGGCCTCTATTTTTTCTTTTTCTTTTTAGATTATTTAACATTTTTGTTAAGTTCACATTTGATTTAGTTAAGTTCACAGTTGTTTTTAGTTAACTTTACAACAGTTTTTTTTTTTATCTTTATGATCTCTATTTTTTCAATTTTATGAAATTATTTGACATATTTGTTAAGTTCACATTTTTTTAGTCTTTTATGTTCTCTATTTTTGCAATTTTATAAGATTATTTGACATATTTGTTAAGTTCACAGTACTTTTAGCTAAGTTTATAATTGTTTTTGTTAAACTTTTATGAAATTATTTGACATATTTATTAAGTTCACTATTGTTCTTCATAGTTCAATCGATTCGAAAAGCACTCTTCACATCACCTACTCCGGCATCCACGACCACCACAACCAATCAACTGTAGTTGAAAGTATATGCAAAATCAACAGTTGAAGAAGTCCTAGCTCCTACACTCTATCTCCTCCACCTCTTTAACATTGCCCATTATTTCTTTCATCTACTATTTTTATGGTTGCAAAATTCACTCTTAACCCCAAATCAACAATCTACTAACTCAAAATGTTGTATAATTTCATATACATATAAAATTCATTATCAGATCTGAATTGAAATCAACAATCTACAGTGAAATCAAAATATATATATCAGTTATTTGTATTCATTCTCGTATTGAAATCACACAAAAAATTACACATTTGACGACGTCGGAATAGAGATGGCGACCGATGTTGTTGAAATCGCACACGAATTAGGACCGGTGTTGTTGGAATTTTCGGATATTGAAGGTGTCGGTTGATGACCTGATTTACTTTTTGTCGGATATGGACGGAGAGGGGGAGAGAAGGGGTGGCCGGAGGAGGGAAGGGGCTCGCCGAAGGTGGGTGAGGGGAGGAGAGGGGTGGCCGGAGGTGGGGGGAGGGGGGGTGGTCGGAGATGGGGAAGGGGTGGTCGGCGATGGTGAGGAACATAAGGGGAGACGGGAGAGAGACGTGCGTTTGTGTGAGGGTAGTTTCAGTGTTATTAAACTAGCAAGGGATTAGGTGGAATTTTGATTTTAATATCGGAATAGGTGGTTAAATTTCAAAATACTTGTCTTAATTGGCCTTTTGACTTGAGGTGAAGGACCAGAGGTAATTTACCCTTTATTATTTAGGTATTGATTATTCTTGCTACTATTTTTTTTTTCTCAAAGGAAAAGTATATGCTAAATGAAAAAAAAAAAGACATTTATTTTGGGTCGAATAGGAAGTAAGCAAAAGAAAGTAGTAACAAATATTCAAACAGAACATTAAAATTGTTGCCAGTATATATAATTGAAACGTTCAAGTGTATACTTTACTGTATTTTGTATAATTTTTGTACATTTGTACAAAAGAAAAAATTATTTGTCAAAAATGTCAAGATGACTTCTTGAGATACTTGAAATCCCTAGATGAAGCAAAACAATCCAACAAACTTCTATGCTGATTCATTGATTTCAATAAATCAGTAGCCTTCTCCTTTGTCCCTTCACCACAATTAACTTGTAGCACAACTAGTAGCTTTTGAAATGCACCTAGTAAAAGAGCTTCAACCAAAACCCTTCCATCTTCCTTCTTCCCAAGCTTCCATAGAATTGACACACAAAAATCTGTAGCTAAAACAGATACTCGCAACATCTTCTTCATTAAAACGGGCACAATTAAGTCATTCTTAAGCGCTTTCTTGGCTCCTTGTTTTAAGCTACAAATAGCATCCAAAAAACCTAACCCTTTCTCCAATAGTCCTTTTTCAGCATCAACAAGAATCTCCAAAGTGAACTCAAGTAACCCTAATTCCAAATACCTTGATGTGATCTTCTCGCCTTTTTCTGATTCTGAAACCGTGTAGTAGATAATTGTTAGACAAGATTTTGTCATGGTAGGGATAATGGGATTTTTCAGTATGCTTAATAGTGATTCTGGAACACCCTCGATCTTGTTTAAGCCATTTGTGTACTTTTGATCCAACGATAGAAGCTCTTTTAGGGCTAAAACCGCGTTTTTCTTGGCAGACAAGTCATCTCCTTTCAAGAACCATGCCATGCAACGTAAAGATGATGTTGATCCTAGCTTAGCTTGCCCTTCAACGCCTAATGGAAACATCCATGTTAATAAGGACAATATTTCCTCTAATATCACAACATGTTTTTCAATTGAGGCATTCGAGAAATACTCAAATGAAGTGGCTAATGCATATCCTAAGCCATTATCTGTAATTAGAATTTTGTTACGCTCGCTCTCTTTTGCCCAAATCTTTATCTTCCCCACCAATTCTTTACACTTCTTTTCATCTCCCCTTTGAGTTGAAGCACTAATTTTCGCACAAATCTCTGATACATCATATTGGCTTATGGGAATTTTAGGGGTTTGAATTCTTTCAATACCATGAGCCTTATTCTCTACACACCAGTCTTGAATCATTTTCCGTAGTGAATGATTTGGTATCATATCAAAAGAAGTCAAAACAAGATTAGTAACGGGACACGTTTGATTACCCGATTCAATCCATCTCTCAATGCTCTCTCTATCATATGTGATCCCCGTTGACAATGCCACCGGATCTTTTATCAAGTCAAGAGAAATGGGGCATCGGAAGTGAGTAGGAATCGTAAGTTCCATCTCGGAACTTACCATAGAAGAAAATTTCTTGAGGGTAAAAAGGCAAGATATCGGTCTTTTCCATGAAAATACCATGTTTTATCCCAAAAGGAGAAGGGGGAAATGTTGTGAAGAAGCTATGAAAAAAAGGATTCTTGAAATGGATAGGGTAAAATGGCTAAGAATCAAGAAAGTTAGAATTATTTGAGAGTTTAATGATTGGGGAGAGAGGGTTTATAATGGGTAGGAATGAATTGAGGGTTTATAATGGGTATATAAGGTGGGTTTTATTCATGTTAAAGTTGTCTAAAAATGGGGTAGGTCAAAGGTTGGGGGAAAGGGAAAAAATTATTGTGAGTGAAATATTCAAAATCTTTATTTAAGTAGGAGAGGAGAATGGTATGTTTGATATTTGAATATTGACCGTTGACTTGGATTTGGGAAAGTGAGAATTGCCTAAATGCCACATGGAGAACGTTTAGTTAAATTAAATATTCGTTGACTTTTTCAATGGTCAACACTTGGATGCTCTAGTCTCACATGCCATTAGGAATCCAATATCCTTTTATTTTATATGAAGAATCAATGAGAGGATCTAAGAAGCTGTCAAATACTCCATGTTCTACGTTTATAGTCGGTTAATTTTAATAATTAAAAATACTTTTAATAATTAAACTTTAAATGTGATGAGATAGTCTCACAAAAAACATCATTTTTTTCTAACATTTAAAATTTAAAACAAGGTGTTTCAAAAAGTGTGCATCCCTTCGAATTTCGTATGCATCAATGCTAATATTTTAAAGTTTCATTTATTAATAGTGGCATTTATAAACATTAAAACTATAATTTGTGAACAATTAAATATACACTTTTAACATTTGTAAACAAGTGTGTGCTCCATTCCACATCGGCTAGGTGTGGGAGTTTAGCATGTCATTTATAAACCTACAAAGCTATCATTGAGCATCAGTAACATCTATGGACTTTTGAGCGGATATTAGGTAAGCCATTTAGATTCATGTTATTTGTGCTCAGTTGCCATTAAGTGGTGCTTATTTAGCGGATCGGGTTTTCGAGCTCAAGTCCTTAGAGAATGGTATCAGAGCAGGTCTCGACTAAAAGTGTGGAACAAAGTGTGTGCTGAACAAAGTGCTACACCGCCCACAGGCGGTGAAAGTCATATCTTGAATCTGTATGAGGCACCTCTTGAAACCTACATTGCCCGGGTTCTAATCCTTATGGGCATTCGATAAGGATTTAAGTGGGGTGGTGATAGGCGTGTTAAACAAATTTCTGTGTTTGGAGTTAAAAAGTGTTAGCACAATGTTAAAAAGTTTTAGTGCGAGCGTTAAAGAGGGTATGAGGTATTGTTAAAAAATGTGTGTGCGCGAAAGAGTGTCATTGAGTGCGTTAAAGAGTCGGTTGTGTTGTTTAAAAGTGTGTGTGTGTGTGTGTGAGAGAGAGAGAGAGGGTGTGTGTGTGTGTGGGCTCCTCCAAACTCCCGAGACCTAAAAACTCGTGTCCCAGGATGGAGAGTCCCAAAATACACCTTCTAAAAAAAACTTTTCTTTACTCTTAATTGAAAAGTATATAACTCATTTTAAAAACAATTTCAAAATAACCTCTCTACACGGAGGCGATATATAAACCTGTTTAAAACCAAACACACCCTGTTTATACAAATATACAACTGATAAGGCTTACATAAGCCAACCATAAAACAAATCAACTCAAGTTTACTTACAACACAACTCAACAGAAACATGCTTCTGAAAGTTTTATATACAAAACATTTCCCAAAAGAATAACCACCATAACACTCCCAACTCCCCAAGAAAACACATACCCAGACAACCAAAAAGATGTCCAAACTTCTCGCCGGCCTCACTGGTCCGGTCTGCCTGTCTCAGCGGGATCTAAAAAAAAATAAAGGGAGAAGGGGTGAGATAAAATCTCAGCAAGCTATTATGTATGCAACAATATGCCATACAATATGCAACACATAAACAGGTTGCTCAATATTGGAAAACAGTAAACACATTACGTTACCTTTTCCTGCTGACCAATAAGTCATATATCATGCAACACATACACAGGTTGCTCAAACACATTGGGAAAACAGTAAACACTTTACGTTACCTTTCCCTTTACCTTTTCCCCATCTGGGTCATATGTAGTACTACGGTGGGAGTCATACTCCTCTCATTTGGTGAACTGCTAGTGCACATTCACCTCTTATACGACCCCTTATAGAGATCCATATAAGCTGCCTCGCTATCATGTGGCATGACTGCACATATCCACAGAAGCTGAACCCCTCAATCCGTGGCAACAGAAGGGGGTGAACGGTACAAGTATAAGGACATCCAATCACCTTATGAAATATCTTCTCATAAGTGGTTGCATTCCCTATACTCCCGAAAATCAACTGGTATACCATATTCAAGCACATCACAGATACTTGAAAGTAAGTCCACCCAACGGGACATCAACATATATGTACACATGGTACTGCAACTCATGTTAAACAATTGAAACAGTGCAACACGTATTTAACACTATGTGCACAATTAACTATGAATATGTAAACTTGTATGGCACAAAGTATAGCACATAAGTCCTACACATTCATTACACAATATGTAAACTAGTAACAGGGTACTACCACTCCTGTCCAAATCAAGTAAATAGTGCACTACACATTTTATGCACTCTAAGAACAAATAACCCTATACAGGTCATCACGTAAGGATACAATATCATATAAGTAACCCTACGCGTACACAATACCACATTACACACCTTCTCTTAAGGTTTCAAGTTCAAATACCAAGTTTGTCTAACTTTGGTTCAAGTTTTACATTTGCCTCTCAAGCATTTTCAAGACATTATTTAAAGTCTTTCTCAATATAAATTTGGACAATTTAAGGTTCCGTTATATAGTACTAAAGTTGTACTAGAAGTATAGCCAAATTGTGCTAAGGGAGGTATTAAGGAGCTAATGTTTACAAAGCTTGAAAAGTGACTCACGGTGAACTGCACTGCAAGAGGAAAACAACCGCATAGATGTTCTCCCTAATTATGTTTTCTAATCTGGAAATAGTAAGCAATCTATGTATTAAAAGCATGCATGTTATTTCCAGGGCAACTACTAGTAGTCTTTATGTTTGTTCAATTCTCGTGTACCTTTCATTATCAGATTACTTACCTGCTCAAGTTTTCAGAGATGCTCTCACTTTTCCATTGCACCAAATAAGTGAACAATTTAATTAAGATACTCAATTTACTCCATGAGCCCAATTTGACTTTCATTTCAAAAAGCAAATAAAATACCGAAAATACCAAGAATCATTTCTTTCACCATAATATCATCATTAAACTTGAAATGAGCAATTATTGAAAGAAATCATAATAACTTACCAAAATTTGCCGAAATAAAAAGAAGATTTAACCGGCTATACTTGCTCTAATCGACTCCCTGATCACAAATATGAAGTCGGAAATAAAAACGGATCAACGGTTGATTTTCTAGGATTTTCTGAAGGTAACCCTAGGTTTAGGGACGGTATACTGAATGAGGAAAAGAGGAGAAGAGCTGAGAATGAGAAGAAGGAAAAGCTTCTTCTAAATACTTCCTAAGCAACACCTCATCCTTGCCTTGCCTTTGCACGTGAAGAACAATTGCTGTCAAATTTTTTCCATGCCAAGCAATCTATGGTCCCACAATACAAACTAAATCCTTTCTCAAACCATCCGCCCCATTTTCTTTTATTTTTATTATTATTATTACTATTACTCCCTCCGACCCATAATAAAATGTTACTTATACTTTTTATAACATTTCTATTTAAAATTTCAAATATTATAACTTTAATACATTAATTTCCAATTATTCTAATTAGACATTATATAATTAAATTTTATTTAATAACATCTAAAATCACATAATTAAGCAACTTAGCCAAATAAACACGTAATACAACCAAATAATATATAATGTATAATATGAGATGCAATGCACCCCACTCCCACGTGCTCCACGTGTGACCAAAATGTGCCTAGGTTTAGGGTCGTGACACTCACTCCCCCTCAAATAAAATTCGTCCCGAATTTGGACTTCACTTACCTGAATGATCAAACAAATATGGATATTTCTGTCTCATCTCAGATTCCAATTCCCAAGTAGCTTCCTCAATGGTGTGATTCTTCCAAAGAACTTTCACCACGGGAATACTCTTGGTACGCAATTCTCGGAACTGCCACTCTAGAATCTGCAATGGTACCTCCACATAAGTCATATCCACCTGGACATCCTCTGGAGGAGAACTCAACACATGAGAGGAATCATAACAGTACTTCCTCAACATGGACACATGGAACACATCATGAAGAGAAGAAAGAGATGGAGGTAAGGCCAAACGATAGGCTAACTCACCTACCTTCTCTAAAATCTCAAAAGGACCCACGAATCTAGGAGCTAACTTCCCTTTATTACCAAACCTCTTGATCCCCGTTCTTGGTGAGATCTTCAAGAACACAAAATCACCAACCTGAAAGGATAACTCCCTTCTTCTAGTGTCGGCATAGCTCTTCTGACGACTCTGGGCTGTCCTCAATCTGTCACGGATCACCCTGATCTTTTCAGTTGAGTCTCTAACCAAATCTGGACCCCAAAGTCTAGCTTCACCAACCTCGTCCCAACACATTGGGGACCTACACTTCCTCCCATACAGTGCCTCATATGGTGCCATCTCAATGCTAGATTGGTAGCTATTGTTGTAGGCAAACTCCACTAAAGGCAAATGGTCTTCCCAAGATAACTGGAAGTCCATTACACAAGCCCGTAGCATGTCTTCCAAAATCTGAATGGTCCTCTCTGTCTGCCCATCAGTCTGAGGATGAAATGCTGTACTGAAACTCAACTTAGACCCCAAGGCTTCATGCAAAGCCCTCCAAAACCGCGAAGTGAATCTCGGATCCCTATCAGAAACAATGTTGACAGGTACCCCATGCAATCTCACAATCTCGCGAATATACAACTGAGCCAATCTCTCCAAGGAATACTTGGTTGAAACGGGAAGGAAATGAGCTGATTTGGTCAACCGATCCACAATCACCCATATAGCATCCATCTTCCTCGGAGTAGGAGGCAATCCAGTCACAAAATCCATAGAAATGCCCTCCCACTTCCATTCTGGAATATCCAATGGCTGAAGTAATCCTGCTGGCCTCTGATGTTCCGCTTTGATCTGTTGGCAAGTCAAACACTTTGATACAAATTCTGCAATCTCCTTTTTCATACCATTCCACCAATAACCTCTCTTCAGATCCTGATACATTTTGGTGCTCCCTGGATGAATAGCAAATCGGGACTTATGGCCATCCTCTAATACCTGTCTTCTGATCTCTGGGGAAGAAGGTACGCAAATCCTGCCTTTGAAGGTGAGAATTCCATCCTTGTTCAATGAAAACTCCCCAGTCTTGCCATCTTGCAATTTCTCCCTGATTTTCTTTAACTCATCATCATTCAACTGAGCTTCCAGAATATCTCCATAAAGAGTAGGAACTGCTCTGACATTAGCAAACAACATATCACCTCTCCATTCCCGAGATACTAAGGATGATAAATGAGTCTTACGGCTAATAGCATCAGCCACCACGTTAGCTTTCCCGGGATGATAAGAAATGACACAGTCATAATCCTTCAGAAGCTCCAACCAACGCCTTTGTCTGTTGTTCAGTTCCTTCTGAGTAAACAAGTAATTCAAGCTCTTATGATCTGTGAATATCTCAAACTTTGCCCCATACAAATAGTGCTTCCACTTATGCAATGTAAACACAATAGCTGCTAACTCCATATCGTGGGTAGGATAATTCTGCTCCGCTGGTGATAACTTCCTCGAAGCATACGCAATTACCTTTCCATTTTGCATAAGTACACAACCCAGTCCCTCCTTAGAAGCATCACTGAATATAACAAAGTTCTCACAACCCTCGGAAGTGTCGGATAGGAGCTGAAGTCAATCTCTTCTTCAGTTCAGTAAAACCAGCTTCACACTTAGCATCCCATATAAATGGTACATCCTTCCGCGTCAATCTGGTCAACGGAGTTGCAATCCTCGAAAATCCCTCAATAAATCTTCGATAGTACCCCGCTAAACCAAGGAAACTGCGAACCTCGTCCTTTGTAGAAGGTCAATTGTTTCCGGTTGACTACGACATCAATCTTGGAAGGATCCACTGCAATACAGTAACCGGATACCACGTGACCCAAGAAAGAAATCTGTTCCAGCCAAAACTCACATTTGCTGAACTTTGCAAACAACTGTTTCTCACGAAGTACGGATAACACAATCCTCAAGTGCCTCTCGTGATCTTCCCTGGATTTTGAGTATACCAGGATATCATCAATAAAAACTACCACAAAACTGTCAAGATACGGCTTGAAGATCCTGTTCATCATATCCATAAAGACTGCCGGTGCATTGGTCAACCCAAATGGCATAACAAGAAATTCATAGTGCCCATACCTTGTTCTGAAAGCTGTTTTAGAAACATCATTTGGCTTGATCTTTAACTGATGGTATCCGCTACGTAAATCCAACTTAGAATATATAACGGAACCTTAAAGTTGATCAAACAAATCATCAATGTGAGGAAGAGGATATTTGTTCTTAATTGTAGCTTGATTCAGTAGTTTGTAATCAATACACAACCGTAAAGTACCGTCCTTCTTCCTAACAAACAGAACTGGTGCTCCCCAGGGTGATACACTGGGACGAATAAAACCTCTATCTAACAACTCCTGCAACTGAACTTTCAACTCTTTTAACTCAGCTGGAGCCATTCTGTAGGGTGCTTTAGAAATTGGTGAAGTACCCGGCAACAAGTCAATGCAAAATTCCACCTCTCTATCAGGAGGCATACTATATTCAGTTGAGAACACATCACTGAACTCATTCACAACTGGAACACAAGATAAATCAGGAGACTTCTTACCAGAGTCTACCACATATGCCAAGTAACCCTCACACCCCTTAGACAACAACTTTCTAGCCTTTATAGCAGATATAACATGAATGCCAAATAAAGACTTATCAGCATCAAATACAAATACAGGCACATCAGGCATAGAAAAGGTGACTCGCTTTCTGCGACAGTCCACCAAGGCATGACAAGCACTCAACCAGTCCATGCCTAAAATAACATCAAAATCATGGATTGGCAACTCTACCAAATCCACTGGCAATACATGCCCACATATAATCACCTCACAGCCATGATAGATCAAAGAGGATTCGAGGTGCTCTCCCACAGGAGTAGAAACCTCTAACACATAAGGTAACAACACAGGCAACTTATGCAATGTAAATGCAAAATGAGATGCCACATAAGAATGAGACGATCCAGGGTCGATAAGAATACGAGCCCTGACCCCTGAGACAGGGACAATACCTCTAATCACCGCAGTGGGATCTACTGCGCCTCTATCCAAAGCAAAGACTCTACCTTGGACTCTCTCTTTGGGTTTCCCCTCAACATCTCTCTTTACCCCACCTTTGGGCTGGTCACCCTGTGGTCTACCACCCGTAGCTTGACCCTTCTTGAACTTAGGACAATCCTTTCTGAAGAGCCCCATCTCACCACAACTCATACACTTTCCCTGCTTACTCCAACAATTGTCTTCTGAGTGCCCCACTTTCTTACACCAATTACAAACGGTGCCAAACTTACTGGAAATAGGTCGAGTAGAAACTGTAACAGTACCTCCCTTAGACACTCCAGAAGTTGAAGATCTAGGCTGATTCTTGCTCTGACCTGAACTCTGACCTGAGAACTTTGCCTTGCTTCCACTACCCTCAGATTTACCTCTATGTTCCTCAATGTCATTCTCAATTCTGTATGCCATGTTAACTGCCGCCTGGTAGTTGGGAAAATCGTGAGTCAACAACTGCTTCCTGAACTCCAACCTGAGTCCCTTAACAAACCTGTAAACCCTCCTGCTCTCATCTGGTACAAGATGTGGACAATACCTCGATAGCTCTGTAAATTTTGCAGAATACTGGGCTACTGTCATTGCCCCCTGCTCAAGCTTCAGGAACTCTACCTCTTTCTTGTCTTTGGTGATCACTGGTATGTAATGCTCCTTGAATTTACTGACGAAGTTGTCCCAGGTCTGGGGCATATGATCCCGCTCCCAGCTTTCCTTAAGGATTTGCCACCAATGCTCAGCAGGACCCTCTAGCTTGAACACTACACATCTGAATTTCTCTTCATCTGTGCTCTCCATTGCAATAAAGATCTTAATCATGGCCTCTAACCATCTCTCAGCTATCTGTGGATCTGGATCTCCGTTGAAGCTTGGTAGAGACAATTTGATGAATTTCTCTAACCCCTGTGTCGGCCTTGCCTCAGGTTCTTCTTTGTGCTCTACCCCGAGCTGCCATAGTGCGGAGGAAAGTACGAAACATTGCCATCATCTCGGCATTAGGACCTCCCCCGGCCCCACGATCACCAATATTTCCCTGCTGGTCACCACCAATCCCAGCCATTACACTGATCCCTGCAGGAAATACTCGGCGTCAGATATCACACACTCCCTCTTAGACTAGACATCTACCCTTGACTCTAGCCAAAGCTTTGATACCAACTGTGGGCTCCTCCAAACTCCCGAGACCTAAAAACTCGTGTCCCAGGATGGAGAGTCCCAAAATACACCTTCTAAAAAAACTTTTCTTTACTCTTAATTGAAAAGTATATAACTCGTTTTAAAAACAATTTCAAAATAACCTCTCTACACGGAGGCGATATATAAACCTGTTTAAAACCAAACACACCCTGTTTATACAAATATACAACTGGTAAGGCTTACATAAGCCAACCATAAAACAAACCAACTCAAGTTTACTTACAACACAACTCAACAGAAACATGCTTCTGAAAGTTTTATATACAAAACATTTCCCAAAAGAATAACCACCATAACACTCCCAACTCCCCAAGACAACACATACCCAGACAACCAAAAAGATGTCCAAACTCCTCGCCGGCCTCACTGGTCCGGTCTGCCTGTCTCAGCGGGATCTAAAAAAATTAAAGGGAGAAGGGGTGAGATAAAATCTCAGCAAGCTATTATGTATGCAACAATATGCCATACAATATGCAACACATAAACAGGTTGCTCAATATTGGAAAACGGTAAACACATTACGTTACCTTTTCCTGCTGACCAATAAGTCATATATCATGCAACACATACACAGGTTGCTCAAACACATTGGGAAAACAGTAAACACTTTACGTTACCTTTCCCTTTACCTTTTCCCCATCTGGGTCATATGTAGTACTACGGTGGGAGTCATACTCCTCTCATTTGGTGAACTGCTAGTGCACATTCACCTCTTATACGACCCCTTATAGAGATCCATATAAGCTGCCTCGCTATCATGTGGCATGACTGCACATATCCACAGAAGCTGAACCCCTCAATCCGTGGCCACAGAAGGGGGTGAACGGTACAAGTATAAGGACATCCAATCACCTTATGAAATATCTTCTCATAAGTGGTTGCATTCCCTATACTCCCGAAGATCAACTGGTATACCATATTCAAGCACATCACAGATACTTGAAAGTAAGTCCACCCAACGGGACATCAACATATATGTACACATGGTACTGCAACTCATGTTAAACAATTGAAACAGTGCAACACGTATTTAACACTATGTGCACAATTAACTATGAATATGTAAACTTGTATGGCACAAAGTATAGCACATAAGTCCTACACATTCATTACACAATATGTAAACTAGTAACAGGGTACTACCACTCCTGTCCAAATCAAGTAAATAGTGCACTACACATTTTATGCACTCTAAGAACAAATAACCCTATACAGGTCATCACGTAAGGATACAATATCATATAAGTAACCCTACGCGTACACAATACCACATTACACACCTTCTCTTAAGGTTCCAAGTTCAAATACCAAGTTTGTCTAACTTTGGTTCAAGTTTTACATTTGCCTCTCAAGCATTTTCAAGACATTATTTAAAGTCTTTCTCAATATAAATTTGGACAATTTAAGGTTCCGTTATATAGTACTACAGTTGTACTAGAAGTATAGCCAAATTGTGCTAAGGGAGGTATTAAGGAGCTAATGTTTACAAAGCTTGAAAAGTGACTCACGGTGAACTGCACTGCAAGAGGAAAACAACCGCATAGATGTTCTCCCTAATTATGTTTTCTTATCTGGAAATAGTAAGCAATCTATGTATTAAAAGCATGCATGTTATTTCCAGGGCAACTACTAGTAGTCTTTATGTTTGTTCAATTCTCGTGTACCTTTCATTATCAGATTACTTACCTGCTCAAGTATGCTCTCACTTTTCCATTGCACCAAATAAGTGAACAATTTAATTAAGATACTCAATTTACTCCATGAGCCCAATTTGACTTTCATTTCAAAAAGCAAATAAAATACCGAAAATACTAAGAATCATTTCTTTCACCATAATATCATCATTAAACTTGAAATGAGCAATTATTGAAAGAAATCATAATAATTTACCAAAATTTGCCGAAATAAAAAGAAGATTTAACCGGCTATACTTGCTCTAATCGACTCCCTGATCACAAATATGAAGTCGGAAATAAAAACGGATCAACGGTTGATTTTCTAGGATTTTCTGAAGGTAACCCTAGGTTTAGGGACGGTATACTGAATGAGGAAAAGAGGAGAAGAGCTGAGAATGAGAAGAAGGAAAAGCTTCTTCTAAATACTTCCTAAGCAACACCTCATCCTTGCCTTGCCTTTGCACGTGAAGAACAATTGCTGTCAAATTTTTTCCATGCCAAGCAATCTATGGTCCCACAATACAAACCAAATCCTTTCTCAAACCATCCGCCCCATTTTCTTTTATTTTTATTATTATTATTACTTTCTCCAACCCATAATAAAATGTTACTTATACTTTTTATAACATTTCTATTTAAAATTTCAAATATTATAACTTTAATACATTAATTTCCAATTATTCTAATTAGACATTATATAATTAAATTTTATTTAATAACATCTAAAATCACATAATTTAGCAACTTAGCCAAATAAACACGTAATACAACCAAATAATATATAATGTATAATATGAGATGCAATGCACCCCACTCCCACGTGCTCCACGTGTGACCAAAATGTACCTAGGTTTAGGGTCGTGACAGTGTGTGTGTTAAAAGAGTGTGTGTGTGTGTGTGTGTGAGAGAGAGAGAGAGAGAGCGAGAGAGAGGGTGTGTGTGTGTGTGTGTGTTAAAAGAGTGTTACTGGTAATGCTAAAAAAGAGTCATCTAAAAAAGAGTCATCGATTATGTATAATAGTGTCATTGTGTGTGTTAAGAAGTGTTGGTGGTTGTTTTAAAGAGTGTAAATGATTATGTGTTAAAAGGGTGTTTGTGTATGTTAAATAGTGATAGTGTTAAACAGTTTTGGTGTTAGTGTCAAAGAATGTCAATAACAGTGTTAAAAGTGTCTGTATGCGTGATATAAGGAGTTTCGATTATTAAAGATATCACCGCATGTTTGTTAATTACATTTATTTACGATATTATTATGCGCCGCGCCACCACCACCCTCGACAACCACCTCCACCAGCCACCTTCGATATAAACCACCACCACCGGAAACCATCACAACTAACCACCAACATCTCTGACATACACCACCACTTTCCACATCCTACCACAATCTCCGGCCACCGCTCACGCATGGACAACCTCTGGTGACCGAGATTTTTGGGGATGATTCCGTACTAAAGTTCGGTGGAGGAACTTTAGGCCACCATCTCTGGCCACCGGTTCCCACTCCTTCCACCAGCTCTGTCAACCACCTTTGACCACTACCTCACTATCAACAAACATAACAGACTGACCACAACCACCTCTGTCCCCCCCCCCCCAGTTCCCACCTACTTTAACCACCTCTGCCAACCACCTCTTGTAAGAACATGGATTGCAAGATGTGTATACTTAATAAATATAAGTGACATGTAGACGTACATGTATAAATCATTAAAATAATGTTATTGTAAAGTATAGAATATTAATTAAATGTGTAGAAATCCCGAGGTGAAAATTACCTATTTATGATGGGCAGAATGGTAATTTCACACCGCTTAATTGAAAGGGTGTAGTCCCTTGATGAGGTGCCATTGTTTCCTATATATAGAGGCCTATCATTAGCCTAGAAACACTACATCATTCTTATATACTCTCTCCATAATCTGAGTTTTAAGGAAGGCATTCATCATCAAGAAGATCTACATTCCCCTCCTTGATTTTTTTTTCTTCTTCTTCTCTTCCTTCCTTTGCAAGAACAACATCAAGTAACAAGATGAACTCAACAGGTATCACGCTTCCGCCTTCATCTTCTTCTCTTACTTAATCTAGACTTGAGTGCTTTCGGGTTATTGGAATAGGAATGTTCCAACAATTGGTATCAGAGCCTCTCAAGTTTTGGATTAAGTTTGAATTCATATAGCATATATTTTGCTTTACTTTGATTCTTAATCTTGTTGATATCATTATGTTATGATGTTATTTGAATGCTCTAATTCGTTGCTAGGGTGTTAGTATTCATTGCTTGATTAAATTTTGAATATGGATTGAAGTTTTACTCAAAAGGACATGATGGTTCATGCAAGATTATCCCATTGACACAACAGAGCGTTTTATGCCGCACAACCGTGTTGGATCTACTTGTGTATTCATGTCTTGGTTAAGCGTTAATTTTGCTTACCATTCATCTTTTGTGTGAAGAAAAATTTTCTGTGAAAAAAATGGTCTTGCTCGGCCAATTATGAACAGGTGCCTTTTGGAAAAAGCTGTGAATAGTGACTGCACGGGCGTGCAAGTTATAACGCGCGGCCGTGCAAACACTGTTCACATATTTTCAAAAAAATTTCAATTTGGTTCGGTCGTGCATTAATGGACTGGTGCAACTCTAATTCATTTCTAGAGTATTGTGTTAAATTATAATTATAAATTTTTGGTTTTACTCAGAAGGCTTTCAATTCTTAATGTAAGATTATCCCATTTTGAACATAACCACCATCATTGGATGCGTTGTTAATTTGTTCAAATGCATAGCCACGTATTTAAAAATGTGTTGTGAGTATATAGATCTACTTGCTTTGGTTGAATATTGATTCACCATTAAGTTAAGAATTGATAGTCAAAATCTGGAAAATTTGACATTCAGGGGCTGCTCGGCCGAGCATACCCCTTGACTCGGCCGAGCACCCCATTTGTATTAGCACAACGTTTGAAATTTTTTGAAAAGGCGCCATCCAACGGTCATGATGCTCGGACGAGCATCCCTAAGGACTCGGCCGAGCACCCCTAAGACTCGGTCGAGCACAAGGGAGGAGAAAGGGGTGTTTTCTGGAGTCTTTTGCTCGGTCGAGCACCTTCCTTGACTCGGCCGAGCATGACTCATTTTGGCCAGATTTTCAAATTTTTCAATATTTTGCTATTTTTGGTCAATTTTCATTCATTATTTGAGTAAAGTATACATTAATTTGTGCCCTAAAGTGTGATTAAATATATGCTTAACAATTTCATACATTTCTAAATAATATTGTCGCCAATGTGATTTACGTTGTTTATATACGAAATTGTGAAGTGATGAATGTTTATATTGATATGTGATAACATGTTTATTTCTCAAAGGAGATCTTGTTATTGACTAAATATTTGCATTCATTGGGTAATAATTGAATAAAACGTTTGGTCATTTTAAATACTTTGAACCATCCCAAAGGAAGGCGGGTATTTAAAATGAGTTGTTTATATTCTTTATTACCGGGTAATAAATACTTTAAATGTTAGGACATTTTTAATACTTGAACCGGCCCAAAGGAAGGTAAGTATTTGAAATCACTACAAGAAAGGAGGCTTTTTACGGCGCTCATATACGGCGGTGAACACGCGTCCGCCGTATATACTTATATATACGGCGGTATTAACAGCTGCCGTAAATAAATAATATATACGGCGGACGAGGCCGCCGTAAATAAGTAATGTACGTACATTTGGTATGTACGTATACGAGATTGAAGTTATATACGGCGGTATATTAGTAGCCGCCGTATATAGGTACTTATTATCGGCGGTTGATACGCGTCCGCCGTAAATAATTCAATTATATACGGCGGTATATCAGTAGCCGCCGTATATATGTACTTATTATCGGCGGTTGATACGCGTCCGCCGTAAATAATACAATTATTTACGGCGGTGTACAATTTCCGCCGTAAATGTCATTAAATACCGGGAAACCAATTTCCCTATTCAGTTTCGCGCTCTCTATCTCTCTGTCTCTCTTTCTCTCCTCTACCTTACCTAGGGCACGAATCCTACCGCCGGTGACCGTGAAAAACGAATCAGGTATGCGCTTTTACTGATTTACTTTTAATTTCTAAGGTTTTTTTTGGTTTTTGTTGTTCTTGGTGTGTTCTTGGTGTGGTTTTGATGATTCTTTGTTTCGCGGTAATCTCTGTATCTCAGTCTCTCTTTCTCTCCTTAGCTTGGGCACGAATTGAATCGAAAGTGGGTCGGCTCCAGTTCACTTAAGGTAAGATTTTTATTCTTGACTTTACATTTCTTGTGATTGTGGGTCTTAGTTGCATTTTTATATTCTTGAGTAAATGAGAAGATGCAGGTTGTTCTATGTTGGTATACATTTGGGGATTCTTGCATTTATGTTAGTTGATTGCTCGATTACACTGAAGATCTGGATTGTTGCAATTTTTTCAACTTGTTGCGTTTTTTTCAATTTGTATACATCTGAATCTGGAAATATATTGTTCTTTGGAGACTTTGGGACCTGAATTTGAGCTAGCTAACTAGTGAATCTGTACATTTTCAATTTCTATACATTTGTATGCTCTTGTTGCAATTTTAGGATTGTTTTGGGATTTTATGAAGATTGTTGTTAGTGTGATTAACCAACCCTATAACCATTTGATGTTTCTAGTGTTGATGATTTTCTAGTTAGGTTTTTTTGGGGTTTGTATTGAGGCAACTCAAGTATATGATTTCCGAGTTAAATACGACAACGATATTTTCGTATCAAATTTCTATATGATCTCTTTTATTGTAAGTTCTTTCGTTTTTGGGTGAAGATGACTATTATTTAATGAAGAGTGGATGGAATTAGATGTTGAATTATAATTTATTTTTGAAATGATTTTATATTCAAGTAGTAGCTTTATAGGACCACAAGTATTCATTAATCATGTAAGTGTATGCATGCCACATTTTGAGATGGAAATTGTGTAAGTATATAACAACTGATGATTGAATCTAACTTGAATATAGGCGTGTCTCGTTTTCTAGTAGTTTGGACCACAAATTTCAACCTAGTTCCTTAAATTAGCTTCTCAATTAGGGGGAGGGGGGAGGCTTGTGAGAGAGAACGAATGAATGTTGTCATAGGGTTATACTATATCATGGGCCCAAGTTCAACTAATAGGCTAGGCTCCAACAATTTATATTATCTATATTTGGACAAAAGTTGTACATATTTAGATTATGTTTGTTTAGAGTTTATTTTTATTCTAAAATTTGTGTCTCTCGGTCTTATATATAGGTTGTATTTTAACGTTAAAAATATCAAGTCAAGTCATATATGGACAAAAGTTGGATTGATTTAGATAATCGAATTTCAAATGAGTATTTGTCTGGGGTTGACAACTTTCTCGATTTTGCATTTTCAAAAAAGTCTGTTGGTGTTAAAGAAATATATTGTCCTTGTAAAAAATGCGCAAATCGTTACCAAAAAGACCGTGCAACCGTGAGATCACATTGTATTGAAGTGGGATTTCAAAAAGATTACAAGAATTGGATTAGGCACGGGGAAGAGTACATTTCGGCGCGTAAGAATGATAATAATGATAGGACAACTGAAGATGGCATTGAAATTGAATTGGGCGTGCAAGATTGTATGAGGCGAATGGTACATGAAGGGATGGGTATGCCGGATAGTAACCGGCCCGGGGAATTGAAGAAATCGTACAATCAGATGCATCCACCGCAAAGTTTCTTAGACTTTTGAGAGATGCTGATCAAGCCTTGTGGGAAGGGTGTGATAAGTTTACAGTGCTCTCATTTATTGTAGAACTTATGCACTGGAAGGCTAATTATCGAGTGGTCGATAAGGGATTTACTTCTTTATTAAAAAATTTCATTAGGGCATTGCCTCAGTCAGCGAAAGTGCCAAGTTCCTATCGTGAGGCGTACAAGATGACTGCGGATTTGGGTTTTAGTTATAAAACGTGGGACGCGTGCATTAATCATTGTATGTTGTTTCGAAATGAAACTGAAAAAATTACTAAATGTGAAATTTGTGGAGCCTCTAGATATAAGCAACAAGAAGAAGGGGATAGCGGTGAAGGTGCGGAAACAAGTGGCAAGAATAAACTTCCCAAGCAGGTAGCGATGAAGAAAGTACGGTATTTTCCCTTAAAGCCAAGGTTGCAAAGGTTGTATTGGTCATCTAAGACCGCGACACTCATGAGATGGCATGCCGAGAAAAGAATAGTCGATGGTGTGCTGAGGCATCCTGCAGACTCTCGTGCGTGGAAGGAATTCGATGAACGTTATCCATTATTTTCAAGTGAAATTCGGAATGTTAGATTGGGATTAGCATCTGACGGATTTAATCCTTTCAGAACAATGACTATATCTCACAGTACTTGGCCGGTTGTGCTTATGCCATACAATCTTCCACCTTGGTTATGCATGAAACAACCATATTTCTTCTTGTCGGTGCTTACTCAAGGCCCAAAAGGGTCGGGCAACAAGATAGATGTGTATCTCCAACCGTTAATTGATGAGTTGAAGGAATTGTGGGAAGATGGTATATCAACTTATGATGCATCAAGGAACGAGTTGTTTACTTTACGAGCTTCACTATTATGGACAATAAATGACTTTCCTGCATATGCAATGTTGTCTGGATGGAGCACTAAAGGTGAATATGCTTGCCCTTGTTGCAATGTGAGACCTCAAGCACGATGGTTGGATCATGGTGGCAAGTATTGTTATATTGGTCATCGACGCGCTTCTTGCCTAGGAGTCATGCTTTTCGTAAGGATAAAGGCTCTTTTGATGGTACTCATGAAGTGAGAGATAAGCCCAAGTTATTGTTTGGAACAAAATTGCTTAAACAAGTTGAAAATATGGAAACAGGGTATAAAATAGAAGATGTTATTAAAAAGAGGAAAAGAGAAGAGGGTGAGAAGCAACAAGCCAAGTTGGAGAAAAGAAAGGTTCCTAAGTTGTGTCACAATTGGAAAAAGAGGAGTATCTTCTTTGAGTTGTCATATTGGGCAAATAATCATGTTCGTCATAATCTTGATGTTATGCACATTGAAAAAAATGTGTGTGATAATGTGCTACATACTCTGTTAGGTACTGCGGGGAAATCAAAAGATAATGATAAAGCAAGAAAAGACCTACAAGAGATGAACATTCGGAAACCATTGCATATACAAAAGCTTCCATCTGGCAAAGAAATTATGCCTCCGGCTCAGTTCACAATGAGTAAGAAGCATAAAGACACATTCTTGAAAGTTCTAAAGGGAGTCAAAGTCCCTGATGGCTACTCGTCAAACATATCTCGTTGTGTACATCTAGAGGAAAGATCTATTTGGGGTCTTAAGAGCCATGATAGTCATATTTTGCTCCAACAACTACTCCCTTTAGGCATTCGAAAAGCGTTGCCTACTTACATTGTAAAAGCCATCATTGAGTTGGCAAATTTCTTTAGGCAATTATCCTCAAAGGTGAATACACTTGCTGATCTCGAAAAGATACAAGATCGGATGGCTGTCACACTATGCGCTCTCGAGAAAATATTCCCACCAGCTTTCTTTGATGTTATGGAGCACTTGTCGGTGCATTTAGCCGAGGAGGCCTTGCTAGCAGGCCCAATACAATTTCGTTGGATGTATCCGGTAGAGTGGTACATCCATATTAAATTTACTTTGAAAAAAGTTAAATTCCTTTTTACATTTGCTTTAGCATAAGTAAATGTTTTTGTAGGTTTCTACTTACATTAAAATTATATGTTCGAAATCGAGCCCATCCCGAGGCCTCCATAGCTAAGGCAATTGTGGCTGAAGAATGCATGACTTTTTGTACGCAATATTTGGATGACATTGAGACAAAGTCCAATCGTCCTAGAAGAAATGATGATGAAGGTGATGAGTTAGGCCGCTTTGTAGGAAAAGAAGAGGTAATTACCCTTGATTACATCACACGAGTACAAGCGCATAGATATGTGCTTTTCAATACTGAAGATGTTGAACAATACCTAGAGTAAGTGATTCCTTACATGAGGCTTACATTCCTTATATCTTTTATATTTCAAATTAATACTTAATTCATATTTTCAATCTGCTCGAGAATGCATCGTGTACATTTGAGGAGACACTACCTCGTAATCAACGACATCTTATAGAGAAAGAACATAATGATAAGTTTGTTAGCTGGTTTAAGGATTATGTAAGTATGAAACCACCTTCATATAATAGTTTCAATTTATCGTTTTAAATATTTTCTTATTAAATTTTGTTTTTTATAAAAGGTATGCACGACGAAAGATGTAGTGCCAGAAAGAATTACGAGTCTTGCATTGGGTCCTCATATGGATGCGAGGCGGTATAAGTCTTACATAATAAATGGTTTTCGATTTCGAGTGAAGGATGTCGATAGACGGAGGAAAACTCAAAATAGTGGAATCATCTTTGAATGCAAGTGTGACAAGTTTTGCAAGCCGAAAGGATAATAATCCCATTGTAGGGGATGTTAACTTCTACGGGGAGTTGATTGAGATCCTTGAAATTCGTTATAGCAACTCAATAAGATTTGTATTGTTTAAATGTGATTGGGTTGATAACCGGACAGGCAAGATGGAAGATGAGCAAAAATTTACTCTTGTAAACTTCAATCACAAGTTGTATAAGGATAATCGAGTTGGTGATGAACCATTCATATTAGCATCTGAAGCTGAGCAAGTTTGGTATGTTAAAGATCCTATAGAAAGTGATTGGAAAGTTGTGATGAAGATTACACCAAGAGATAGTTTTGACATATATTCAAATGATGATAAACAAGTTTCAGATTCGATTCCACAATTGGTACCATTTTGCTCACAAAATCTGGATGAAAATGTTGCTAACGAAGAAGCATCGTGGGTGCGAGAGGGAGTTGATGGGGTCGAGATTGAAACTACTAATATCAATGATGTTGATGTTGATATGACCGATAATGATGATGCTGATATGACCGATAATGATGATGATTAGTTTGAGTAGTATTTGTTTAGATCTTATTTGCTTACTATTTACTAAGACAATGTTATTACTTAAGTTTCATGTTTCAATCAAACTTGTTATATTTGTATGGTTGAATATTAATATTGTTACTTCTATATAATATGTATTTGTTTAGATCTTATTTGCTTACTATTTACTAAGACAATGTTATTACTAAAATTTGTGTCTCTCCATCTTATATATAGGTGGTTTTTGTGTTGAAAATATGCCTCCTAAGGAGAGAGTAATTGGAGGGGGTAGCAACAAGAGGGGTAGACAAAACCCGCCGCCCGTAGTCCCAAATGATCCCACTTCCCCTAATGCATCATTGACGTAGTTTATGGGATTGACCCAATTGACCGCCGCTCAAAAGAAAAAATGGCGGAATTTGGAGGGTAGGAAATTTCAAGTCACCACTTTCCTTCATTTGCCGGTGTTGAGCAATTTGGGTTTAGAGACGTTAGTAACAGAATTGATGACGCAAGCCGGGTTAGGTAATTTCCTGGGGAAGACTCCATCTACGTATTTGAGATATTCACTTGAGTTCCTTTCAACTTTGGAGGTAGGCAAGGGGTCACAAGAAAATTCTCTTCGGTTTCATATGAATGATGAAGCCTATCGAGTGACTTATGATGAGTTGAGGGAAATCTTTGGGGTTGATCAGCCGAGAGGAAACTGGATTGAGGCTGATGGGGGGACTTGTCTTTTCTTTTCGGAGCTCACAGGATTGCCCTGCAAAAAAAAATACCTTAGGGCTTCCTCTCTTTCTCACCCGGCTTGGAAATTATTTTACAGAGGTCTATCTATGTCTTGGTTGGCAAACGGAGAGCCCGCTCAATTGAATGTGGCTATGGTAAACCTTTTGCGAACAGGGTTGAGGAGTTATCAGGTGATTCCTGATTGGGTTGATATTTTTGTTCGGAGATGTGAGGCATTTGCCCTTACCAAAAAGGGAAACATATCAATAGGGGGGATGATCACATTGATTGCTCAAGCTTGTGTGGGTGAACCAAAACCCGAGGCGATGAGATTGATGGGGGCACGAGTTTTTATTCGGAGGCTAGTGCGGTATGACAAGTTTGTGAGGGACCGGAGGGCGACAGACAACGAGTCTTTATTGTTTGAATATGGTACTCCCGGGAGGACGGTCCGTTACGTAGGGGCCACGTTTCCGAGTGGTGAACAGGCCGAGCATTGGCGTATGCCCGGTGTTGATGATCAAATGGATCCCGTTGATGAGGAGGATGATGAGGAGCAGGAAGAGGAGGATCGGGAGAGACGGGGTGGTCGGGGAGGAGAGCAGAACCAGAGCCGGCAGGGTACTTTTGATCGGTGGGATACCATGAGGGCATTTTTGGAGGAGCGGGAGCGATCAAGGATCGCTCGGGAGCGTGAGCCGACATGCTTTGGAGGATGCTAGATGGGGGGAGGTTATCGCTCGGGAACAGAGTCGACAGACTTTAGAGGATGCTAGATGGGGGGAGGTGCAGGATCGTTTTGAGGGGTTGGAAGTTGAAACTGCCATTTTGGGAGCCCGGTATACGCAGTTGGAGGCTTGGGCGATGCAGACAGAGCCCCGGAGTTACGAGCCAGTTTCAGAGGATTATTTGACTATGATGCATTCGAGAGCCACTGCTCGTGCACAGAGGCGTTCTTCCCGTCAGACCTACTATCAGGGACAAACCTCCGACTCTCATCAGTGATGTTATTATTGTGATGTTATTATTAATGTTTCATGTTTCAATCAAACTTGTTATTTTGTATGGTTGAATATTAATATTGTTAATTGTAATATGTATTTGTTTAGATCTTATTTGCTTACTATTACTAAGACAATGTTATTACTTATGTTTCATATTTCAATCAAACTTGTTATTTTGTATGGTTGAATTGAATATTAATGTTGTTAATTGTAATATGTATTTGTTCTGCTTCTTTTGATCAAACTCTTATTTCCTACAGGATCTTGTTGCAGCAGCTCTCTTACTTTCCACCTCCGTCATCTGCTTCTCTAGGTACTCCTTTGATGCCTGTAGAAATTTGAATATATTAAATGAATATCCAATTTTTACTTTGGGATGTCCCCGCCCCGCTTCCCCACCGATTTGGTACCCGCGAGAGCCCCAGCCCCCCATACTATTTTATACTTTTTCTGTATCAAGCAAGGCTTGTCCTATAGTGTTGTTGTTGTTGTTGTTCCTCGTTGTTGTTGTTGTTCCCCTGCCCGCTTCCCGACTAACGAAATTAAGGAAGTTGACCGTAGAAAGTTTCTGTGAGGGGCTTTTCCCAATTATAGAATCTTACTCCTTGTAGAAAGTTTTGCCTTAGTAGCGTGGATAAATTGTTGGGTTAAAGTCCTTTGGTCAGAGTTAAAGACGTTTGCTATACCATTTCACACAACCATTAACTAACAAAGATTATGACATTGCCTATGTCTCCTTCTCTTGATTCTATGGGTCTCTCTTTTGTTAATAGCCTCTTGCTTTGTAGTATTTTTTCTTTTGATTTGGAGAGAGAGAGAGAGAGAGAGAGAGAGAGAGAGAGAGAGAATCGATGCATGGATGTTGTTATTGTTCTTCTTGTTGTTATTATCGTAGTGTGCGCTGCTGTGTATGTGTGTCTTGGTGTGTGTCCGAGTGTGCGAGGTGTCTTTGGTGTGTGTTTGTGTGTACTGGATGTGTGTGTAAAGAGGTTTGGGGTGTGTGTGTGTGTGTGTATGTGTGAGTGTAAAATGTTAAAAAAGGTTGAATGGGTGTTTGTGTGTGTATGCTGATGTTAGGGAGAGTATGGTTTGTGTAAAGATCAGGTAGAGGATAAATTGGACAAAAAAATAATTGAGAAATTGAAAAAATAAAATGCAAATATGAACTTCTTCCCTTGAAGTTTCTGACTTGTGTATATTTATGAGATAAGAGTAAATATTGTATTTCTTTCTTTTTTATCTTTGTCTCATTTTGTACAATTATTCCACCTACTTCTACCATTTCATTTAAATAATTGTGTTGAGAAGTCATTAAGGGGATAAGATATACTCCTGTTTAGTTAGTATTTTTGAATTTAAAGAATCTAAATAAAATGCAAATATGAACTTCTGTCCAGAACAATATTGAGTGTTGTTGTTGCTGTTTATAGGTCTTATATAAGATACATAAGACCTATAATAAATTTATAGGTCTTATACATATATTATAAGACTGTTTTTTTTGGGTCCTTTACTTGGTTTATCCAATTTTTGTGCTATAATTGAATTGTCATATGACAGATATGCCGCCAAAGAAAAATTTATTAACAGGTCAGGGCTCGAACCCTAAAGGAAGAGGGCTGGCAAAACCAACCAGCAAATGGGGTAAAGAGAAATTGGATATAATATGGAATCAATATGGTCAACCAGTTGGTGGGGAAATGGCAAAACTAGCTACTCAGATAGGAATTTTTGCTAGAAATGGGGAACATTTCCCATTAACTAGAGAGTGACCTCAGATGGACCATGAGTGCATAAATGTCGTATGGAATGACATTTTGGTAAGTTGTAATCCATATTTCTTACATAAATCTCTAGTACGTAGTCAAAAGTCTTATGATTCTCTAACAATTGTTTTTTTTCTTTGTTGAATTGTGTATATAGGATAATACAAATGCGCCTCCGGAGTATTACCCGGTTATGAATCTTTCTCTCGGTAAAGTGTGGCGTATTTGGAAATACCAGTGAGACAAGCATATAATAAGTATTACTCGATTATGAATATTACTCAGTTATGACTTTGTTATGAATATTATATCAGTTATATGACTCAGTTATGAATATTACTCAGTTGAAATCTCATTATAAGATGTATGAATCCGACCAAGACGCATTAGCTAACCCACCCCGTGGGTGCGTTGCGGATCAATGGGCTGCACTTGTTGCGATGTGGGGTACGGACAAGGCTCGGGTATATTTCAAATTAATCTCAATCTATTATCGTGAATGTCTTATATAAGTAGTCAAATTAATACTAATATTATCTTTTTTTTCCAGGAAATATCAGAAACAAATAAATTGAATCGAGAAAAGCAAGCGTGCCTGAACCGGACCGGAAAAACGTCCCATTCCAAACTCATAAAAGAGGTTTGTCATCGTTCAATTTAGTTCTCAGTTGTCAATTAATGTTTCTTTTTGTATCGTTTATAAATATATATTTTTTGGTCAAATGATTCTATTATAAATTGTAGAGAGACGACAAGGGTTTACCAACTGATCGCGTAAGCTTGTTCATAGCTACGCGCACGGGCAAAACACCTGCAGATCAAGAAACCACTCAAATGATTGTAAGTTAAAGTTTCAACCTTTTCTGTTTCAGTTTTGTTATTCTATAGAATACTTTTTTCATTTCTAACTTCATTTTCATAATATTAATTAAAGTTAAAACATTTATATTGAACATGTTATTTTTGTTACAGCAAACGCTTAATGATGCAATTGATGAGCTGCCAGAGGAGCAACAAAACTCTCCCACGGCGCGTGAAAAGATTTTTGTTGGTATGATGGGCACTGATGACCACGGGAGAGTGCGATGTATGGGAGGCGGTGTTAACAAAACTAAGGTGTTTGGTAAATCCCCAACTACTCAAACAGCTGTATTGGAGGCGGTGGCATCCGCCAGAGCAGATTTTGAAAGGCAACTTCAGGAGGAACACCGACAAAATGAGGAGCAACGACAACAGTTACAACAACAAATTGATGATTTGAAACGTTGTTTGATGGAACGTGGAAAAGACGGTAATCAATAGGTGGTGAATTTGGTTTTTGTGATACATTCAACATTAGTGGTTATTATGTTTGGAAACGACAAACGTTATTTGTATAATGGTTATTATGTTTGGATACATTCAACATTAATTTTTTGTTAATATGTAGATTGTAAACATTGATTGCATTTGTGTATTTTTGGTTATATATAGGTTGCATTTGTGTGTGTACAGGTTAAATTTGGTTTTTGTGAACGTATTTTTGGGGAAAGTGAATTATACAGGCCTGGGAAAAAAAAAATAGGCTTATTTACGGCGGAACCCTTCATCCGCCGTAAATAAGCCCTAGACTACTCGTGCCCAAAGGGGGGACGAGGGAACCATTAGGGGGTGCAAATGGGACGACTCGTGCCATGTGGGACGAGTAGTCTCTATCAAGTTATTTACGGCGGTGACTAAATCCGCCATATAAAATGGCCATGGACGACTCGTCTACAAAGGGGGGACGAGGGAACCAGTTGGGGGTGCAAATGGGACGACTCGTGCCATGTGGGACGAGTAGTCTCTATCAAGTTATTGTAAAGTATAGAATATTAATTAAATATGTAGAAATCCCGACAGATTGCAAGGTTGTTCCGGGTGAGAGCACAGCAACTCAACATAGACTGGTGGTACTTGATTTTCGAAGTAAGAGAATTTCGAGGAAGAGAAAATCACAGGTAGACCCTAGAATCAAGTGGTGGAGACTTCAAGGGGAAAATCAACTGAAATTTGTAGCTAAGATGGTCGATACCGGTATTTGGGCGGATAATATGGAGGATATGGATATAGATTCGACTTGGACTAAGATGGTACATACCATAAAGGAGGTGGCGAAAGAAGTCCTTGGAGAATCTAGAGGAAATGGGCCACCAAGTAAGGACACATCATGGTGGAACGAGGAAGTAAAACAAGCAATAAAGGGCAAGCGAGAATGCTACAAATTATTGGGGAAATGTAGGAGCGACGAGAACTATGAGAAGTATAAGGAAGCTAGAAGAGATGCTAAGAAAGCAGTAAGAGACGCAAGAGCAAAGGTGAATCAGAAACTTTATGATAAGTTGGTTACAAAAGAAGGGGAAAAAGGACATCTACAGACTCGCTCGTATGAGGGATAAGAGGACACGAGATATTGGGACGGTTAAATGTGTGAAGGATGTAGACCAAAGAGTTTTAGTCGGGGATAAAGAGATAAAAGATAGATGGAGTTCGTACTTTGATAACTTGTTCAATGGCGGTCAAGAGCAGGATGTTGGAGATTTAAATATCTCTTCGAGCATGGTTAATCGAGATTTTATGCGGAGAATTCGAAAAAGTGAAGTGGAAATGGCAATGAAAAAGATGAGATTGAAGAAAGCCGTTGGACCGGATGGTATACCAATTGAAGTTTGGAGATGTTTCGGGGAGAGGGGAGTAGATTGGTTAACAACGCTATTTAATAAGATATGGAGAGTTAACACAATGCCATTGGAGAGGCGGAAGAGTACTCTGATCCCTTTGTATAAGAATAAAGGTGATGTCCAAGATTGTGCCAACTATCGGGGGATCAAACTAATGAGCCATACTATGAAACTTTGGGAAAGAGTGATTGCACAAAGGCTGAGAAAAATTGTGGATATTTCGGATAACCAATTTGGGTTTGTGCCAGGAAGATCAACTATGGAGGCAATATATCTTATGAGATAAACCATGGAGAAATATCGGGATCAAAAGAAAGATTTGCATATGGTTTTCATTGATTTGGAGAAGGCATATGAGAAAGTGCCAAGAGAGGTACTTTGGTGGGCATTAGCAAAGAAGGGTGTTTCAAAGAAATATATTGATATTATCAAGGACATGTATAATGGAGTTAGTACTTGTGTACAGACTAGTGTTGGTAAGACTGAAGAGTTCCCTATAAAGATTGGAGTGCATCAAGGTTCCGCACTTAGCCCCTTTCTTTTTGCTTTGATAATGGACGAATTGACGAGGTCAGTCCAAGATGATATACCAAAGTGTATGTTGTTCGCAGATGATATTGTGCTGATTGATGAGACAAGAGAGGGTGTTGAAAGTAAATTGGAGTTGTGGAGACACACTTTGGAATCTCGAGGTTTTCGATTAAGCAGAAGCAAGACTGAATATTTGGAGTGTAAGTTTAGCAGAGTTGGAAGTAGGGAGGCAGGGGCGGTCACATTTGATGGAAATATTATCCAAGCTTTTGAGTTTTTTCGCTATCTTGGATTCATTATCCAAAAGGATGGAGAATTAGATGGAGATGTGGCTCATAGGATTAAAGCAGGTTGGTTGAAGTGGAAGAGTGCTACAGGGTTTCTATGTGATCGCGGCATGCCCAATAGATTAAAGGGAAAATTCTATCGCACGGCAATTAGGCCGGCATTGCTTTACGGCACCGAATGTTGGGTCGTGAAACAATGTCACGTGCATAAGATGAATGTGACGGAGATGCGTATGCTTCGATGGATGTGCGGTCATACAAGAAAGGATCGGTTGGGAAATGAGGTGATCAGAGGTAAAGTAAGAGTTGCGCCCATTGAGGATAAAATGAGGGAAAATCGTCTACGGTGGTTTGGACATGTGAGAAGGAGACCGAGTGATGCACCGGTTAGGAGGCCGGAACAGTGGAGAAATGATAAAATGACGAGGGGTAGGGGAAGACCCAAACAAACTTGGATTAGAGTAATTGAAAATGATATGAATTTACTTGAAGTGGATGAAAGTATGGTGTTGAAGAGGCCGGAGTGGAGGGCAAAAATCCATGTGGGGGGTTGGTTTTATTTTTTATTTTTTTTTATTTTTTTATTTATTATTTTTTTTTAATTTAATTTATTTTTTTTTAATTTTTTTTTTCACGATAACATATGAGGATTCATGTTAGCCGACCCCAAATTATTTTGGGACTAAGGCTTTGTTGTTGTTGTTGTTGTTGTGTAGAAATTCCGAGGTGGAAATTACCTATTTATGATGGGCAGAATGGTAATTTCACACCGCTTAATTGAAAGGGTGTAGTCCCTTGATGAGGTGCCATTGTTTCCTATATATAGAGGCATACCATCAGCCTAGAAACACTACATCATTCTTATATACTCTCTCCATAATCTGAATTTTAAGAAAGACATTCTTCATCAAGAAGATCTACATTCCCCTCCTTGATTTTCTTCTTCTTCTCTTCCTTCCTTTGCAAGAACAACATCAAGTAACAAGATGAACTCAACAGGTATCACGCTTCCGCCTTCATCTTCTTCTCTTACTTAATCTAGACTTGAGTGCTTTCGGGTTATTGGAATAGGAATGTTCCAACACCTCTCCCCACCAAAATTTCCCTTCCCCCCCCCCCCCCAAAATGGAAATTAAGGAAAAATAAATGTTGAAGCTAGGAGGTTCAAAGAAACAATGGAGAATTGTGGGTTAGGATTCTTGATTGTAATCAGAAATTTAATAGTGACATGCCTTCAATCTCTTGGGGGCCTCGGAGGAGGCTAAAAGGAACAATGGCATGGTACATAGATAATTGTTAGTGTTAAGTTGGTCCACCACTACAAGAAGAGAGAGTTGGGCATATTGTTGACAAGGAAAGCAACAGGTCATGACAGGGGGGCTAGATTTGTTTCCTTTCTAGTATGGCAACCCAACCCCCTCCCCCACCCCCATGTGTTTCGGTCAACTTTTTTTTTTTTGCAGTGGTGTTTCGGTCAACTTTCACAACCCATGAATGAACCAAACACACTTTATTAACAAACTCAACTCTTAATTATTTCTCCCACACTATTGCAGTGATAAAAATTATATTTTCTTGATATCAAAATAGTGTTATAGTTTGAGTTGTTAAATTTATATAGGCCTCGTTTTGGTGTGCGAAAATATATGTTTAGAAATGGATATTCGATTCCAAAGTAACACTTAACTTTGTTTGTTATTTTTTTTTTTTTTTAAGGAGATAAAGATTAGGGTATTTATTTTCTATGGGTAACAAATACCCATCATTCATGCCATGGTTGTTTGAATCTCATAGTTCGGGTGGATTTTTAATTTTTTTTTAAATAACATTTTACTACTAAAAATGATATATTTATATATTTTGACGCCCCTTGATTTGAAAAAAAAAGGTACACTATATTATTATTTTGACTCTATTGTGTATTAAATTTGTGCAAGCCTTCAAAATTTTCTGGACTTGGCCACTGTTTACTAGGTACAATGGTGGATTGAAAGGGTGGATGAAATGGGTTTAAGTGGAATGAAATGCTCCAATGGCGGTATGAAAGGGGATGGATGAAAAGGTGGGTTGAAATGTTTCATCCGGATTGAAACAATTGCTTTTGTCTTTTTTTTTTTTTAAGCTGTCATGTGTCAACTCCTTATTGGTTCGTACTTTATCATTTTTTACCCAATTATTTAAGCTCAATTATCTCATAATAAATGATTTAAAAATAAAAATAAAAATTCACCAAAATTCATCATTTTTTTTCCTACAAATTGATATAAGTTTCATTTGATTTGGACACAAAAAAAAACACTCATTTTTCAATTTGAGCTGAATTATCACTTAGTAAACTAATTTTTTTTAATTTTTTTTCACCAAAATTCATCATTTTTTTCTCTACAAACTGATATAAGTTTCATTTGATTTGGACAAAAAAAAAACACTCAAAGTGGTGGGATATAGAATGATGAGTTGGAGGGAGTTGAAATTTAATTTAAGTTAACCATTGTAGGGGGTAGACGAAATTGATAGATGAAATATTAGGTGGATGAGAAAAAGTGCAAAAAGTGTTAGATGTGTTAGGATCGCTCACCCATACAAGAAATCCGCAACAAGAGTAATCAAACAACACACACACGAAATAAAGACAAAACACACAATATTTCGTGGTTCGGCTAAAAGCCTATTCCACCCAAAATATAATTTCTAAATATTTCTTGATATTACAAGAATGGAGACACCCTCTCTCTCAACACTCTTGAATATCCTCACCAATCGCATACAAGCATACAATTTTTTTTCTCTAAATTGTAAACCTATGCTAACTTTCTCTCCAATTCTGTCAAAAACTTAACTAGTGAAGCCTATTTATATAGGGGAGGCACACCCACTTTTCCCCTTTCCTAATCGATCTGGGATTACTATTCCTTCTCCTAACCAATATGGGATAAGTAATATATTCCTACTCATAATAGGATTCAGGCAATATTGGTCAAATTCCTAACAAATCTCCCCTTGATCAAAATTCCCTAAAATCTCATCAACTCCAGAGAAGCGAACTCTTTTCCCAATCTTCTTTTCCTTTTTGTCATCACAAAAGGATCTTCCACGCAAGGATTGCCCCTCCAAATAGCAAATATTTCTCGCACCTTTTCTCCCTTGAAGAATCAAACGCTTTCCTTTGTACACTTTGCATGTTTGTCTTCTTCCAACATATCGATACCCACGAGATGTGAAAACTCCTAGTGAAAGCAAATTCGCAGTCGCACCAAGAACATACTTCACATTCAAAGCGGTTTTCACAGACCCATCATAAAGCTTGAAGCGTACACTCCCAACACCTTCAATCTTCAATTTCTGCTCATTACCAACTTTGATTTTTCCAAAATTTCCCTCTGATCGCAAAGTGTCAAACATAGCTTGATCCTTACAAATATGCACTGAAGCAGCTGAATCTAGCACCCATTCAGACTTCTTCTCCTCAATCACATCATCAGCAGCTATAGTTTCTGTCAAAAGAAAATCTCCATTATCACTATCACTATCACTATCAATTGTGTTAACGTTCTCTTCGTCAACCTTTTTCTTTCCTTTCACACCACGTAAACTTTTCAAATCATCACGAAATTGTGGGCAACGCATCTGCATATGACCAGTCTCTCCACAGTAGAAGCACTCAATCTTACTCATATCTCTATCTCCCCTAGATTGAGACCTTCCTCTTCCTTTTGAGCCACCACGATTATAATTTCTCCCTCTTTCAGAACCCTCTGCAACTAGTATTCTGTCACCATTGGAGAAGCTCTCACTCCTCGTCATTCTTTCATTATCCCTCAACGCCTTAACCACATCATCAAGTGTTAAAGTAGTCCTACCTGTCAACATCGTCTGCACAAAAGGCTTATAGGACTTGGGTAATGAAGCCAACAATAACAAAGCTTGCTCCTCATCTTTAATTGTCTCATCAACATTAGACAATCGACATACTAGTTGACTGAAAGAATTTATATGGTCATGCAAATTACCCCCTTCATCAAACTTCAAACAATATAAATCCATCTTTAAGAACAAGCGATTAGTCAATGATTTAGACGCATAAATACTAGCAAGTTTCTCCCAAATATCCCTCGGTGTTTTCTCCTTCAAAACACTATATTTAATTTCAGGAGCAAGTGCTAACCTTATCGTACTCGAAGCCCTCTTCTGAATTTTAGCCCAATCCACGTCTTTCATCTCATCCGGCTTGTTCTCTTCCAAAGCTTCATCAAGTCCTTGTTGAACCAACACATCTTGGATTGTCATCTGCCACACCGTGAAATCCATCTTCCCATCGAATGTCGGGACTTGATACTTCGATACCCCAATATCCATATTCCTCAAAATATGAATTTCTTCAAACTGCTGCTGCTGTCCGGATACAATTCCCGATGCCTGG
Organism: Adenophora triphylla var. japonica; assembly: GCA_022495995.1. NCBI lineage: Eukaryota > Viridiplantae > Streptophyta > Magnoliopsida > Asterales > Campanulaceae > Adenophora > Adenophora triphylla. Next base: position 435,417 of record JAFEMH010000250.1, on the reverse strand, counting down.
GACCTTAAAATCCAATCTCCACTGTTCAGATTTAAGATCTATTAGTACCGAAGTTACTCACCAAAAATCAGCCCGATCCAACGGTAAACGAACGCTCTACGTCAATTTTCCTACCGCTGCGCTGAAAAAAAGGAACCAGAAACTGCAATTTCTTTCTTCAATTTTTTTTGTTCTCTTTTCTTGATGCGAATTCTTCTCTTCAACCAAAGCTCTGATACCACTTGTTAGGATCGCTCACCCATACAAGAAATCCGCAACAAGAGAAATCAAACAACACACACACGAAATAAAGACAAAACATACAATATTTCGTGGTTCGGCTAAAAGCCTATTCCACCCAAAATATAATTTCTAAATATTTCTTGATATTACAAGAATGGAGACACCCTCTCTCTCAACACTCTTGAATATCCTCACCAATCGCATACAAGCATACAATTTTTCTCTCTAAATTGTAAACCTATGCTAACTTTTTCTCCAATTTTGTCAAAAACTTAACTAGTGAAGCTTATTTATATAGGGGAGGCACACCCACTTTTCCCCTTTTCTAACTGATATGGGATTACTATTTCTTCTCCTAACCAATATGGGATAAGTAATATATTCCTACTCATAATAAAATTTAGATAATATTGATCAAATTCCTAACAAGATAAAATGGGGAGGGGTTATTAAACTATTGTATGTAGTCTAAGACTGAAACTGATGGATCAGTGTTATTTCTTGGGTAATTATTTTATGACACAAGCACTATTCCATCTTAAATATGTTGTCAGGCTTTATATTTCGTATTGAATGATTTCTTACTCCGTTTTAGATATTTGGTATTAAATGATTTATATCCATGAAGAGTCTACACTACAAGGATGTATATTTATAATGAAATTTATGCAGCTTTATTTCCTTAAATTTATGTTGTTCTTCATTGAAGCTTATATATATACTCTCTCGTTCCATTAACATTGATATCAAATTTTTGGATATGGGGATTAAGAAAAAGTAAGTGAGTGAAAAAGTGAAAGAAAATATTGTGAGTATGAAGAATTAAATAGGAGAGAGAATGAGTGAAAGAAATAGTTAGGAGAGAGAATGTTGTGAGTGTAAAAGTGAAATAGGAGAGAGAATGAGTGGGATAAATAGTGAAGATTCCTTTGCCATTTTTGGCAGTATCAGTTTTGGTGAGACGGACCAAAAAGGAAATAAGTATCAATTTTGGTGGGACGGAGAGAGTATATATATATAAATACATATATATATATATATATATATATATATATATATATATATATATATATATATATATATATATATATATATGGTGTTGCATATTTATTTATTCTATTTCCTAAAAAAAGAAATAAAACTCATGAGAATATATTGGGTATAACGATGATACAATTATATGATATTACTGTTAGGGGCCGTTTGGTTCGGTGGAAAAAAAGTGAAGAAATTGAATGGTCAATGGAATTGAATTCCTGAAGAAATTGGAATGGAAAAAAACTGGTTAAACCCCTTCGTTTGGTTAGCACGGAATGAAATGAAATTGTCATTCATTTTCTTGACAAAGCATGTTTGATTTGAAAATACAAATTATAGGAATGAAATGAAAGCATATAAAATGATCAATCTACCCTTCTTTTAAAAAAAAAATTGGGGTGGGGGTGGGGGGTGGGGGTAGGGCAGGGGGTATGCAAAAAAAAATTGTGGGGTGGGTGGGGGGTGGGGTGGGGGTGAGGGCTGGATGGGGGGTGGGGGCTGGATTGGGGAGGGGGTAGGCAGGGGGTGGGGGGTAGATGGGGGTATTTTGATCAAAAAAAAAAAATTAATTCCATTGCCAAGGGAATTGGCCATTCCTCTCATATATGGAAGGAATGGTAAATTCCATTGTGGGAAGGAATTCATCATTCCATTGGAATTAAAAAAATTAAAAAGCTTCAACCAAACAAGGCAAAGAAATTGGGGAAATGGAATTGGGCATTCCATTCCCCCACTTTACCCCCAACCAAACGCCCCCTTAGAGATATTATTCTATAGTGGGAATTGACAAACCTTGCATTTGACATATAAAGATCATGGGTCACTCCCCTTAACACCAATTGATTTTAAGATGGAACCTCAGGCTTTAAGATGTTATCAGAGCAGGTCCATTACACGTGCAGGCCCAACGGCCTACGATGTTACTCCACGCCACCCGATTGATAAGTGCACGTTGTAAGCTTTGGCAAAGCCCGCTACACGTGAGGGGGCGTGTTAGAGATATTATCCCACATTGGGAATTGACAAACCTTGCCTATAATATATAAAGATTTTGAGCCACTTCCCTTATCACCAATTGGTTTCAAAGGTGGAACCTCAGACTTTAAGATGATATCAGAGCATGTTCTTTACACGTGCAGGCCCAACGGCCCACGATGTTACTCCGCGTCACCCGGTTAATAATTTCACGTTGTAAGCCTTTAGCAAAGCCCGGCTACACTTGAGGGGGCGTGTTAGAGATATTATCTCACATTGGGAATTGACAAACCTTGCATATGACATATAAAGATCATGGGCCACTCCCCATGACACCAATTGGTTTTAAGGTGGAACCTCAGACTTTAAGATGGTATCAGAGCAGGACCATTACACGCGCAGGCCCTGTTGGGTTTTATGGGTCCATACGCATCGGAATTAAGCATCAATTAACACAAAACTCAAGAGCCCTAAGATCCGTTCTATACGACTAAATTGAATTCCTATGAGATAGAATTTACCAACCTTAATTGCTTACCGTTCTTGAGCTATCGGACAATTTATCGATGTGATTTTGAATCACAATCTTCAATCTTCAAAAACTTGAATCTTCATATTAGAACTCTAGGCCTTGATCGTCGTACGAGCGGAGACCCTCTAGTAGTATCCACACCTTTGAATGAATCAAGAACGATTCTTGAGAATTGCTAGATTCTTAAACCTTTGAAGGATATTGAGAAACCTTTATTGTAATTTTTCCTTAAAAAATTCGGCTAGAAAATTAGGATTTACAGACCTCATATTTATACTACGTTAGTATTAGTATTTGTTTCCTAATTGTATTAGGAAACAGTCTGTAAACCGCCTCTGTGGCTAAAGTTGTCGGGCGATAACTTGTGCCACTTGGCTAGGTCTGTCGCGCTACAACTTAAGCCAGATCAGGAACTCTCAATTTTTTTCCTTTGGTTTAACCAATTCATTCCAATTGTGTGTGACCCAATAGGATTATATTATGTTGGCAATGAGCCCGATCATATCGACCCTCATAAAACATAAGCGGACTCTAGCAAGCCATTATGTCTACCCAATTAATATAACGTAAGAGTTCACATTTCCAATGGTACACTTCCATTTCTCCCTTTGTCTCACGATGTTATATTGAACACAAGTCATGATCCACGTCAACTTGTATTTGTTCAATGCTTTCTCGATATTGAGTATAATGATAATCCAATCGCATTGGGGTATGGCCATACACTTTCATTATTATCACTCATCGAGGGACCCAAGCAAAACATCTCTCTTTCGAGGGACAAATTCCATCTTGACTTATCATCCTTCCCATCATGAATCCGATCATGTCAAAGATAGCCTTTATAAATATAGTGTTAAGATATCGTTTGACTAAAATCAAACATAACTTTCATCATATGTAAGGTCATGATAATCTCAGGTATAGGGACTAAATAAAGTGACCATATGAGATTTAATTATGACATTTGACCATGACATAAATCTCATACGGGTCAAGTCCAGTCACTTGTTCACTAACAAGTACTCATAAATTTAATGTGCATCTCTATGCATATAATCATCATATGATTATCCATTAACATTTATACTAATTATTCACTTAATAAATAGGGACAGAAATTATTACAATAAATATGCAAAATATATAATAATCAAATAAGAAACTTTTCATATAATAATAAATAATGTCAATATTTAGGTCTATCAACTATAGGCATAGGGCATAACACTAACAGTCTCCCACTTGCACTAGGCCCAATCTCCCACGTATCGAATACCCATGGACTTAATATGACCATCATGCTTAGCTTGTGGAAGAACCTTGGCTAATGGTTCTACCACGTTGTCATTAGTGTCTACTCTGTACTCCCTCCGTCCCGCCCGAAAAGGCATAAATTTCCTTTTTGGGTGTCCCATTTAAAAAGGCACTTTTCCAAAAAGGAAAGTTTTTATTACTATTTCACCCACTCATTCTCTCTCCTACTTTACTTTTACAGTCACAACATTCTCTCTCCTAACTATTCCTCCCACTCATTCTCTCTCCTATTTAATTTTTCATACTCACAACATTAAAAAAAAATCTCTTTCCTACATCACTTTCCTTAATTTGCGTGCGAGATTGGTTTTGTGCCTTTTCGGCCGGGACGGAGGGAGTATATCCTTACGTCTTCCCTTTCGCATATCTCTCGGATAATGTGGAAACGTCGAAGTATGTGTTTGGATCTTTGATGTGACCTTGGTTCCTTTGCTAGTGCAATGGCACCATTATTGTCACAATAAAGTTCAATAGGATCATTGATACTTGGAACGACTTCCAAATCACTAATGAACTTTTTGATCCATACTACTTCCTTAGCTGCATCAGATGCTGCTATGTACTCAGCTTCGGTTGTAGAATCACCGACGGTACTTTGATTGGAACTTTTTCAACTGACAGTGCCTCCATTCAGCGTAAACAAAAATCCTGTCTTCAATCTGTAATCATCTTTGTCGGTTTGGAAGCTAGCATCTGTGTAACCTCTTACAACAAGATCTTCTTCCATTCCTCCAAAGACCAAGAATACATCCTTAGTTCTTCATAAGTACTTGAGGATATTCTTGACTGCTATCCAATGTGGTTCGCCGGGATCCGATTGGTACCTACTCGCCATGCTTAGAGCACACGAGACATCGGGTCTAGTACATAACATAGCATACATGATAGACCCGATTACCGAAGCATATGGAATACCATTCATTCTCTTTCGCTCATCATTAGTCTTAGGATTTTGAATCTTGCTAAGAGATACACCATGCAACATTGGCAAGTTTCCTCTTTTAGAATTTTCCATTTGGAATCTTCTAAGAACCTTGTCAATGTAAGTACTTTGACTTAAACCAGTCATCCTTTTAGATCTATCTCTATAGATCTTGATACCAAGGATATATGCAGCTTCGCCCATATCTTTCATTGAAAAGCACTTTCCCAACCAAGACTTGACAGTCTGTAGTGCAGGAATGTCATTTCCAATGAGTAAGATATCATCGACATACAACAATAGAAATAGTGCTACGCTCCCACTAATTTTCTTGTATACACAAGGTTCATCTTCGTTTTTGATAAAGCCAAACTCTTTGATTGCTTCGTCAAAACGTAGATTCCAACTCCTAGAAGCTTGCTTCAATCCATAGATGAATCTTTGCAACTTACACACCTTATTAGAATTTTCTGAACTGACAAAATCTTCAGGTTGTATCATGTATACATCCTCAAGTAAGTTCCCATTTAGGAAAGCTGTCTTGACATCCATTTGCCATATCTCATAGTCATAATATGCGGCTATAGCAATTAAAATTCTAATAGACTTGCGCATAGCTACAGGCGAAAAGGTTTCATCATAGTCGATACCATGAATCTGCCTATATCCCTTAGCTACAAGCCTAGCCTTATAGGTGTGCACCTTCCCATCCATGTCGGTCTTTTTCTTGAAGACCCATTTGCACCCTATGGTTTTTACACCTTCGGGTGGATCAATCAAGTTTCAAACTTGATTATCAACCATGGATTGTAATTCGGACTTCATGGCCTCTTGCCATTTTTCCGAATCAGGAGAGGGCATCGCTTCTTGATTGCAAGTAGGTTCATCAATTTCGATTAACTCCACTTCATCATTTTTCGTAACGAGAAATTCATATCTCTCGGGTTTGGATCGTGACCTACCACTTCAGCGAAGGACTTGTGCATCTTGAACTGGTTCCTCAACTCCTTGTGAACTTGGTTCAGTTTCTACCATTGGTTCAATGTTGTTTTCGGGTTCTCGAACTTCTTCGAGATCTATTTTACTCCCACTGGTTCCTTTGCGAAGAAACTCCTTTTCTAAGAAGGTACCATTTCGAGCAACAAACATTTTGTTCTCGTTTCGGTTGTAGAAATAGTATCCTTTAGTTTCCTTAGGATAACCCACGAAAACACATTTGTCAGACTTAGGTGCTAGCTTGTCAGAATTTAACTTCTTGACATATGCATCGCAACCCCAAATCTTCATGAAAGACAAACTGGGTTTTCTTCCATGCCACATCTCATATGGGGTCTTTTGAACTGATTTTGTGGGAACTCTGTTTATAGTGAAAGCAGCAGTTTCTAGTGCATATCCCCAAAAGGATAAAGGAAGCTCAACTTGATTCATCATTGAATGAACCATGTCCAACAAAGTTCTATTCCTCCTTTCAGACACACTATTCCATTGTGGTGTTCCGGGTGGAGAGAGTTCTGAAACGATTCCACAACTCTTAAGATGACTGTCAAATTCTTGGCTTAAATATTCTCCGCCTCGATCAGATCGAAGTAATTTAATAGTTTTGCCAAGTTGATTTTGCACCTCATTTTGAAATATTCGAAATATCTCAAACGATTCACTCTTATGTTTCATTAGATAAACATATCCAAATCTACTATAATCATCAGTGAATGTTATGAAGTACTGAAATCCTCCCCTAGCATTGCTACTCATAGGTCCACATACATCAGTATGTATGAGGCCTAATAAGTTGCCCGCCCTTTCACCAGTTTTGATAAATGGGTCCTTGGTCATCTTGCCTAGTAAACAAGATTCGCATGTCTCATATGATTCATAATCATGTGAGTCTAAAAATCCATCTTTATGGAGTTTAGAAATGCGTTTCTCATTTATATGGCCAAGACGACAATGACATAAGTAAGTGTGATTTACATTATTGGGTTTAGATTTCTTGTTAATGTTATAGATATCATTATCACGATTTTCAACATCAAAGATATAAAGGCCATTGAATGAAATAGCAGTACAATAATGCATATCACTCTTGTAAATAGAAAACTTCTTATCACATATAAGAAAATTAAAACCTTCATTATCCAAACTTGAAATCGAAATAATATTCCTACTTAAAGCTGGAACGTAATAACAATTGTTCAAAACAAGTATTAGTCCACTAGGTAAAGTAACTTCATAAGTTACTACGCACGCAAAGAACTCTTGCTCCATTTCCCACACGTAGGTCCACTTCACCATCTTCAAGCATCCTTCTGTTCTTTAGACCCTGCACATTTAAACAAATGTGAGATCCACATCCGGTATCCAATACCCAAGAACTAGAAGTAGATAGAAATATATCTATAACAAAGATACCTGAAGTCGAAGCAACACCTTTGCTCTTCTTCAGTGCTTCCTTATATTTATTGCAGTTTCTCCTCCAATGTCCAATCTCATTGCAATGGAAGCAGACTGTGTCCTCTTGGGACTTGGGCTTAGCCTCTTTGGGTTTGGCAGCCTCTTTGGGTTTGGCAACACTTACCTTAGGATTAGCAACTTTTGCCTTTCCCTTACCCTTGAAACCTTTCCCTTTATTAACCATCAACACTTGATCGGTTTTCTTTTTGACGATATTGTTTTCCGCAGTGTTCAACATTTGAATTAGCTCGGAAAGGTTCTTATTCATGCCCCCATGTTATAGTTCATTATGAAATTACTAAAACTTTCGGGCAATGAATTCAATATCATGTCAGTAGCTAACTATTGGCTAATTGGAAAACCGAGCCTTTCAAGATGCTCGATGTGGCCCTTCATCTTTAGAGCATGGGGACCAACAGCTTGTCCTTCACTCATCTTGATGAGGTTAGGGCTTTAACTGTGTTATACCTTTCCTGCCTTGCTTGAACTTGGAACATTTCCATCAGTCGATTGTTTAGATCAACTGTCCTCAAGTGCTCAAGATCCTTCTGAAGGCTCTTGCACATAGCGGAGATCATGAGGCAACCAACATCAGTAGCATCACGCTTATGCTTCAGATATTGATTCCTCACTACCCTAGTAGCATTGGCAGCAGGTTCAGGTGGAAAAGGTTCCTTGAGAACGTACAGTTTTTCTTCTTGTCTGAGAACAATTCTCACGCTATGGATCCAATCCATATAGTTTATACCATTATCTTCCAACTTTTCCTTCTCAAGGACAGATCGCAGTGACAGATGATTATTGTTTGATGCCATTTATTCTACAAAAAGATATACATAAAATATGAACACATATAAGCAAACATATTATATGAGAAGTATAATGCATTTACATGAAAATAAATGTTCCCACTAAATTATACACCTTCCAATGCAAATAAGCATAATATACATTTAATGGGCTAAGATCCAACTTTAATTTAATTTCAAGTTTGCTATGGCAAACCGCTCAAAACTAAATTAATTAGGTAGAAACATCAATCATATCACATATATGACTCTTAGATCTTTTTTGAGATTCATTTAAGACATCATATGTTTAAGCATATTTTAATCTCATCTTATGCCTTGGGTCCAAAACCATTTTGATAACCCAATTAAGTTCATCCACTTTAAACGTATAGGAACCACCATTTCCTCATCTTGCTCGCAAACGAATAGAATCAAAGTACCTTGCTATGGCAAGCCCACCCAAAACTATCTGAGTGGTCTCAAGTGTTTTAATCATGGATTAGCATAAAGAACCTAAAATTTAAATGAAGGTTCTTTAAAGCAGATTATAAGCATATCAACAAAGATAATCATAATCGCGCACCAAGTAAGTTCCCAGGAAAATAGGTGAGCCGCAAGGACTACTTAAGTACCAATTCTTTCCTTCGACAGAACTCTCCTAGACATGCACATCTGATTTGCAACATAATCAATATACTGACTTGTTTCTCACAAACAATCAGATTTCTTCAAATTTTGCGTATACTGACTTGCTTCTCATAAACAATCAGAAAACCAAAAATTTAATGTTTCAATTTAAACATTCAGGAAATTATAATTCAATGTTTCAACTAAACATCTAACAAAGTTCTTAACACATAAGAACATATAATTCATGCATCGCAACAATTAATAAAATCACATTTAAATTAATTAAGCATGCATAAACAATGAATCAATCTAGCATAGCCCTATAAATTTGATTTCCAGAAATTTCCAGCAACCAGATTAAGATAGAAACATATCAGATTATAAACATAATCACAGATTAGCAGGAAAAATTAACAAACTAATTCTGCTCTGCCTTTGGCAGATGTCGTCGCGTGACAAAAGCCAACTCTGTCGTGTGACCAGAGTAGCCAGACTTGCAGATTTTTTCCAAACTTCAATCAATTCCAATCATAAAGCAATTAAATCATATAAAACAACCTTTTAACAGATTTAATTCAACATAGTCAGAAAACGATTTTTCACATTGTTTCACATAAACAATTAAAATTCGACCGCATACAAAAACATGCAAAGAACATATAAACAATTTATATCAATTTTCTAGCATGTTAATTCAAACTAAACCATACGAACGGGGCTCTGATACCACTGTTGGATTTTATGGGTCCATGCGCAGCGGAATTAAGCATCAATTAACACAAAACCCAAGAGCCCTAAGATCCTTCTAAATGATTAAATTGAATTTCTATGAGATAAAATTTACCGACCTTAATTGCTTTCCGTTCTTGAGCTATCGAACAATTTATCGGTGTGATTTTGAATCACAATCTTCGATCTTCAAAAACTTGAATCTTCAGATTAGAACTCTAGGCCTTGATCGTCGTACGAGCGAAGACCCTCTAGTAGTATCCACACCTTTGAATGAACCAAGAACAATTCTTGAGAATTGCTAGATTCTTAAACCTTTTAAGGATATTGAGAAACCTTTATTGTGATTTTTCCTTAGAAAATTCGGCTAGGCAATTAGGGTTTACAGACCTCATAATTATACTACGTTAGTATTAGTATTTGTATCCTAATCGTATTAGGAAACAGTCTGTAAACCGCCTCTGTGGATAAAGTTGTCGCGCGATGACTTGTGCCACTTGGCTAGGTCTGTCACGCTACAACTTAAGCCAGATCAGGAACTCTCAATTTTCTTCCTTTGGTTTAACCAATTCATTCCAATTGTGTGTGACCCAATAGGATTATATTATGTTGGCAATGAGCTCGATCTTATCGATCCTCATAAAACATAAGCGGACTCTAGCAAGCCATTATGTCTACCCAATTAATATAACGTAAGAGTTCACGTTTCCAATGGTACACTTCCATTTCTCCCTTTGTCTCACGATGTTATATTGAACACAAGTCATGGTCCACGTCAACTTGTATTTGTTCAATGCTTTCTCGATATTGAGTATAATGATAATCCAATCGCATTGGGGTATGGCCATACACTTTCATCATTATCACTCATCGAGTGGCCCAAGCAAAACATCTCTCTTTCGAGGGACAAATTCCATCTTGACTTATCATCCTTCCCATCATGAATCCGATCATGCCAAAGATAGCCTTTATAAATATCGTGTTAAGATATCGTTTGACTAAAATCAAACATAACTTTCATCATATGTAAGGTCATGATAATCTCAGTTCTAGGGACTAAATGAAGTGACCATATGAGATTTAATTATGACATTTGACCATGACATAAATTTCATACGGGTCAAGTCCAGTCACTTGTTCACTAACAAGTACCCATAAATTTAATGTGCATCTCTATGCATATAATCATCATATGATTATCCATTAACATTTAATCATCATATGATTATCCATTAACATTTATACTAATTATTCACTTAATAATTAGGGACGGAGATTATTACAATAAATATGCAAAATATATAATAATCAAATAATAAACTTTTCATATAATAATAAATAATGTCAACATTTAGGTCTATCAACTATAGGCCTAGGGTATAACACTAACATGCCCAACGGCCCACGATGTTACTCCACGCCATCCGATTGATAAATGGACGTTGTAAGCTTTGGCGAAGCGCGCTACACGCAGTGTTCTAAAAGACCCCGCTTAAGGGCGCCTAGGCCCCTCTCTAACGCCTAGTTCTAAGCCCCGCCTAGGTCCCGACTAATTTCAACTAATCCCGACTAGTCCCCGCCTAGGCGCTAGGCCCGGCCCGACGTCCTAGCATTCGCCTAGCGCTTTTTAGAACCTTGGTGAACAGTATAAACCGAGATACGAACATGGGCTTGCCCGGGTCAGGCCCAAATGGATTGGGCCATAAACATAATCCAATAATCGAGTATTAGGGCCGAGGAAAATCTACCTCGTATGACGAGGAGTATCCATCTCGGCCTTATATCATCATGCTTGTGCCGTCGTACTCCGAGATATCATCAAGTGACGAGGAGAGAAAAGTTCTCACCTCGGCATATCATAAAGTGACGAGGAGACAAAATTATTTACCCCAGCATCTCTACATGCCGACCAATCATCAGAGGACGAGGAAGCCAAACCATTCACCTCGGCATATAATCAAATGCCGAGATAAAATATTCTTGCTCCTCGGCGTTCCGGCTAGCAGATTACACAGTCCTTATCAAACAAGGATTCTACACTCATGATCCAATCAGGATTACAACCACCAACACCAATTCAAGTCAAACAATGACTCCTTAACAGATATAATTCTCTTAGGATTATATCTTTTCTCTTTACAAGTTCACTTCAACACGGATTCTATCAATCCATCCCTATAAATACAAGCCCCATGGCTCATTATTTGGTACGTTACTCTTTACATTGCATAAACTCTGTCAATTTAGTTTCTCACATACAAACCGTGAACTTACTCTCACGCCGGAGGGCCTTTAGCCGGATACGCCCCGGCTTAGTTTACGTGTTTTCTCTTATTTTCAGGCCTCACAATCGCCGGAGCATTCATCGCTTGGATTTGGGCTGGTTTGACGATTTTGGCATCATCAAGTGGTTCCATTGCTGGGAAATCGATTCAAACACCCTTTGTTTGGCCTGGAAAAGTCGCCTGAAGTTTGTTTTCTGTCGGAAATTTTCTAGTTTGAACGGATATTTCTGGGCCATTTTTAGCTCTGTTTTGATTTGGCCGGAATCTGCAAATTTCAGCCGGAATTTGCCCAGATTTGGTTGAAACCGTTTTAGCGTTGGAATTTTGTCCCAATTTTGGCCGAAAAATTTGGTATTGTCAAAGTTGCCAAATTGAAGTTTCTTAATTTGCGTCAAATTCTGCTCCGAATTTGATTGGAAGTTGTGATTTTTTGGAAAATTCGCGTAATTGATAATTTTTTGATTGATTTGCAATGGACGGACAATTTACGAGCGTAACCGCTGAGGATCAAACCCAAGTGAATGGGGTTAACACAGGTGCCGAGGAGCTACCTCCTCCTCCTCCTCTACCTCAGCCAGATGCCCCTCCTCCCCTTGCCATGACTCTTCGTTCCAAGGGTCAGGCAAATGCCGAGGGAGAGGGCGCTGAGCTTCCTCGTCCTACTCGTGCTCGCGGGAAGCAAGTGGGAAGGAAGAAGACAAAGAATGCCGACGCCGGTCAAGCAGGAGGAACTCAACCCGTTGACCGACGCTCTTTGTTACATAAACAAATGGAGACATTGCAAAGGATGTATGAAACACAGGCTGCTCTTTTGTGTTAGTGTTTGTGCCCTAGTCTTATAGTTTCTATAAACCTTTATGTGTCGTCTTTATCATTAATAAAAGAGAAATTTTATTTTGATTAATATATGTTTTGCATGTTTATTATATTAATCTGTGTCCCTAGTTATTTAGTGTAAGTTGGTAATGGATGATCATAGAGATGATCATATGCATAGAGATGCACATTACAAACTTGTAAATAACTGGTATAAATGCTAATGGATAATCATATGATGATTATTTGCATAGAGATGCACATTAGATTTATGGGTACTTGTTAGAGAACAAGTGATCGGACTCTGACCCGCTTGAGATTTATGTCATGGTCAAATGTCATAATTAAATCTCAAAATAGTAGTGTCATTAGAATCCTTAGACCTGAGATTATCATTGTCTTCCACTTGATGAACGTGTTGTTAGATGTAGTCTAAAGTTATCCTTAACCGGGTAGCAATAAGGGCTATGTTGGCATTACGGGATTCCTGTAGGGAAGAATGATAAGTCAAGATGGGATTTGTCCCTCGTAAGAGAGATGTTGGCTTGGGCCCCTCGTAGAATAGTGTTGATGAAATGTGTGGCCACACTCAAGGAACATGATAGAGATCATGGATACTTGGTTGATCAACATATTCGGAATCGAGAAAGCATTGAACAATGTAAGTTGACAATGACCATGACTTATGTTCAATATGACATCGTGTGACAAAGGGATTGTGAAATTATTACTATTATGGAAGCATGAACTCTTATGTTGTATTATTTGGGTAGACATAATGGCTTGCTAGAGTCCGCTTATGTCTTATGAGGGTCGATGTGATCGGACTCATTGCCAGCATAATACAATCCTATTGGGTCACACACACTTAGAATGTTTTTTATTGAAACTAGAGGAAGAATGATTGAGACTGGCTACCTTTGTCACGCGACATACTTAGCCAGTGGCTAAGTATACCGCGTGACATATTGAGCCACCAGGCGTGGGTGACAGCATGTTCTCCTAATTTGATTAGGAAACATATTTATGCTATTGTAGTATAAATATGAGAGGGCTGTCAACCCTAAAAGCTAGCCGAATTTTTCAATAGAAAATCACAATCAAAAGTCCTCTCAATATTCTTTCATAAGTTTTTGGAATCTAGCAATTCCCAATCCGAGAATCGTTCTCGACATTCATATTTGTGTGGATTACCAAAAGAGGGTCTTTATTTGTTCAAACAAATAAAAGGCCTAGAGTTCAAATCTGAAGATCCAAAGGAGTTGAAGATTCGAAGATTTGAAGATCAAAGTTTGTGATTACGAATCACATAATTATACGTTCGATAGATCAAAATCGGAATGTGAGCACCCCAACCCGGGACCTAACACGTGTCCCGAGCTAAGGGAGCTCAAACTAAGAAAATCCATTTAAATTTTTAAACATTTGTTTGCCTTTAAAAGAAAACCACCTTTCAAACTTCCAAATAAAAATCAATTGATAATATCTCTACTTAGAGGAAATCCAACCACAACTTTACTAAACCGTAATATGATCAATTACATTGGAAACCTTAATTAACATTTGTTTAACAAAAGGGTTTTCCATACAATTTATAAAAGAGGAATACTTAACCAATACTCCTAATAACCCACTCCTATACTTAACTTGTCAAGCCCCAAAAGCAAAAGTCCACAATGATATCCCCGGCCTCATTGGTTCGGGTCACCTGTCTCGGAATCTAAAACAGTAAAGGGAGAGGGGTGAGAATAAATCTCAATGAGCTATTATGAATGCAAAGAAGATGCCAAACAAGATGCAACACATAGCATGGTAGCACATAACACATTATAAAAGCGGTAAACACCTTACGTTACCTCATTTTACCTTTCCCGTCTGAACAATAAGTCGTACAACGTGGGAGTAAAACTCCACTCTTTGGTGAATTGCCTCCAGCACATTCACCTCTTATAGGACTCATACCCCAGAGATCCATATAAGAAAGGATACCTATATTAGAGTATCCAACAATAATATCGTCCCTCCTTACAACGATCGCAACAAGTCTGTAAAGCTTTTTGGGTCAATACAGCCAGCACACTCACTCCGTGGCCACAGAGTGGGGAAGGGTCACAGATGATGAACCTTCAATCACTTATTGAACAAATCAATAATTGATTGAAATCCATCATACCCACCCGAACATAAACACGCTCAAGCACATAATAGATACTTGAGATAATCCACAAAACGGGATAACAATATAATAACATGGTAATGCATACTCATGTAATCAACACTATAGTGCAACAACCATATAATACACTATGCGTTATAATATAACAACATGGTAAAGTATACTCATGCCAATCAATTTCATCAATGAATATAAATTCAAGTAAGGTATCCATATAACCACATAATCCACGCCGGGATACAATATAACAATACCAAATAGTCCACAAAGGGGATAACCATACAACCACATAGTAAACATATCCACACATTAGGAATCATAACAACGTATCAAATATTCCACACTTGGGAAGCCACATAACACTTGCCAAATAATCCACACTTAGGATATTAAGGTAACCATATAATCAATAATTCCACAACTCGGAATAACAATACCACAAGGTGATACATACCCATTACCAATTAGTTCAATAGTGAAACCTATGGCTTCTACACCATTGCAACTGTTCACTAAAGATAAGGAGTGAGGCTCCTATATATCATAAACCACTCTTACATAGTCATTATACAACCTCGAATAACATTAATTAAAGTTCAAGTTCTATTTCCCAAATTAGGACTATTTTGGTGAAGTCACAAATCAAACCTATCAACCATTTCGGGGCAATATTTAAACTACTCCCACAATTCCATTTTTATCACTTAAGATGTCATTGTATAACCAAAGTATTCTACTTTAATCTAGGTTAAAGAGATTTCATTTTGGTTCTAGTTCGATTAGGTTTAAACAGCTCCAAAGTTGACCCAATGTCACTGTGCCGTGGCACGACTCGTGCCCCAGTGGCACGACTCGTGCCCCTTTGGCCTTCCCTGTAATCAGCGTCCCCACTAGGCACGACTTCCCTTTAATCCTTGTCACGACTCGTCCCCATCCAAGGCACGACTCGTGCCACGGGCACGACTCGTGCCCCGAACCCGCATTCGTAACGTAATAAAATCCTTTAGTAACCCTAACCAAAATTGTCCCAAACTGATTTTCCCTTGTTTGTGAACTTATAAGGACTTCCTAAACTTCATACACATTATACTACTTCATTTAAACCCCAAGATAACCTAAACCCAAATCAATTACCACTTAATTTCCAACCCATTTTACTTCCATTTTTCATGATTTACCATCTTAATCCAACTCAACACATTTTCTTACACTCTTAATCATTTCTTATGAACAACAACAATATTCCATAACATTAACTAATTCCTCAACTCCAAGAAGCTTTCCAAGGCATCAAACAACCATTATAATAGCAATCACTATATCAAATCATTTATGAGCATTTAAAGAAAGGAAGTCATAATAACTCACTTAGAAATTATGAAGTGGAATAAGAATCTTCTTAGCTCAATGTGTTCCTCTTGACTCCACGAATCCAAAAGTACACCCGGATCTTCAAATGAGAAGGAAATGGATTTATTATGAATTTATGAAGGAAAGCTTTGGAGAGGGGTTTCCATGGGGATTCTTTTGGAAGAAGGAAGTAAGAAGAATGATGAGGGAGGAGGAGGGAGGTCGGATGGAGATGATGTAGGAGGGGTATGGGCCATTGACTAAGGAGAGGGAACAAGGGGAGGAATTTAAGGAGAGAAAATGGCCCCCCATGCCATTTAACCTCCTCCTTACATCTTACTTCTTTTTCTATTCTTTACTTTTCCCCTACACAAAATATCTCCCCACATTTTATTTATTTTATCCATTTTCAATATTATAATTCTCCCCAGAATATTATTTTATTTTCCAATCATTTCATTTTAATATTAAGAAATCAAAGATATAAAATAAACACATAATATTAAAAATAATATTAAAAGCACATATTATGATACTAAAATAGGTGCCTAGGTTTAGGGTCGTTACACGGAAAGCGATTAAGGTTGGTAAATCTATCTCGTAGGTATTCAATTTAATTGTATAGAACGGATCCTAGGCTCATGGGTTTTAAGTTATTAATGCTAAAATTCCGCTGCGCATGGAACCTTGAAACCCAACAGTGGTATCAGAGCCCCGTTCGTATGGTTAGATTCGAATTGGCATGCTAGAAAGTCGTTATAAATTGTTTATAAATGTTCTAGGCTTGCTTTGTATGAATTAGATTTAATTGTTTATGTGAAACAATTTTCTAATCTATGTTAAATCGGTTTCTGATTATGTTGAATTAAATCTGTTAAAAAGTTGTTTATATGATTTAATTGCATATAATCCGAATTGATTGAAATCTGGAAATCTCGTGACCGGCTACCTATGTCGTGCGACATAGTAGGCCACATGAGGAAATCTGGTTATCTCGCGCTATGTCACGCGACATAACCAGCCACCGGCCGATTATGTCACACGACATAATAAGCCGATCCGGGCACCGCCTTGTTTAAATTTTCGCTAATCTGTGATTATGTTGATAATCCGAGATGTTTTATGTCTTAACTGGATGCTATAAATTTCGGAAATTAAGTTTATAGGTCTATGCTAGATTAATTCATTATTTATGCATGCTTAATTAATTTAAATGTGTTTTTATTAATTATTGCGATGCATGAATTATTTGTTCTTAAGTGTTAAGAATTTTATTAGATGTTTAGTTGAAACATTGAATTGAGAATTCCTAAATGTTTGGTTGAAACATTAAATTTTGGTTTTCGATTGTTTATGAGAAACAAGTCACTTTACGCAAAATTTGAAGGAATCTGATTGTTTATGAGAAACAAATTTGTTTATAAATCTATGCTAGAATTGTATAATAATTATGTCTGCTTAATTAATTAAAAGATGTTTATTTAATTGTTGCGTTGCATGATTATTATATGTTCTTATGCTTTCTTAATTAATTAAAAGATGTTTATTTAATTGTTGCGTTGCATGATTATTTTGTGTTCTTATGCTTGCTTAATTGTTTAAAAGGTGTTTTATTAATTATTGCATTGCATGAAGAACTGTTATAATTCTAGAATGTTTTGAACATTGAATTATGGTTTACTAATTGTTTATGAGAAACAAGTTAGTGTCTGATTGTTTATGAAACAAGTCAGCTTTACAAGTAGAATTATATTGCAATCAAACTGATATTGTAGTTGTACATGTCTAGGAGAGTTCTGTCTAAGGATTGGGTACTTAAGTAGTCCTTGTGGCTCACCAGTTTCCTGGGAACTTACCTGGTGTACTTTACAGTTATCTTTGTTGATATGCTTATAATCTATTTTTAAAGAACCTTCATTTAATGTTTAAGTTTTATGCCACCCCGAAAGTAAAACACTTGAGAAGTATTGGGATAGGTTGATGTAGTTTCGACTCAGTTGGATACATCATTCTATTCTAGTATGGAGCAAGATGAGATAAGGGTTGATGTAGTTTCGACTCAGTTGGGTGCATCGTTCTATATATCTCATACGTTTGAAATTGGTTAGACTTAATTGGTGTTTTCAAAAGAGTTTTGACCCAAGGCATAAGATGAGATTAAAACATGTTTTGACATATGATGTCTAAAATCTCATAAAGGATCTAAGAGTCACATATGATGTGATTGATAAATGTTATCTACCTAAATAACTTAATTTTGGGCATTGGCTCCGTTAAACCAAAATTGAAGTGAAATATGGATCTTAGCCCATTGTAATTATATGATACATGCTTGTATTTGAAGGTGTATAATTTAGTGGGAGTATTTGTGAAATACTATATTTGTCTCTTGAATGATAAATGTGTTGTATACTTATATGTGTTCATATGTTGCATATCTTATTGTAGATCAAATGGCATTAAACAAAACTCACACGCGATCCGTCATTGAAAAGGGCAAAGGTAAAGCAAGTGTTGCTAAGCCTAAGGCAAAGGTTGCCATTGCCACTGAGGCTAAACTAAAAAGGTCTCAAAAGGATGCGGTTTACTTCCATGACAATGAGATTGATCATTGGAAGCAAAACTGCAAGGCTAATAAGGAAGGTATGAAAAAGGGCAATATGATTGCTACTGATTCAAGTATCTATGTTATAGATATTTTCCTTTCTACTTCTAGTTCTTGGGTATGTGATACTGGATGTGGATCCCACATTTGTCTAAAATGTGCAAGGACTAAAAGATAGAAGGCTACTCAAACAAGGTGAAGTAGACCTACGTGTAGGGAATGGAGCAAGTGTTGCTGCATTAGCCGTAGGGACTTATGAAGTCACTTTACCTAGTGGACTAATACTTGTTTTGAACAATTGTTATTATGTTCCGGATTTGAGTAGAAATATTATTTCAGTTTCTTATTTGGACAAAGAAGGATTTAACTTTATTATTGCGAATAATCAGTTATCTATCTATTTAAATGATATGCTTTATGGTATTGCAAACTCATTTAATGGCCTTTATGTCCTTAATGTTGAGAAAGAAAGTAATATTGAAAATATTTATAATGTGAGTAAGAAGTCCAAACCAAATGATGTGAACAACACATTCATGTGGCATTGCCGGCTTGGTCACATAAATGAGAAACGCATTTCTAAACTCCATAAAGATGGATACTTAGACTCATGTGATTATGAATCATATGATGTTTGCGAATCTTGTTTATTGGGAAAAATGACCAAACCACCTTACACTAAGAGTAGTGAAAGGGCTAGTGACTTATTGGGTCTAGTACATACCGATGTATGTGGACCAATGAGCAGCATTGCTAGAGGCGGATTTCGGTACTTCATTACGTTCACCGATGACTTATCAAGATATGGCTATGTCTATCTGATGAAGCACAAAAGTGAAGCGTTTGAGATATTTCGAATATTTCAAAATGAAGTACAAAATCAACTTGGCAAGACGATTAAAGCACTTCGATCCGATCGAAGTGGCGAATATTTGAGCCAAGAATTTGACTATCATCTCAAAAAACTGTGGAATCGTTTCTGCAGTTATCTCCACCTCGCGACACCACAATGGAATGGGGTGTCGGAGAGGAGAAATAGAACCTTGTTGGACATGGTTCGATCGATGATGAGTCAAGTTGACCTTCCTATATCCTTTTGGGGACATGCATTAGAGACTGCAGCTTTCACACTAAACAGAGTTCCTACTAAATCGGCTCCTAAATCACCATATGAGATGTGGTGGGGAAAGAAACCGAATATTTCTTTCATGAAGATTTGGGGTTGCGATGCTTATGTGAAGAGACTTGTCTCCGATAAGCTAGAACCAAAATCTAACAAATGTGTCTTCGTGGGTTATCCTAAGGAAACAAAAGGATATCAATTTTACAATCGCACTGAGAACAAAGTATTTGTTGCTCAATATGGTACCTTCCTTGAGAAACAAGCCAATAAGGGAACTAGTGGGAGTAAAATTGATCTTGAAGAAGTTCAAGAACCCGAAGACAACATTGAGCCAAGGGTAGAGACGGAACCAAGTTCACAAGGAGTTGTGGAACCGGTTCAAGATACTCAAGTCCGTCGTCGATCTGATAGGTTACGATCCGAGCCCGAGAGATATGGATTTCTTGTATCGGAAAGTAATGAAGTGGAAGTCATTGAGAATGACGAACCGACTTCCTATCAAGAGGCGATGTCCGCTCCGGATTCGGAAAAATGGCTTGGAGCCATGAAGTCCGAAATCCAATCCATGGATGATAATCAAGTTTGGAACTTGATTGATCCACCCGAAGGTGCAAAACCATAGGGTGCAAGTGGGTCTTCAAGAAAAAGACCGACATGGATGGGAAGGTGCACACTTACAAAGCTAGGCTTGTAGCAAAGGGATATAGGCGACTCATGGTATAGACTATGATGAAACCTTTTCACCGTTGCGATGCTTAAGTCTATTAGAATTCCGATTGCCATAGCCGCATATTATGACTATGAGATATGGCAAATGGATGTCAAAACAGCTTTCCTAAATGGGAAGTTACTTGAGGATGTGTATATGACACAACCCGAAGGTTTTGTCGATCCAAAGAATTCTAATAAAGTGTGCAAGTTGCAAAGGTCCATATATGGATTAAAGCAAGCTTCTAGGAGTTGGAATCTACGTTTTGATGAATCGGTCAAAGAGTTTGGTTTCATCAAAAACGAAGATGAACCTTGTGTATACAAGAAAATCAGTGGGAGCAAAGTGCTTTTTCTAATATCGTATGTCGATGATATCTTAATCATTGGAAATGACATTCCCGCACTTCGACCGTCAAGTCTTGGTTAGGAAAGCGTTTTTCAATGAAAGATATGGGTGAAGCCTCTTATATTCTTGGCATTAAGATCTATAGAGATAGATCTAGAAGAATGATTGGTTTGAGTCAAAGTACATATATTGACAAGGTCCTTAGAAGATTCAAGATGGAAAATTCTAAGAGAGGGAACTTGCCGCAGGTCATGGCGTAACTCTTAGCAAGAATCAATGTCCTAAGACTATTGATGAGCAAAAGAGAATGACCGCGATTCCGTATGCTTCGGCAATTGGATCCATCATGTACGCCATGATATGCACTAGACCGGATGTCTCATATGCTTGAGCACCACGAGTCGATACCAATCTAATCCGGGCGAAAGCCATTGGATAGCAACCAAGACCATCCTTAAGTACTTACGAAGAACTAAGGATGCGTTCTTTTTTTTTGGAGGAATGGAAGAAGATCTTGTTGTAAAAGGCTACACAGATGCTAGCTTCCAAACCGACAAAGATGACTTTAAGTCGCAATCGGGGTTTGTGTTTATGCTTAACGGAGGTGCGGTTTGTTGGAAGAGTTCCAAGCAAAGTACCACAAATTCGATTCTACAACCGAAGCCGAGTACATAGCAAAGATCCGATGCAGCCTAAAGAGGCAGCTGATTAAGAAGTTCGTTAGTGATTTGGAAATTGTTCCAAGCATCACTAATCCGATAGAGCTTTACTGTGACAACAATGGTGCCATTGCACAAGCAAAGGAACCAAGGTCACACCAAAGATCCAAACACATTCTTAGACGTTTCCATGTGATTCGAGAAATCATAGAAAGAGGAGATGTCAAGATATGCAGAGTATCAACCGACGACAACATTAGCGATCCACTTACAAAGCCGCTAGCACAAGCGCAGCATGATGGTCATGTTAGGTCCACGGGTATACGATACATGGGAGATTGGGCCTAGTGCAAGTGGGAGCCGTTAGTGTTTGTGCCCTAGGCTTATAGTTTCTATAAACCTTTATGTATCGTCTTTATCATTAATAAAAGAGAAATTTTATTTTGATTAATATATGTTTTGCATGTTTATTATATTAATCTGTGTCCCTAGTTATTTAGTGTAAGTTGGTAATGGATGATCATAGAGATGATCATATGCATAGAGATGCACATTACAAACTTGTAAATAACTAGTATAAATGCTAATGGATAATCATATGATGATTATTTGCATAGAGATGCACATTAGATTTATGGGTACTTGTTAGAGAACAAGTGACCGGACTCTGACCCGCTGAGATTTATGTCATGGTCAAATGTCATAATTAAATCTCAAAATAGTAGTGTCATTAGAATCCTTAGACCTGAGATTATCATTGTCTTCCACTTGATGAACGTGTTGTTAGATGTAGTCTAAAGTTATCCTTAACCGGGTAGCAATAAGGGCTATGTTGGCATTACGGGATTCCTGTAGGGAAGAATGATAAGTCAAGATGGGATTTGTCCCTCGTAAGAGAGATGTTGGCTTGGGCCCCTCGTAGAATAGTGTTGATGAAATGTGTGGCCACACTCAAGGAACATGATAGAGATCATGGATACTTGGTTGATCAACATATTCGGAATCGAGAAAGCATTGAACAATGTAAGTTGACAATGACCATGACTTATGTTCAATATGACATCGTGTGACAAAGGGATTGTGAAATTATTACTATTATGGAAGCATGAACTCTTATGTTGTATTATTTGGGTAGACATAATGGCTTGCTAGAGTCCGCTTATGTCTTATGAGGGTCGATGTGATCGGACTCATTGCCAACATAATACAATCTATTGGGTCACACACACTTAGAATGTTTTTGATTGAAACTAGAGGAAGAATGATTGAGACTGGCTACCTTTGTCACGCGACATACTTAGCCAGTGGCTAAGTATACCGCGCGACATATTGAGCCACCAGGCGTGGGTGACAGCCTGTTCTCCTAATTTGATTAGGAAACATATTCATGCTATTGTAGTATAAATATGAGAGGGCTGTCAACCCTAAAAGCTAGCCGAATTTTTCAATAGAAAATCACAATCAAAAGTCCTCTCAATATTCTTCCATAAGTTTTTGGAATCTAGCAATTCCCAATCCGAGAATCGTTCTCGACATTCATATTTGTGTGGATTACCAAAAGAGGGTCTTTATTTGTTCAAACAAATAAAAGGCATAGAGTTCAAATCTGAAGATCCAAAGGAGTTGAAGATTCGAAGATTTGAAGATCAAAGTTTGTGATTACGAATCACATAATTATACGTTCGATAGATCAAAATCGGAAAGCGATTAAGGTTGGTAAATCTATCTCGTAGGTATTCAATTTAATCGTATAGAACGGATCCTAGGCTCATGGGTTTTAAGTTATTAATGCTAAAATTCCGCTGCGCATGGAACCTTGAAACCCAACATTTTGCAATTGGACCCAGATCATTCCATGGTTGAATTCATTAGGCCATCTATGGGCAACCCTCTTGGATGGGAACAGGGTGAGCAACGAGCTCCTCCCCTCAAGACCGCTGAACTACCAAAGCAAGCCCCCCGAGAACCTACCCGTCCTCGGCATGACAGTAAGAAGAAGGATCAAGTGGTTGACCTAAGAAGCCAATTAACTCCCAGGGAAGAGGAGGTGAACTCAAGGGACCTAAGAACAAGGCTCAGTCTAAACAGGCGAATGTCACCACCTCGGTTAGTCATAGCACTTCGGCGTCCTGATTCTCCTCGTCCTCGTCGATCTCGCCAGGATTCTCCTCGACCCCGTCGAACAGATTCTCCTCGTTATCGTCAACCAGATTCTCCTCGTCCTCGGCACCGAGAGTTTGTGAGGACGAGGACCCCGGAACCATATAAGATGATACTTGGTGGCCAAGACTTGGAACCAAGGCGTGATAAGGCCCCATCCAAATGGGACAACCACCGACATGACGCGGAGAACAGCAGGGTGAATGGTCGCCCCAAGGATAAATCAACCAGAAGCTCCCAACGAAGCACCCGTTCTAGCAGCGACAAGGGAGTGGAAACCAAACAATGGGAGCTGTTGAAGCAAAGACTGGATGACATGGAGATGGGAAAGAAGTTCAATGACGATGACTATGACTGGGCAACTCGTCCGTTCTCCTTGAGGATAACTGAGGCACCACCCAATCCTCACCTCAAGCTCCCGAATTTTGAAAAGTACAACGGAACCACTGATGCAAAAGACCACGTGCAAGGTTTTGAACAAACCATGAATCTCCTCACCACTGCTGATGATTTTCTCTGTAAAGCTTTCGCGAGCACCTTCTCTGGAACAGCCTTGACCTGGTTCCGTGAGCTTAAAAGAGGTTGTATCGATTGCTGGAGGGACATGAGGAGAATGTTCTTGGACCACTTTGCCACTGCTGGCAAGAGGAAGATGAGACTGGCCGACTTGGCCAACATCGAGCAGGGAAAGGGAGAGACCACCCTCAGCTACTACAACCGGTTTCGAAAAATGGCAGACCAGGTTGAAGAGAGCCTCACTGACAGGGAGGTCATTGTTTGTTTCAACTCAGGGTTAAAATATGGTCCCCTCATCTATGAACTCTCAACCCGGGAACCTAAATCTAAGTCCGAATTATACAAGGTGGCTTATGCCATTTCCATGGCTGAAGATAAAACAAAGAAAAGGGGAGCCGACAAGGCAGAAACAGAAACGACGGGCACTCGCCAGAATGAGAATGGGAATGGTAAGGGATCCAAGGGGAAGAATAGAACAAGAGGCACAGAGAAACCTGAGGTATTCACCCCCCTGACCAAACCCATTTCAGAAATCATGCAGCTAGTAAATCTCCCTCCCCCCCGTCCACTAAGTGATAAACCGAAGTACCCTCGTGACGCTTCAAAATACTGTGATTTCCACAAAGACAACGGCCACACCACGGATGGTTGTTGGGCCTTAAAGAGGATAATACAACGGTGGGTCGACAAGGGAAAGCTGGACCGCTATGTCATGAAGAAAGACAACAACAAGCGGAAGCGGAAGGAAGAGGAAAGTGAAGATGATGATAAAAGTGAAGATGGAGAACGTAGGCCTCCTAGAGCCAAATTGCATGTGATCCGTGAAGAAGTTACTTCCACTAGAAAGCTGAGGGACCAGATCCATGAACTAAGCAAAGTTTACCACGTGCCTGCTTGGATTCATAAGGTGGAAGAGGTTATCAGTTTTTCAACAAACGAACTGGCAGGGAGCCGTGCTGCCCGTGAACAACCCTTAGTGATAAAGGGTCGAATTGACAATGTGGAATCGGAAAGATTACTTGTGGACACGGGGGCCTCCCGTGACATTCTGTATTATTCCGCTTTCCAACAAATGGGATTGAAAGACACTGTACTGGAACCATATCATGGTAGGCTCGAAGGATTCACCAACCATAAGGTTGGAGCTAAGGGGACCGTGGAACTAGAACTTGAAGTCGGTGAACATCCCTTCCTAGCCAAAGCCACAGTCAATTTTGTAGTCATGGATTTGACTAGTGATTATCATGCAATCATAGGCATTCCAAGTCAAGCTAAACTTGGGATGGTGGCCTCCCTTCCCCACCAACGAGTTAAATTCCCCACTCGTGATGGGATTGGATGTGTGAGGGCAACCCCCAAAGACTTCTTGAAACATGTCGTGAAGAGCAGAAAGAAATTCAAAAGTGTGGAGATAGATACCCCTGAGGAAAACATCAAGATCTCAAAGTCTCAGAAAACCACCAAAACTAGCTCCAGAATGAGCTATATCCGTGAGGTGCTTGATGATGAGGACGAGCCTATGGTCCTAGAAATTGCAGATGACCAAGGCATAGTCCTACCTGTACCTGAGGAAGAGTCTATGGTCCAAGAAATTGCAGATGACCAAGGCATAGTTCCGCCCGTCTCCGAGGAAGACCCTATTCTCATCAACGGCCAGAACTCGGGGGCCAACCATGACCTAGAGAAGGTAAATCTTCCCGAAGTTGATAAACTTATGGAGGAAGAAGGCCTCAATGTGAACGACAATGAAGGGAGGAGAATTAGAGAGATTATTATCAAGTCTCTGGAATTCCGAGACGGTCCTGAAATGAAGCCTGTAGATGAGCTGGAAGAGGTAGTCATCAATCCTGACTATCCTGAACAAAAAATCAAGCTTGGGGGCCAACTATCTCCATAAGAGAAAGAAAAAATCATCTCCCTTTTGAAAAACAGTCTTGACGTCTTTGCTTGGAGAGTCGAAGACATGAGGGGGATCAATGAAGAATTAGCCCTCCACCGCCTAGAAGTTGATCCTTTGGCGAAAACCATCTCCCAGATAAGGAGAAACTTTGCAAGGGACAAGGAGGAAGCTATTAAGGAAGAGGTGCAGAAGTTACTTAGCGCCGGAATAATTCGTGAAGTCAAGTACCCCGTTTGGTTGGCCAACGTAGTTATGGTGAAGAAGCAAAATGGGAAGTGGCGTATGTGTATAGACTTCACCGATCTAAACAAGGCTCGCCCAAGGACGCCTATCCTCTCCCTGCACTGACAAGTTGGTTGACTCCATTGCTGGACACCGAACTCTCAGCTTCCTAGATGCCTATTCAGGCTATCATCAGATAAAAATGGCGGAAGAGAACATCGAGAAGACGGCCTTCCAAACACCTGGGGGAAACTACTGTTACATCATGATGCCTTTTGGGCTCAAGAACGCGGGCGCCACGTACCAACGAATGGTGAACAAAGTATTTGAAGCTCAAATAGGTCGCAACATGGAAGCTTATATTGATGACATGGTCATAAAAACCAAGGAGGGCAGTCACGCTCCTGACCTGGAAGAGACAATTAACAACCTCCGAGCCAACAACATGAAGCTAAATCCAAGCAAGTACGTATTTGGAGTAACGGCTGGAAAGTTCCTAGGCATCATGGTATCACAAAGGGGAATAGAGGCCAACCATGAAAAAATTAAGGCGCTCATCGACATGAAGGAACCTACCACGATCAAGGAGGTTCAAAGGTTAAATGGAAGAATAGCGGCCCTTGGAAGATTCATCGCTAAATCTGCCGAAAAGTCACTGCCCTTCTTCAAGGTTTTGAAGGGTACCAAGAGCTTCTCCTGGACTCCCGAATGCTCTGAAGCATTCCTCCGGTTGAAGAAGTACTTGGGTTCCCCTCCCTTGCTCAGCAGTCCGACTACCGGTGAGATGCTATATATCTTCCTAGCTGCCACTGATCATGCTGTCGCAGCTGTACTAGTTCGGAATGACGAAGGAATTCAGAAGCCCGTCTACTATGTCTCTAAGGCACTGTCCGACGTGGAAAGCAGATACTTTAATGTAGAGAAGATAGCGTACGCGCTAGTCATTGCATCGAGGAAATTATGTGCCTATTTTTCTACACATCCTATCACCGTATACACAAATGAACCATTGAAGAAGATACTACATAAGTTGGACGGCTCCGGACGTCTCCTTAATTGGTCCATCGCTCTTACTGAGTTTGATATCACTTACCAACCAAGGAAGACCCTCCTGGCACAGCCTTTGGTTGACTTCATGGTCGAGACTGCCTTTATGGGTGAGCATCTCCCCACCTCTCGGAAGCAAAATGCACCGGAGGAAAAAGACTCTCCCATTGAACTCCCATCCAACTGTTGGATCCTGTATACGGACGGATCAGCTACAAAGGAAAGAAGCGGAGCTGGAGTTGTACTAGCAAGCCCGGAAGGAGAATACACTATGCAAGACGCCATCCGTTTCAAGTTCCCTGCCTCCAATAATCAAGCTGAATATGAAGCTCTAATATTTGGCATTGAGTTGGCCTCCTTCTATGGAGAAACTAAGGTGGCGGCTTTCTGTGACTCCCAACTCGTTGTCAAACAAGTAAAGGGAGAGTATAACACCCAAGACCCCACCCTTGCCAAGTATAGAGACCTTGTCCTAGACATGACGAAGAAGATGGAATTTTTCGAGCTCAAGCAATAGGCAGGGAAGATAACCAAGTCGCAGACGTTCTCTCCAAACTAGCAACCATGGACGTGTCTACATCTAAGACCAGTCCATATGTAGTTTATGCCGAGGAACCTGCGTATGAAAGACTACAAGTCATGCTCTTAGATGGAGAGGAGAGATGCTGGATCGATGACTACATTGAATACATTGAGAAGGAGAAACTCCCCGAAAATGAAGCTCAAGCTAAAATCATCAAGAAGAGGTCCCCAAGGTTCGTGGTAATGAGCGGAGTCCTCTACCGAAGATCTTTCACGAAGCCCCTGCTAAGGTGTGTATCCCAAGGAAATTGAGAACCTCTTGGCAGAAGTACATGAAGGTGTTTGCGGCGGACACCCGGGGGCCAGAACCTTAGCTGACAAGATCATATCGCTAGATTACTATTGGCCAAACCTGAGGGAAGACGCGCACGCCTATGTTAGAAAATGTGACAAATGCCAAAGATTCTCTGACATTCCTAGACTACCGGCAGTTGAGCAAACACTTGTAAT
Source organism: Adenophora triphylla var. japonica (assembly GCA_022495995.1). Lineage (NCBI taxonomy): Eukaryota > Viridiplantae > Streptophyta > Magnoliopsida > Asterales > Campanulaceae > Adenophora > Adenophora triphylla. The sequence continues at coordinate 406,862 of JAFEMH010000250.1, read as the reverse complement.
ACCTACGTGGCCATTTGATATGTGGGGGATCGATATCATCGGACCCTTCCCTCCCGCTCGTGGCAATTGCAAGATAACGGAAGAGAACGCAATCAACTTTGTCCACGACAACATCTGGTGCAGATTTGGCCTTCCACATACAATTGTCTCTGATCATGGACTGCAATTCTCTACAGCATTTACAACAGAACTGGGAAGAGTCAAAGTTCGCCATGCAAAATCTTCGCCAGCGTACCCCAAGGCAACGGTCAAGCAGAAGCTGCCAATAAACTGGTCCTAACCGCTCTCACCAAGAACCTTGAGGGACGCGAGGGTAGATGGTTGGACGAACTTCCCTTAGCCTTATGGGCTGTTCGCATAACCACCCGGGGGCCAACCGGGGAAACCCCATTCGCACTAACCTTCGGTTCTGAGGCTATGGCACCAGCGGAGATGGCCATCCCTACTGTGAGAAACTCCCATTATGATGAGCAAGTCAACAAGGTTAATAGGCTCCTAGACCTAGACCTGATAGATGAGAAACGACTAGCTGCGCAGATGAGGATGGTGAATTACAAGCAAAGGACCAAGGCGTATCACAACAAAAGGGTCATCAGAAGAGTATTCCAAGTAGGCGATTGGGTACTTAGAAAGATTGGGGCCACTGGTCGGAAGGCAGAACAAAACAAGCTCTCCCCAAATTGGGAAGCTCCCTATATCATCACTCAAGTCATTCGAGAAGGGACCTACAGATTGAGAACCAAGGAGGGGAAAGATCTCAAGCATCCGTGGCACTCCGACAACCTTAGAAAATATTATCATTAGTCTAGTTTATTTTGCAGTAGATTAGTTTCTTGTTTCCTGTCTTTTGTTTCTTTTAGTTGATAGGATTGCAGTTCGATGTAATCGCATTTCAGTCTTACGAAAGCAGTTTCTTCCAACATGCAAAGCAACTGTCAACTCTTCACATCAACACCAGAAGATGAGGATCTTATCCCCGACTCTTCAAAACATACACCTTATGTCTTGACAAGGGTCCGCCTTGACTCAACGACTATAGGTTCCCACCAGTCAAGACCGAGGGTCCTCCTCGGCCTAATGGCTTACATCCTAGCAAGGGTCCATCTTGATTCAGGATTACAAACATAACAGTCAAGACTGAGGGTCCTCCTCGGCCTGATGGCTTGCCTTGCATCCTGACAAGGGTCCGCCTTGATTCAGGATTACCATTATCACAGCCAAGACCGAGGCTCCTCCTCGGCCTGATGGCTTACCTTGCATCCTGACAAGGGTCCGCCTTGATTCAGGATTACCATTATCACAGCCAAGACCGAGGCTCCTCCTCGGTCTGATGGCTTACCTTACATCCTGACAAGGGTCCGCCTTGATTTAGGATTACCACTGTCACAGTCAAGACCAAGGATTCCTCCTTGGCCTGATGACTTGCCTCACGTCAAGACAAGGTTAACACCTTGTCTCTACGGCTGAAAGGCATAACGTCTAAAACCTGTGCACGAGTCATCTTCCTCGGCATAAGGAGACGAAAAAGAAGAAATCACCCAACAGTTAAAGCCGAGGAGTCATTCCTCGGCCTATGAGACTCAGAGTATAGTTAAAGCCGAGGAGTCCCTCCTCGGCCCAATCACTTGCTCAATAATCAGGCAACGATGAGCCCTCCTCAGATCCCACCTTCACAAATCTGGTGCCCATGCCTAGCATACAGAAGCACAAATAATTCATTGAAATAATATGGATAAAGAAAAGGATTTTTTCATTGATCTTCAAAGAAAATTACAAGTCCTATCATCTATTACAAAAAGCAAGAAAGGAAAATCTATCCTAAGTTTGCTGGCCATCGTTGAAGGGCTCTTCAAGCCATTGGTCTGTCATAGTGCCAGGGGGAGGAAGAACGGCTTGATCAGTTTGGGCATCAGTCTTCTCGATCTCTCCTCCCCCGACCTCGGTTTCCATGACCTCAGGCTCTCCCTCATCTTGGATCGCCTCCACCAAGGCTTTGATATTACCAGGGACGACAGAGACTGGCTTCCATGCTTCTCGGCACGCTTGGGCATCCTTCTCGGCTATTAATTCCAAGTTATAATCGGAGAAGGGAACCAAGTGGTGGAGAGCCCTAACCTCTTCGTCATACTGATCCCGGCAAATCAGCATGGCCACCTTGTTAATGTCCAAGCCGATGGAGGGGTCAGCTAAGATGCTACGGGCGAGGTGGAGATACCCGTCCTCAAACATGGTTGTCGTTTTCTCGTCCACGGCATCCTGAAAGGCCGAGCTAGCCATCATGACGTCCTTGAAATCCGGGCTCTCTTTGAAGCGTGCCACGGCCTCTTCCTCCCTTGCGGGAAGGGTAGCTTCTAACCCTCGGCATCTGGCCTCAGCTTCATCGGCCCTCGTTTGGATTTCGGCCTTATCCTTCCTTGCCTGAGCAAGCTCTTCTTCCTTTAGTCGGCGATGCTCCTCGGCTTTAGTCTTCTCTCCCTCGGCCCTCTTCACTTCTGCCTCTACTTTGGCCTCTCGTCGCCGAGCTCAGCATCCTTGGCCTTCAAAAGTTTGACCAAGGAAGCCTTATCAGCCTCGCTCTTCGCCTGGAAGGTCTTGGCCTCAGTTAGGCGCCTGGCTTTTGTCTTGGCCAAGACATTCTTGTACGCCGTGACGGAAGCCAACTGAAAGAGAAATCAAAGTTAGAAATCCAAGCAAATCTCAAACTCAATATGACCGAGAAGAAGAGATATTCACCTCGGCAATTAAGAGCCCTTTGCGGCAAAGCATGGCATCCTCGCTAGGAGCCTCTTTGACGAGGGCCTCGTAAGCCTCCTCATCCATAGCTCGCTGAACGGGAGCTCGGCCCAACCTCACCAAGGGTCCCTCCCTAAGTTTCAGAGGAAGACCCCTAAAACGGGGAACGTTGATGGCCATGCTCTTAGCCAGCTCATCGGCCTCCTCATCAGTTTTAACGGACTGGATGGTTAAGGGAGGAGGAGCCTCAGCATTGGGAGCCCCACTAACAGTTGTCCGCTTAGATACGGGCTACTCGGCACTGGCGGCTTGGGATCTTTTTGAGCCAGATTTCCTCGGGATGAGGCTTGTCTCCTTGGCCTCAACCTCCTCGGTACCAACACGGGGGCCATCCCCCTCCCCAGTTGCTAGGTTTGCCCGCTCCTCGGACACAACCTCCTCGGCGTTCACTTCCCCGTGTGGTTTGATAGGAAGAGGATGGTCACCCTGGGCACTTAGCACCAAGTTGCGTGCATTGGCTTCCTCCCGTTTCTCCACCAGACCGGACTTCTTAACCAGCTTCCTCTTCTTCTTCACTAATTCCATGGGGCTCAACCTCCTCGTAGACATTTCGGCCTCTTGCTCGGGGGTTAAATCTGCAAAGACAAGGACGAGGTGGTTAAATACGAGCAGAAGAAGAAATAAACATGCAAAAATAACCAAGTATCAGAGTTAAATGTTTACATCCAACCACATTTGTTTCTCCCAGGCATTGGTCCAAGGGAGAGGTCTTACACCTCGGACAGTCCTCATGAAAAATGAGACCAGGGTGGGTTGTCCAATCGTTAAAATGCCTCCCCCTCTTAACGGTAACGAGGGGAACCACCCCATCCTTTGGTCCCGGCATCAATCCAGCCTGAACGTAGTAGTGATCAGTGGATTCTATTGCCGACCAGTCAAGGAACCCCACCTCGGCAAATGCCTCTAAGCGTTTGATCAAAGCCTGGCTCCACTCATATTGTTGGACAGGGCCTGATGAAGTTGGATCCTTGCAAGGAGATTGGAACTCCCAGCCTTGGCGACTCTCAACCCTAATGACGTGGTTATCCCAACCTGCGACTTTGCTAGACATGGGGAGAAGCATCTTTGGTTTCTTGGGTGCACTCCTAATGACGTGGAGCCAACTTTCCTTGACAAAGCCAACATGATAAAAGTGACAGAAAGCCCCCATGGTCGGCTCATACCCTAAGCTACGGCAGAGGACAATGAAGCTGACGAGAACTCTAGTACCATTGGCTCCAAGCATGTCTGGCACTGCCCTTACGTCGTCTAAAAATTCATTGATAAAGGGGTCCAAGGGAAGACGAAGCCCCTGTTGAAATTGCTTGAAGAAGAAGTGTACACAGTCTTCACTGTAGTAGAAGTTCTCCTCCTCTTTCTTCGTCTTAAGATCAAGTTTACCCATATAAGTTAACCTGTACTCAGCTTTATCTACCCCGTATTTGGAATATAGCTTTTCCAGCATTGGATCCCCGGCCCTTGGGGTCTTCTCCTATCGCTTTCCCGTAACTAGGCCTCCTCTTCCTCGGCCTCGGCCTCTCCTGCCTTCAACTTGAGCACCTTCTATGAAGGCGTCAACTATGCGAGCGAACGAGGAGGTCTCTTCTCTTCCCGTCATATCTGCATAAAGCCGAGGGGATAAAGTTAGTTTCCTCGGTAATGGCCGATCTTAAGACGGGGAAAGGAAATACCCCTCCTCGTCATCACATAAGGCCGAGGAGGGAGCCTTACCACTCAGACGCTTACGCATTTCATGATCCGAGGCCGGATAGAACAGTTCGATGTGTTCCACTATTTCTGCTCTATCCTCAAGCAACACAACATTACGAGTTGAAGAGTCAATTCGGTCAATCCTTGTGTTATCTGGGTATTGGATGAACATCCGGGTACGGCCATAACTTCTCAACATTTTTTCTATGTCATCCAAGGTCAGCATCAACCATGGACCTCTCTCCCTACGATAAACCCTCAGACTGCCGGTGTGGTATCCATAACAGAATCGGGGAGAATGGTCCCAAGAACGAGCCATTTCTAGGGGGAATCAAAAATTAAAGGGGGAGTTCATTCAATATTCAAAGAAGTTCAACAAAATACAAAGAAAATTAAAGACTTGAAGTTTTGGGAGTTAAAGATAGAAATTCATGAAGAAAAGCTCCATTCTTCAACAATGGCGGTTCGCTTTTCTTGACACATTCAAAATCCTTTCCAAAAACCCTAGAATGATCAAAATCAGAAGTGAAAGGCATAAAAGGGACGGAATTTCATACCTGAGTGTGAAGGAATGGTCGAAATCGCGACGGAAAGTAACTTCGCCGAAAAAACCACGCTCGCCGGAAACTGGAATTGAAGGTTGTTGTGATTCGCCGGTGAGTCTCTTGCAATATGCTCTCGAACAAATGGGGTGCGTAAAAGTTAAAATGAAAAGGGTTTTAGATTTTATACCCTCCAAAACCGGGTCGGACCCGAGAGTAATATGGGCTAATGGGTATGGCGCCCCCAACATTAAATGCTATCAACAATTTTCAAGGCACGTCAGACCTGGGGGCCCACGCGTAATCATCATGGTATTAACCGTCAGTTATTTGAAGAGACGCCAAGACACGTGTCAAGCCTGTTGGTATCTCATAAGCCGAGGACGAGATGACTTTCTCCTCGTCCTAAGCCGAGCTAGAAAGTCGGGGGCCACTGAACAGTATAAACCGAGATACGAACATGGGCTTGCCCGGGTCAGGCCCAAATGGATTTGGCCATAAACATAATCCAATAATCGAGTATTAGGGCCGAGGAAAATCTACCTCGTATGCCGAGGAGCATCCATCTCGGCCTTATATCATCATGCTTGTGCCGTCGTACTCCGAGATATCATCAAGTGACGAGGAGAGAAAAGTTCTCACCTCGGCATATCATAAAGTGACGAGGAGACAAAATTATTTACCCCGGCATCTCTACATGCCGGCCAATCATCAGAGGACGAGGAAGCCAAACCATTCACCTCGGCATATAATCAAATTCCGAGATAAAATATTCTTGCTCCTCGGTGTTTCGGCTAGCAGATTACACAGTCCTTATCAAACAAGGATTCTACACTCATGATCCAATCAGGATTACAACCACCAACACCAATTCAAGTCAAACAATGACTCCTTAACAGATATAATTCTCTTAGGATTATATCTTATCTCTTTACAAGTTCACTTCAACACGAATTCTATCAATCCATCACTATAAATACAAGCCCCATGGCACATTATTTGGTACGTTACTCTTTACATTGCAGAAACTCTGTCAATTTAGTTTCTCACATACAAATCGTGAACTTACTCTCACGCCGGAGGGCCTTTAGCCGGATACGCCCCGGCTTAGTTTACGTGTTTTCTCTTATTTTCAGGCCTCACAATCGCCGAAGCATTCATCGCTTGGATTTGGGCTGGTTTGACGATTTTGGCATCATCACTTGGCTACACGTGAGGGGGCGTGTTAGAGATACTATCCCACGTTGGGAATTGACAAACTTTGCCTATAATTTATAAAGATCCTGGGCCACTCCCCTTATTACCAATTTATTTTAAGGTGGAACTTCAGACTTTAAGATGGTATCAGAGCTCATGGTTTGGTAAATCTAGTGTTCAAATCTTCCAGCTTGCATTTATCCTAAAAAAAATTATAAATAGTACGTATTGGCCCAATTGCACTTCTATAAGTTCACGTATGCACATGAGGAGGAGTGTTAATATCTAAGCATAATATACGTTGTGGGTGCCCTCTTTATCACCTTAAAATTTTAGAAGAATTGGTTACTTAACAATTACCATTCAATTGAATTCATTACTTAACAATTACCATTCAATTGAATTCATGTGATTTATGACCATTTCATTTTCATTGGATATTGGATGGTGATACCATTTCGAAATAATATAGAGTACTAACATATCACACTCTTAATTACATCAAAGCTGATGAGGTACACACTTCGGGATTGTATACGTGGGCCGCCCCATCAGTCCGATGTCCGCCACTCGCTCAGTCACCATGCAAGCTCAGCCCGTACAGAAGAGGCAGGTCGGATCATACATTTCATCCATGGGCCGGGCCAAGCCCTCTCGGACTATTTGGGCCCATCCAGCCGCTGCACTCTTTTTGTCCAACCTTCAAAAAAAAAAAAAAGGAAGTGCCTTTGTTTTAGAGATCCCCTACTATTTGTCAGTTTGTTTAATAGGCATGAAAAAAGAAATCTTGATTAAAAAGGGGAGGTCAATTTATAGTGCAGAGTGAATTATTTATTGAAAATAACAAAATGATCCATGTTAATAATCTTCATTTATAAGTATAATAGAATATTAGCAAAAAATATAAATAGATTTTTCTTGTTTTAAAATATTATCTATTTCATTAATAATTGAAAATTAATGTATTTTTCTAAGCAGTTATATCCCTAGATATATTTTTTACAAAATTGTTTCACATTTTATACCTAGATATATATTTTTATATATTTATGCATAAATATTTTTATTTTTGATAGTTTATAATATGTATAAATATGAAAACAAAATAAATTGTTAACATTGCAAGTCATTCCATGTTGAATTAACAATTATTACAAATGATCATAGACACAAACAAGGAATTGGTTCAGTCTAACCTTTCACATGTATATATAGCTCCCAAGTTCAACTCTCATTTCCTATATACTCCCTCCGTTCCGGCTCAATTGATCCTTTGGTTTATTTTAAGATTTTTTAAAAAAATGAATAAAGTGAATAGAAATTAGAGGAGAGAGAATGTAAAAGTTAAATGTGTGATAGGGAATAGGAGAGAGAATATAAAAGTTAAAAATATTTAATAGGAGAGAGAATGAGTGAGAGGAATAGTAAGTTAATGATTTGATTTTTGTAAATATGTTAACTTTATAAGGGTATATTGAATGATTTTTTTGTAAATATATGGAGATGATAAGGGTATAAATATATGGAAAACTTTCCATTTAAGGAATGGATCAATTGAGGTGGGATGTCCCAAAAAGAAAAGTGGATCAATTGAGGTGGGACAGAGGTAGTAATATTTAGTATTTTATTTTGAATTTTCTGAAATTTAAAAAAAAAAAAAATCCACCCAAGCCCGTTTGAAAAGGTCACATGCAAATGGTGCGGGCCGGGGTGGGCTTGGCCCACGGGCATAAGAAGGCAGGGCGGGCTAGATCCGTAACAAAGGTGGGCTGAGCCTTGGGTGGGCCGGCTGGGCCAGCCCGATGTTCACATCAACTTCGGTCCCAAATCCGTGGCCCGATCCGTCAGTTCGTCATCCGCTGCCCATCAGCCCATCAGCCCGCCGCCCAGCCCGCCAAGCCTAGCCGTGTAAAAGATGCAGACCAGATCATACATTTCATCCACGGGTCGGATCAAACCCGCGGGTTATTTGTGCCCGTCCAGCCCGTGTCTACCAAGCATGCCCATATTTCAAAATTCAATTCTTTTTGGTCCAACCTTCGACGGCAAAAAAAAAAAAAAGGAAGGGCCTTTGCTTTAGAGGTCCCCTACTCTTTGTTAGTCTGTTCGCCAAGGTAGAAAACGATCGTCTTAACTTAAAGTATAACAGAATATTAGAAAAAAAATATAAATGGATTATTCTTGTTTTAAAATAAATATCTATTTTATTTTTAATTGAAAATGAATGTATTTTTCTAAAGAGCTTTATCCCTAGAAATAATTTTTTACAAAATTGTTTCACATTTTACACCTAGATATATATATATACATATATTTATGCATAAATATTTTTTATTTTTGATAGTGTAATTTATAATATACTAGTAAAAGCCCGTGTACGAAGACACGTGTTTTTTTTTAAGGGCAAAATGGGAAAGGAACAACTTAGTGAGGGCAAAATGGAAAATTTGGCATTTGATACTGTTCATAGTACTGTTCACCCACTGGTGTGATTTATATTATAGATACTCCATCTGTCCCATTAATAACTTCACCTTTTGTCATTTTGGGTGTTTCAATTAAAGCTTCACCTTTCCTTTTTTGGCAAAAAATCTTTACTATTTCACCCACTCATTCTCTCTCCTATTTTACAATTACACTCACAACATTTTTCAAATTTACTATTTTCTCCACTCATTCTCTCTCCTATTTTACTATTACACTCACAACATTTTCTCCACCCTTAATTTGCTTGCCGGGCCAAAAAGGATGAACTAATTACTGGGACGGATGTCAGTTCGTAGCTAAATTGTTGTGGCTGGCCGGAGATGTAGACTAAGCTAAGTATTAAAAAAAAAAAAAAAAAAAAAAAAAAAAAAAAAAAAGAGTAAAAATGGAAATATTTTTAGTATTTTCTTGAAACTTCATCTATTTAGCTGGGAGAAAATAAGGTTGTTTTGAGGATAGGATGAAAATGAAAAAGAAAATTTTTGCTAAAAATATTCCGCATCTTTGATTTTGTGAAAATTTCACGTCTATCCCTTCGGGTTGATAGTTAAATGAGTAATTCATTCGTTTGGAACTTTTCCGTCTATCCCTTCGGGTTGATAGTTGAATGACTTATTCGTTTGCAAAGATGACCAAAAATATTATATTTTTATGTCATTTACTTTTCAAAGTTAACAAGTCATACTTAGTTAGCAAGTAATCTATTATTCGGCCAACCACATCAACTTTCTTATGAATATGGATGATAATGATCATCACGAAGAATTGATAAAGAATGCAGAATTAGTAGAATATCCTAAAAATTTGGATAAATTAAACAAATGGGTAATCTCATCCGTTCCTTCAAATCAAATTTATAATATTGGATTGTTTGATATGCGATCTAGGTTTGCTATAAAAATAATAGAGCAAACAATTAGAATATCTGAAACTACTCAAACAATTAATTTATTGAGCAAAAAGGATTTGATTCCTTTTAGAAATTATAAATTTATCCATATAGTTGATATGCATGGATTAAATGTTCTAAATGCTGATCAAGAAAAAGCATTAACAATAATAGAATCAATTAAGGATCCTAATTTAAAAGAAAAAATACTTAAAATTTTAATTAAAGAAGAATCATCGTTGATAGTAGAAGCACCTTACCAATTAAGTGAGGAGTTACAGAGATTTCAACAATCTAATGTTAAGGAAACCCCTATTTCTATTAATGATTTAAAAAGAGAAATAAACTTATTAAAATCTGAAATATCTCAGATTAAACAAAATAATGAAGCCCTATCAACAAGAATGACCTTATTAGAAACCAAATCTCTTAAATTAAAGGAAATACAAGAGGATGCTTCTACAAGCAATAATAATGTTGCTTCTATCAGTAATACTGATATAAAGGGATATTTAAATTTTTTAGACCAAGTTACCTCACAAAAATGATTTGTGAAAATAACTCTAGTAATAAATAGAGATTTTATATTAGAAAATGAAATAGCACTTATTGATAGTGGTGCTGATTTAAATTGTTTACAAGAAGGAATTATTTCTACTAAATATTCTTCAAAAACAACTCAATCTCTTACCCAAGGAGGAGGAGATAAATTAAGAGTTAAATACAAATTATCGGATGCTTATATTTGTAATCAAAATATTTGTCTACCCACTTCTTTTATTATGGTAAAAGGTCTTACCCATAGAATTATATTGGGAACCCCTTTCCTTCATAAAATAATGTCAATAATTAATATTGACCAAACAGGAATATCTACCATAATAGATGGTAAAGAAGTTATATTTGAATTTATCACAGATCCTCAGACCCGTATGCTTAATGAAGTTAGGGATGTTCTTTTAAATAAAGAAAAACAATTATGTTTTCTTAAAGAAGAAATTGGAATTTTGAATATAAATGAACAACTTAAAAAGAGTAATATTCAAAATCAAATTAAATTAATTGAGCAACAATTTACTAATGAAATTTGTAATAATTTACCCAATGCTTTTTGGGATAGAAAAAAACACTTTGTTTCTTTACTTTATTTAGATAATTTTGATGAAAAACAAATACCTACTAAGGCTAGACCGGCTCAAATTAATCGAGAATATTTAGAATTATGTAAAAATGAAATTAATTCTCTATTAGAGAAAAAATTAATTAGAAAATTCAAATCTCCTTGGAGCTGCACTGCTTTCTATGTGAATAATGCAGCTGAAAAGGAACGAGGTGTTCCTAGATTAGTAATAAATTATAAACCACTTAATAAATTGTTAAAATGGATTAGATATCCAATTCCTAATAAAAAGGATTTATTAGATAGATTGAATGAAGCTTTAATCTTCTCTAAATTTGATATGAAATCTGGATATTGGCAGATTCAAATTAGTGAATCTGATAGGTACAAGACTACCTTTACTGTCCCATTTGGACACTATGAATGGAATGTAATGCCTTTTGGATTAAAAAATGCTCCTTCTGAATTTCAAAACATTATGAATGATATTTTCAATTCATACACATAATTTATAATTGTGTATATAGATGACGTTTTAATATTTTCTAAAACAATTGATCAACATATTAAACATTTAAAAATATTTAAAAATTTAATAATTCATAATGGTTTGGTGATATCTGCACCTAAAATGAAATTATTTTAAACTCAAGTTAGATTTTTGGGTCATAATATTGATCAAGGAAAAATTATTCCTATAGATAGAAGTATTGAATTTGCTTCTAAATTTTCTGATGTTATAAATGATACAAAACAATTACAAATGTTTTTAGGAAGTCTAAATTACATTTCAGACTATTATGCTAATTTGGCATGGGATACAGCTATACTGTATTCTAGATTAAAAAAGAATCCTAAACCCTGGACTGAGGAACATACTCAAGCCGTTAGGATAATTAAATCTAAGGTAAAATGTTTACCTTGCTTATCTTTGGCAAATCCAAATTATTTTAAAATAGTAGAAACGGATGCTTCCGATATAGAATATGAAGGTATTCTAAAACAAGTGAATTCGGAACAGTCAAAAGAAGTTTTAGTTCGATTCACATCGGGGAAATGGAATCCCACTCAGTTGAAATATTTAACTATTAAGAAAGAAATGCTTTCTGTAATTAAATGTATTTCAAAATTTCAGAATGATTTATTAAATAAAATTTTTTTACTAAGAATTGATTGCAGTTCAGTAAAATCTATTATTGAAAAAGATGTAAAAAATCTTGTGGCCAAGCAAATATTTGCAGGATGGCAAGCTCAACTATCTGCCTTTGAATTTGACATTCAATATATAAAAGGAGAAAATAATTCTCTTGCTCATTATTTAACTCGAGAATTCTTACAGGAAAAATGACAACCCCTAATAGGGAAAGAGGTCGCGGTAATGGTCGTGGTCGAGGACGAATACCTTATTAAGAAGGAGATTGGACAATTTGCCAATCTACCAATATACCAATCAGGCTAATTTACCCCTTTAGGTCAAGAAATATGCAACAATCCTCTGCACCAAGTAAAAAGGAAGAAATGGCTTCCACCTCAGCACCCAATACGATGATATCTTATAGAGATATTACAATTGCTGAGAATACTCAGGAGCAAGAATACTATGAAAATTTCATCACAGAATTTGTGATGTATATTGAGGATGAGGACCTCAAAATTACTCGAAATGATGCTTGGTCAATTAAGACCAGATACCTTGAATCTAGAGGTTATCCAGGCCTCCATGGGCAGGCAAGACCTAATCTGAAAATATTGCTCATAGTTACTGAATCAGTAACAATTACTCATCACTACAAAAGTAGCAGTGAAGAGAAATTTATAAATTATAGTAAAAGTCACATTAATAAAATTTTGCTCCCTAGAAAGTGGGGATTAAATCCCAATGGAGATAAAGCTGTGAAAATAGCTGAAGGGCAATATGCCTATTTTAATTATTGGGATTATATCCAAGCATTTTCAAAGGTATTTTATTACCAAAATCCCAAGAACAAACATTCTTGATTTTTCTCAATAAATCCAGAAATCCTGGAAAAGCCAGTTCCAAATTGGTTTTATAACTGGTGGTCAAAATTTGGTCCTTCTTTTGAAATTTTACCAAAAGAACTTGGAGATTTATATAATCCCTGGTGTGATAATAGTCCACTAGTTGCACAATTGCAAACAGAGAAATTAATTTATGGACAATGTCCTTTCTTATTCTTTGCAAAATTTCAAATTCCATGGATTTGGAGGTGGACAATATCCATCTGTCATGATGATCTTGATATCCCAATTTTACAAAGAAATTTATTTTTTAAATGGTGGGGTAGAATGAATGAGGAAGATTTAAAAAATTTGACAGTTAAAATTCAAACTGTTATCAATGATGACCGTAATAAAGGGTCTAAAGAGCAATGCTTCCAGCCAGGTTCAATGAGCAGCCTAAAAATTTACTTTCAAAGAAAATACCCCAAGGAATCAGAGGAAAAAATCATGGTGAAGGTTCTGGATCACATGAAGAACCAATTCCTCTCCACATTTCCTACTCAAGCGGCAAAGGATGACGCCTCAATGAAAACGGTTTCATCTCATGGATCAATGGACTTCATTAATTCTTTCAATTGTCTGGCAGGCGAGACTCAGCCCGAGCCAACTCAAGAAGACATTTGGGACTCCTTAATAGAGGCAATATCTCAGCAAGCTAAAGCTGCATCAAAGGGGAAAGCCCCAGCCAAAGACTAAAGGTGGAATGGCTAGTAATCCTATTAAATCTGCCTTTGATGAAATTAATAAAAAGGAACGACAGCTCCGAAAGGAAATTAAGGAGCTTGATGACGAAATCAAAAGAGAATTAAGGAGAAATTCAAATGCATGGACGAATCTGGTCACAGCCCTAGATAATGTGAGGTGGGCTAAAAAACAAAAGATAAAGTTACTTAAATTAAAGATAAGATTAATTCATCTTCATAATATCACAGGATGAATGACAGCCAAGACCGCACTCATCTATGTCGGCAAATGAAGACAATGGACTTTCTAGCAATAATAGTTGCTTTAGACAGCAAGAATCTTGCTTTAATAAAAGTAAAAGTAAAGTAGTTTGTTTTCTTGTAATGTAGTCATTATTGAAAGTGACGATGGGGCCCAAAGTGTACCCGGATTCAATAATGTTCACTACTTTTGTAAAAGTTGTTTGTTTTATTTCTTTGTAAAAGGTGTGGTGTCCAGGATGGACAGGTGTCTGTAATAGTTTCATCTCTCCAAAATTTTTCAAAACGTACCTACAAATGAAAGAAATCTCTCCTTATATAGATGGAGAGATGAAACTATTACAGACACCTGTCCATCCTTGACACCACACCTTTTACAAAAGAAATAAAACAAACAACTTTTACAAAAAAAAGAAATTTTTTTCATTTTCATCCTGGAGAGATGAAACAACTTTTTCATTTTCATCCTATTAATTTCAAAACGTACCTACAAATGAAAGAAATCTCTCCTTATATAGATGGAGAGATGAAACTATTACAGAAACCTGTCCATCCTGGACACCACACCTTTTACAAAAGAAATAAAACAAACAATTTTTACAAAAGTAGTGAACATTATTGAAGTCGGGTACACTTTGGACCCCATCGTCACTTTCAATAATGACTACATTACAAGAAAACAAACTACTACTTTTACTTTTATTAAAGCAAGATTCTTGCTGTCTAAAGCAACTATTATTGCTAGAAAGTACATTGTCTTCATTTGGCGACATAGATGAGTGCGGTCTTGGCTGTCATTCATCCTGTGATATTATGAAGATGAATTAATCTTATATTTAATTTAAGTAACTTTATCTTTTGTTTTTTAGCCCACCTCACATTATCTAGGGTTGTGACCAGATTCGTCCATGCATTTGAATTTCTCCTTAATTCTCTTTTGATTTCGTCATCAAGCTCCTTAATTTCCTTCCGGAGCTGTCGTTCCTTTTTATTAATTTCATCAAAGGCAGATTTAATAGGATTACTAGCCATTCCACCTTTAGTCTTTGGTTGGGGCTTTCCCCTTTGATGCAACTTTAGCTCGCTGAGATATTACCTCTATTAAAGAGTCCCAAATGTCTTCTTGAGTTGGCTCTGGCTGAGTCTCGCCTGCCAGACAATTGAAAGAATTAATGGAGTCCATTGATCCATGAGATGAAACAGTTTTCATTGAGGCGTCATCCTTTGCCGCTTGAGTAGGAAATGTGGAGAGAAATTGGTTCTTCATGTGATCCAAAACCTTCACCATGATTTTTTCCTCTGATTCCTTGGGGTATTTTCTTTGAAAGTAAATTTTTAGGCTGCTCATTGAACCTGGCTGGAAGCATTGCTCTTTAGACCCTTTATTACGGTCATCATTGATAACAGTTTGAATTTTAACAGTCAAATTTTTTAAATCTTCCTCATTTATTCTACCCCACCATTTAAAAAAAAATTCTTTGTAAAATTGGGATATCAAGATTATCATGACAGATGGATATTGTCCACCTCCAAATCCATGGAATTTGAAATTTTGCAAAGAATAAGAAAGGACATTGTCCATAAATTAATTTCTCTGTTTGCAATTGTGCAACTAGTGGACTATTATCACACCAGGGATTATATAAATCTCCAACTTCTTTTGGTAAAATTTTCAAAGAAGGACCAAATTTTGACCACCAGTTATAAAACCAATTTGGAACTGGCTTTTCCAGGATTTCTGGATTTATTGAGAAAAACCAAGAATGTTTGTTCTTGGGGTTTTGGTAATAAAATACCTTTGAAAATGCTTGGATATAATCCCAATAATTAAAATAGGCATATTGCCCTTCAGCTATTTTCACAGCTTTATCTCCATTGGGATTTAATCCCCACTCTCTAGGGAGCAAAATTTTATTAATGTGACATTTACTATAATTTATAAATTTCTCTTCACTGCTACTATTGTAGTGATGAGTAATTGTTACTGATTCAGTAACTATGAGCATTATTTCCAGATTAGGTCTTGCCTGCCCATGGAGGCCTGGATAACCTCTAGATTCGAGGTATCTGGTCTTAATTGACCAAGCATCATTTCGAGTAATTTTGAGGTCCTCATCCTCAATATACATCACAAATTCTGTGATGGAATTTTCATAGTATTCTTGCTCCTGAGTATTCTCAGCAATTGTAATATCTCTATAAGATATCATCGTATTGGGTGCTGAGGTGGAAGCCATTTCTTCCTTTTTACTTGGTGCAGAGGATTGCTGCATATTTCTTGGCCTAAAGGGGTAAATTGGCCAGATTGGTATATTAGTAGATTGGCAAATTGTCCAATCTCCTTCTTGATAAGGTATTCGTCCTCGACCACGGCCATTACCGCGACCTCTTCCCCTACTAGGGGTTGTCATTTTTCCTGTAAGAATTCTCGAGTTAAATAATCAGCAAGAGAATTATTTTCTCCTTTTATATATTGAATGTCAAATTCAAAGGCAGATAGTTGAGCTTGCCATCCTGCAAATATTTGCTTGGCCACAAGATTTTTTACATCTTTTTCAATAATAGATTTTACTAAACTGCAATCAATTCTTAGTAAAAAATTTTGATTTAATAAATTATCCTGAAATTTTGAAACACATTTAATTACAGAAAGCATTTCTTTCTTAATAGTTGAATATTTCAACTGAGTGGGATTTCATTTCCCCGATGTGAATCGAACTAAAACTTCTTTTGACTGTTCCGGATTCACTTGTTTTAGAATACCTCCATATCCTATATCGGAAGCATCCGTTTCTACTATTTTAAAATAATTTGGATTTGCCAAAGATAGGCAAGGTAAATATTTTACCTTAGATTTAATTATCCTAACGGCTTGAGTATGTTCCTCAGTCCAGGGTTTAGGATTCTTTTTTAATCTAGAATACAGTATAGCTGTATCCCTTGCCAAATTAGCATAATAGTCTGAAATTTAATTTAGACTTCCTAAAAACCTTTGTAATTGTTTTGTATCATTTATAACATCAGGAAATTTAGAAGCAAATTCAATACTTCTATCTATAGGAATAATTTTTCCTTGATCAATATTATGACCCAAAAATCTAACTTGAGTTTGAAATAATTTCATTTTAGGTGCAGATATCACCAAACCATTATGAATTATTAAATTTTTAAATATTTTTAAATGTTTAATATGTTGATCAATTGTTTTAAAAATACTAAAACGTCATCTATATACACAATTATAAATTCTATGTATGGATTGAAAATATCATTCATAATGTTTTGAAATTCAGAAGGGGCATTTTTTAATCCAAAAGGCATTACATTCCATTCATAGTGTCCAAATGGGACAGTAAAGGCAGTCTTATACCTATCAGATTCACTAATTTGAATCTGCCAATATCCAGATTTCATATCAAATTTAGAGAAGATTAAAGCTTCATTCAATCTATCTAAATAAATCCTTTTTATTAGGAATTGGATATCTAATCCATTTTAACACTTTATTAAGTGGTTTATAATTTATTACTAATCTAGGAACACCTCGTTCCTTTTCAGCTACATTATTCACATAGAAAGCAGTGCAGCTCCAAGGAGATTTGGATTTTCTAATTAAATTTTTCTCTAATAGAGAATTAATTTCATTTTTACATAATTCTAAATATTCTCGGTTCATTTGAGCCGGTCTAGCCTTAGAAGGTATTTGTTTTTCATCAAAATTATCTAAATAAGGTAAAGAAACAAAGTGTTTTTTTCTATCCCAAAAAGCATTGGGTAAATTATTACAAATTTCATTAGTAAATTGTTGCTCAATTAATTTAATTTGATTTTGAATATTACTCTTTTTAAGTTGTTCATTTATATTCAAAATTCCAATTTCTTCTTAAAGAAAACATAATTATTTTTCTTTATTTAAAAGAACATTCCTAACTTCATTAAGCATACGAGTCTGAGGATCTGTGATAAATTCAAATATAACTTCTTTACCATCTATTATGATAGATATTCCTGTTTGGTCAATATTAATTATTGGCATTATTTTATGAAGGAAAGAGATTCCCAATATAATTTTATGGGTAAGACCTTTTACCATAATAAAAGAAGTGGGTAGACAAATATTTTGATTACAAATATAAGCATTCGATAATTTGTATTTAACTCTTAATTTATCTCCTCCTACTTGGATAAGAGATTGAGTTGTTTTTTAAAAATATTTAGTAGGAATAATTTCTTCTTGTAAATAATTTAAATCAGCACCACTATCAATAAGTGTTATTTCATTTTCTAATATAAAATCTCTATTTATTACTAGAGTTATTTTCACAAACCATTTTTGTGAGGTAACTTGGTCTAAAAGATTTAAATATCCCTTTATATCAGTATTACTGATAGAAGCAACATTATTATTGCTTGTAGAACCATCCTCTTGTATTTTCTTTAATTTAAGAGATTTGGTTTCTAACAAGGTCATTCTTGTTGATAGGGCTTCATTATTTTGTTTAATCTGAGATATTTCAGATTTTAATAAGTTTATTTCTCTTTTTAAATCATTAATAGAAACAGGGGTTTCCTTAACATTAGATTGTTGAAATCTCTATAACACCTCACTTAATTGGTAAGGTGCTTCTACTATCAACAATGATTCTTCTTTAATTAAGATTTTAAGTATTTTTTCTTTTAAATTAGGATCCTTAATTGATTCTATTATTGTTAATGCTTTTTCTTGATCAGCATTTAGAACATTTAATCCATGCATGTCAACTATGGATTTCTAATAACTTAATTCATTACTTAGTTCGTTACATTGACAATTATTATTCAGCTTCTCTAACTCCTCTTCCCCCGATGAAGTTTCTTCAACTAATTCGAAATTTTCATTATTAGAAGATTCTACTTCTTCTTCAGAATTAACAAGCATTATCTTTTTTGATTGTGAACGTAATTGTTCATCTTCTATTTCATTAAGGGCTTTCTTAGTCCAACATTGATTAGCATAATGGCCAATCTTACCACATTTGTGGCAACTTATCTCAAGCTTTTTTGCTTTTCTCTTTTCATTTTTAGGCATAAAAGCTTTTCCCTTTTGCTTAGGCTTAGCCTTATAATAACGCCGTTTATAATTCTTTTTATACGGATTTTTGTAATATTTTTCTTTATTTTTAAAAGATTTATTTTTCTTATACACAATTTTATGTTTTTTATTTATTTTAAATTTTTTATCAGGAATTAATGATTTTCCTTTATCAAAGGCAAATTGTTCACAGAATTCACCTAATTGGTGTTTTTCTGATAACTTTTGCTTTTTTAATTGATTTTTTAGCTTAATGTCATTACACAAAGCTAATCCTTCATTTATACAACTACTAATTAATTGCCCATAGGTTAATTCAGAATAATTAATATTTATTTCATCATTCTTCATCCTTAAAGATTGCCGAACCTTTTCAGCAAAAAGATGAGAAAGGCCATCTATAAATTTAGATTTCCAATGGGTTAAATTAGGGGTTGTTAATTGATAAACCCTAGATAAAAATGTATCTTTATACCATCTAAAATGGGTTAAAGATGGACATTTTAGGTTTTGGAGAAGTGTTTGCAACTTCTCAGCAATTGGAGTAGTATTTCCCACAAAATGTTGTAGGATCGCAATACACAAAGTGTATACTGCATCTTCTTCTCCAGTAGTGGCAATTGCACTACCTGGTTCAATTTTAACCAATTTTTTATGGTTTCTTATTTCTATTTTTTGTGGTTCAGTAAGATAATGATCGCACCAACCTCTTAATTGACCTACAAATCCAGTTATTATAAAATTTGCTATGACACTATCACTATTGCCATGCTCTTTACACACAGTAGAATACATCATTATTCTATGTATTACATCTAATATTTGTTTATCATTCAAGCCATCAATATTCCATTCATAAATGGCTTTTCCAGAATAAGAATTCTGAAATGGCTCAGGCTCTTCAAAAAGAAGATCTTGAGGCGAAGGTCTCTTGTAATAATATTTATCAAGAGGCTTAGGAGCATAAATTGGGTTTAATTCCCCAATATTATTATTAATGTTTAAATCAGCAAACATATTAGTCAACTGATTAATATCATTTGTTTCTTCTGAGGCTTCAGATTGAGTCTCAGTCTCAATCTCATCATTTCAGAGGACTCATATTTATTCGATGTTCCTTCCTTAGAAAGAACACTAAGATGTAAATCCCCCAAATTTTTTTTCTAAAATATGAACAAACTCATTAGTATTATCCTCCATTTTAAATCCTTCAACAGGGATAGGAGGTTGAATCATAGAAGCATCTATTTGTACAGATGGAAATGATTCTGGTTGATTTACTTTATTTAATTGTTTTAATTGATTAATTATCAATCTTTGTTGATCCATTTGTTGGTCAATTGTATTCTTAAGAGAAGTTAACTCTCTATCTAGTAATACAAATTGATCACCTAAACAGATCAAAAAGGTGTTCGTATAATTTTGAGATTTAATTAGAGCATTCAGTTCTCTAATTGTTACTTGAGCAGAGTCAATTTTCTGGAAGTTTACATAGGTCGTAGCCTCTGTATCTTTATTCAAACAATAAGTTTGTTCAGGTGGAAAAGGTGACTTAACCGTTTCCCCTTGCTTAGTATTCCAAGATCTTTGTATTACTAAAATTTCATTATTTATTTCATCAATATGATGTTTTAAAAACCATTTTACGAAAAATGTAAAATCTTGAGTTTTTTCTAAGTACTCATAATATTTATTTTTAAATTCGTTTAATTCTTCGCTTGAGTATTTATTAAAATATCACTCACGAAAATATTTATGCTCTTCATTTTGGAATTCCTTATTAAGAATTCCTCTCATTCGACTTCCTGAAGAGTAATCAATCATAGATGAAAACTCATTTCGGATTGAGTAGGAGATTGCCTACTCTTGTTTTCAACTTTATTATAAATTCCTTCTGAAATATTATTTTGACTTATTCTTATTTCTTCTACAGAAGATTCTATTTCTTCTCTCTCTTGAGAGGTTGAAGCTCTAAAAGTCTCCTTAGGGAGAGTATAGAATTCACTAGAAGTGGAATACCTAGCAAACATTGACCTAGGTAATTTTATAGTCCTTTGAGAATTAAATTTGATTTCTATATCTCCTTCTGAGGTTTGAATTATTTGATCTATCTTTTTGTTTAATTTTTGTTCAGGTTCTATTTCCTGAGGAAGGGACCAAGTTGTAGGGAAGTTTATTTCATCCCATCTAATCAACCTATTAGTTGCTATATTCGAGGTTAACAAATTACTTTGAACTACCGTAGTAGTTCCTGGAAACGAAATTTGTTTCACTTTGGAATTTAAATTTTGTAAAACCTTATAGTAAATCCTATAGCATATTGCTATTATTTCACTTCCTTGTTTAAAATTATAACCATTAGTATGAATGGTTAATTGCATAGCATCTAATAAATTACTATCAGATAAAGATAGAGTCAAATTTGGAGATACATCAAAATAAACTGGTCCATGGCATAGACTGGTTTCAATTAAATCTGCTAAAGACGGCTTGAAGTCTCTACATCTACCATCTCTAACATATGCCATAATACTCGAATTAACCCCTAATAAAGTTAAGGGTTTGAATGCAATTTGCACCAATCCTATATGGATAAATTTATAATTCCTAAAAGGAATCAAATCCTTTTTGCTCAATAAATTAATTGTTTGAGTAGTTTCAGATATTCTAATTGTTTGCTCTATTGTTTTTATAGCAAACCTAGATCGCATATCAAACAATCCAATATTATAAATTTGATTTGAAGGAACGGATGAGATTACCCATTTGTTCAATTTATTCAAATTTTTAGGATATTCTACTAATTCTGCATTCTTTATCAATTCTTCGTGATGATCATTATCATCCATATTCATAAGAAAGTTGATGTGGTTGGCCGAATAATAGATTACTTGTTAAGTATGACTTATTAACTTTGAAAAGTAAATGACATAAAAATACAATATTTTTGGTCATCTTTGCAAACGAATAAGTCATTCAACTATCATCCCGAAGGGATAGACGGAAAAGTTTCAAACGAATGAATTACTCGTTTAACTATCAACCCGAAGGGATAGACGTGAAATTTTCACAAAATCAAAGATGCGAAATATTTTAGCAAAAATTTTCTTTTTCATTTTCATCCTATCTTCAAAACAACCTTATTTTCTCCCAGCTAAATAGATGAAGTTTCAAGCAAACACTAAAAATATTTTCATTTTTACTCTTTTTTTTATTATTATTATACTTAGCTTAGTCTACATCTCCGGCCAGCCACAACAATTTAGCTACGAACTGACATTAAATATTTAAAGAATAAATATTTGCAGAATATATATATATATATATATATATATATATATATATATATATATGAAGACAAAATAATAAATGTATAACATTGCGAAAATAAATGTTTCACATCACATGCATAGCTACCAAGTTCAACATTCATTCCCTATAGTATTTAGTATTTTATTTTTGAATTTTTTGTAATTTAAAAAAAAAAAAGAAAAAAATGATATCCGCCCAAGCCCGTTTGAAAAGGATCATGGGCTAACGATGCGGGCATGAGAAGGCAGGCCGAGCAGGATCCATTACAAAGGCGGGCTGAGCCTTTGTCGAGCCAGGGCGGGCCAGCCCGATTTTCATTATCGATCAGAGCTAATGTACTAAAAAATGATAACATAATCCAACATACTTTTAGGTCTTGTTATTTTTCGTGATTGTTTATCGTTTTTCCTTACGACTAGTGTTACACCAGTGCGATGAACAGAACTTTATTGATTCTCAATCGCCGAAAATTTAAAGAATGAAGAAAAGGGAGATATATTTTTATATATTATAGAAAATTTTCTTGAATACTATTATCTGTACAAACATTAGAATGACCAGAAATATCATTACTACATATCAACATCTTTAAATCATCTTATTTTACAAAATATAATTAGAAAACCAAATTTAGTTTCAATACCCCACCCCACCTACCATTTCGACCATCGCCCCAAAATTTGTCAAATGTTATCCTTCTATCACTTATTTAACTACAAATTATCTTCACATTTGGGAAAAAATTATTTAAAAAAAAAAAAAAAGGAAACAACTTTCTCCTTATAAAACTCAATATTCTCTCTCTATTACGGTTTGTGAGACCATTTCACACCAAAAAAATATACTTTCCTAGTGTTAACCCATGTGAGTGGGGTGTTTTTATTTTTTTATTTTTCTGTGTGTGTGGTTCTGTTTTGTTTGAGTGCATATCTTGAGCACCATTTGCTGTTTTTCTAAGTGATCTGGTGGGTATACATGGATAGGATCGATTGTTGTATTTTTGATATCACAGAGTGTGTTTTTTGTTTGTATTCTGCAATTTTTATTAATAATCATTTTTTTATGTTTATTAATGAAAGTTCCATTTTTATCGGATAAAAAATTACTGTCAAGACTGTAAACCAGTCTCACATTTAGGGATGACAATTTTGAATCGAACTGTGGATATTCGAACTGAACTAAACCTAAGTTGACGATTATTAACTGGTTTAATTGGATATGAGGCGGATAATGGGGAATAACCGAAATAAAAAAGTGGGGAACGGTTTGGTTTTGGTATTAGCATTATCCGCCCCATTACTCGCCCCATTACCTGAACCGAATGTTACCTGAACTGCTTATAGTTTTCTTATTGTAATCTAGTGAATCTTTCCTTATGTTTGGTGAATTGTGTCATACACAACTATTTAATTTTTTTTAGCTCTTATGAATGTGATTATATGAGTTTAAGTAGAAAAATTATCCTTTATCAAAGTTAATTTTTGAGTTTTTTTTATTGCTAAAGTGCTTTAAAACAAAATATTAGCTTGACTAATTCCCCGCAGGGATTCCCCGATTAACTACTACCTATGGGGAATGGGTATGGTATGAAAAATTGATTACCCGCTGGGGAATGGGGCGATTATGAGGCACAAAATTGAATTGGGAAATGGGAGTGGTACGATGTATAACTGCTCCGAACTGCCATTCCTACTCACATTTCTCTTAAAAAAATCAAATGAATGGCCCTTTGACCCCTGTTTGTTGATGGGGGAAGAAACCTTATAGCTAAAGTATTGGTTTTTAAAGATAAAGCAACTTTTATATGGCTCTACTTTCCTACATCCAATTTTGATCAACATTCCCTTCAAGAATCCAAACAGGTCATAAAGTTTGCCATTTCAAACAACTCATTCCACTTCCTTTCCAGCCCTAAAGTTTTTCAAACCTTTTGTCAACTTTCAAGTAATGACAAGTACAATAAGCAAAAAAGAAAAAAGATATACACTTAAAGCCACAAACTCCTTTCTGAGTTACCCTACCATCATCACCAAACTCAAGAAAATACAAGTTTTTCTAACAAATGGTACAACAAATCTTGCATTAAGTACAAGTACACTAACAAATCCACACCCCAGAATCAATTTTAAGAAACTGTTCACAATGTGACTTCAGTAAACCCCTTCTCACCTCCCATCCGCGGACCTGAATGACTCTGCAAATCCATAAGGCCGTGCTGGTATACTTGTTTGTGTATTATCCAAACTTGGAAGGAAAGAAGACGATGAAGAATCCATATGACTTCTGCCTTCAAAATCTTGCCACTTCTTGAGTGCCTGTGGTAAAGACATATCAAGATCGATCCCATAAATATCGTCAGAGGTTTGATCAGACGGTCTCCAGAGCTCCACGAGAGATGATAAAACGTTGACTGCATGACCCATATCGGGTCTTTGATATGGCTCTCTTGCACAGCAGTGCCCTGCTAGTTCAGCTACAGTGCTTATGCTGGTTAAAGTTTCTTCATTGAGGTCTAAAGTTTGGTCAATGGCCTTTCTGAAGGTGTCTTTGTTAAGATGCATTCTTCTGAACCATGTTACTAAATGCATACTTTCTTCGGGTTGGCTTTCATCGAGTGCCTTTCTTCCTGTGATTAGTTCCATCAAGATCACACCAAAGCTAAAAACATCGACTTTAGTTGTCACTCTCCCTGTAACTGAAATTACATTGCCCAAAAAAAGGAATTTAGAAGCTATCTAGGAATTATAAGGCATAAAACAACCTTCTGAATAATGGGTAACCATTAATTGTAATTTGCTCGAACTCCAGTTTTAACCATCCATGTACTTTTTTAACATTTTAATCATAGTATTTTAGATACGCCCTCACTACCCAAAAATGTATGGATATTTACTGCATATTTTTAGCAATTTTAATCATCCTACTTTTAGTTTTTTTTTTTTTGGATAATAAGTATATATAAAATACAATGGTTAAAATTACTAAAAATACATGGATAATTAAAACCGAGCTTGAGCAAATTACGATGGTTTTGAAATGTCAAGCCTTATATAAACAAAGAAAATAGGGGGTCGGGGTTACCTGCATATTCTGGAGCTAGATAGCCAAATGTTCCGGCAATTCTTGTTTCAATGGACCCTTTTCCTTCCGGAGCAAGACGAACAAGACCAAAATCTCCAACCTTAGCTCTCATATCATCTCCTAGGAGAATGTTGGAGGGTTTAAGGTCTCTATGTATGAAACTTTGATGAGCCAAATTGTGTAGATATTCTACGCCCCTAGCAACATCTAAGGCAATGGTCAACCTTCGAGTCCACTCTAATGGCTTTATCCCTTCTCCCGGCCAGTTAAAAAGATGCCTACTCAAAGTCCCTTGAGGCATATATTCATAAACAAGCAACTTTTCATTGCCATCTAAAGAATACCCAAGAAGTGCAACAAGATGTCTATGCCTAACTTTGGTCAAAACAGCAATCTCGGACTTGAACTCTGATAATCCTTTACCCATAATAACCCCACACTCCATTCTCTTGACTGCAATCTTTGTTCCGTCATGTAATTCCCCTTTATAGACTGTCCCAAATCCACCTTGTCCTAATATGTTATCTTCGCTAAAATTGTTGGTCACACTTTTTAGGACTTGAATGGAAATGACCATATTGCCCGCCTCGACCATCTGGATGTCCCCACTTTCGTTTGCGGGCATCGTGTGGGTCTCACTAACGGCACCCACACTAACACTGGATCCTGCAACCGTGATCTTGACACTCTCGTTATCGGACCCTGAATGGCGAGGATGAATCACCATTGCATTTGGACTTTGCACACGGCTAAAACGGTTTTGCTTTCTTTTGTAAAGACAAAATGTCAAAACACCGATCAACAAAATACCAATTATACTCGCAAGCACTGAAAATACAACAATCCCAATCAAGTTCTTAGACTTCTTTTCACCATTTCCTGAACCCCCATCATTCCCATTGCCAGAATTGCTCGATGAACTAGAAGTACCCTGAGAACTTGTTCCCTGAGAATCAATCTTGTCCGTCCCAATATCAGGGTTACCTTTTGTATTGACGATCAAATTACTCTTAAAAGCAGGCAATTTCCCGTGTAGCTGATTGTTAGCCACATCAAATTCATTAAGTGCAGGCAGAGTAGTCAGCTCTCCAGGAATGGTGCCCGTGAGATTATTATCAGCAAGAACAAGTCTTTGCAGCGACTTAAACTCGGCAAATGCAGGAGAAATAGTGCCCGTGAGCCCCATTTTTTGAAAATTAACAATAGTTATGTTCCCACCATTACAAGTGATTCCAAACCAATCAGCACAAGGATCGTTTTGCTTCCAATTTTGTGCAAACTTTTCAGGATAATTCATTGATTTCGCAATGGAAAGCAATGTATTAACTCTAGGATCACACGCATCGGGGTCAGGCAAACAAAAGCTATTACTATTCTTCACCATGTCAACTGATACTGATGAATTGAAACTTGGCATTGGTCCTTGAAGCAAATTATTGGTCAAGTTAACAACTTTCAACGACTCTAGATTAATCAAAGACAATGGAACAGGACCCGTAAATGAATTATCTCTAAGACTCAAACTTTCCAATGAATTCAACCCCGAAAAATCAGGCAATGGACCATTGAAAGAATTTGAATGTGACCAAATTTCCTTCAAGAAAGTCATGTTCTTGACAACATCAATGGCACCAGTAAGATTGTTACCATTAACCCAAAAAGATTCAAGCTGGGAACCCGAAAAAGAATCGGGCAATCCACCTTGTAAGTTATTTATAGCTAAATGCATGTTAGCCTAACCCTGGAAAAGTATCCGGGCCAAGAAAACCCGGTAATGGCCCGGTTATGTTAGCTGAATTAGCAGAGAAATTCTGAAGGGTTGATGCATCTTTCAAGCTATCGGGTATGACCCAACTTTCAAATGGGTTATTGTCAATTTCAATGGATTGTAAAGAAGACATACCATTGAAGAAATCAGAAGGGATTGAAGTAAATTGGTTATTGCTAAGCATCAACACTTGTAAAGAGGCTAACCCGTTTAAACTGGGTAAAGGACCCGAAATCTTGTTCCATTGGAGCTCCAGCCGTTCCAGTTGGGTCAAATTGGAGAGGTTTGGAGGGAGTGTACCTTTGAGGTCCTGGTGCCCTATTTGAATCCGGATGACCCGTTTTTCCTCAGAGGAGCAGACTACGTGGTCCCATGAACACGGGTCAGGGTCGGACCATCCAAGTTCAGATGGTGGGTTTAGGAATTTCTTGAGTGAGAACATGACTGAGGCATCAGATGGGTCTGTTTCAGAGCTTGTTAGAACAAAGATGGAAGAAAACCCAAGTAGGAAAATGAGCAAGAAATTGAAACCCAAATGGGTTTTCATTTTCTTGAATGTAGAGAGAGAAAGTTCAGATTTTTAGAGAGAGAAAGTGGGTAATGAGGATGAGTTTTTTTGGAAGGTTGAAGAAGACTGGACTGAGCATTGGATGCCAAGAGGAAACAGAAATCAAGTAAAGAGCACATGGAGAGGAAGGGGCCCACATAACTGAAGTTGAAGGTGGTGTCCAATAAAGAAAGGCTGGATAATAAGTGGATGAATCTTTGAAACATGGGGTTAAAGAGGTCCAGGACAAGTTGGCTATGTTATGTTTGTGGCCTTGTGAGATCTGGCACCCATCTAGCGACCATTTGTGAGTTCTTTAACTTCTTTTGAATTTTCTCAGTTATTTTGTTTTTTACGAATAAGATGATTTTAAATTTGATTGATATATAATTTATCAAATCAAATCCCAATTATTAATAGGGAAATAACTTGTTGGGACAGTCCCTTGTTGTACTGGATTCCATTTGCCGAACCTTGTCCACTTACTATTATTATTGTGAACTACTAATAAATTTTGATTAAGAAATTTGTTAGGATATTCACAATAGGAGTATCCTAATAAGTGGTTCATTATTTTTGGACAAAAATGTCTTTTTATTTTGTACATAAACTAAAAATAAAGAAGTGGTATTTTGGTATTTTAGGCATCAGCAGCGCCTGGATATCAGCAGCGCCCTGGGAATCAACAGTGTCTTGGGAATCGGCGTAGCGCAGGTATCACGGCGCACGAGAATCGACGGCGTGCCTAAAATACCAAAATACCCCTTCTTTATTTTTAATTCATGTACAAGATGAAGGGGTATTTTGGTCCAAAAATAATGGGTCACTTGTTAGGATACTCCTATTGTGGGTATCCTAACAAAACCCTTTGATTAATTATTAATATTAATTTAATTATTCTAAAAAAACAATTAAGAAAATATTATTGATAATCATTTATTTATAGATTTTTATTACTGTGATTAAATTGATATTTATGTATGTGTGTGTGTGAGAGAGAGAGGGAACAAATTTTGGAAGGCTATTGTTAAAATTTTCCACCAAAGATTTAGCTGGTATTGTAATTTGTACAGCACAATTGAGGTGGCATGTTCTGCTTTCTACAAATTATTGTACATGCACCTCCTTTTGCCTATTTTATGCAGGTTGGTATTTAATAGGGGTAGGGTAGACATGTTCAAATAGAATCGGGAATCGACGGGTAGAATCGGAATCGAGAACTGGCGAGAATCGGAAATCGCCGAAATCGGGAATCGAACGTAATCGGGAACCGAATTGAAACGGTTCGAATACGAATCCACCATATTGGGAACCGAGGAACCGACGGAACCAGGAACTGGCGGTTTCGGAATCGGGAACCGGAACTCAATGTAAGTTAAATGTAATATTTAGCATTTATTTAGTATTTGTACTTGTAGTGTAGTGTTGTTTTATTTAAATTCTAAAAATATTGTTAGAATTTTTATTCTATCTTTAATAATATACTAACCAAATTTTGTCCACTTCTCATTCTTTTAAAAAACATACTCCCCAAGTGAAAAAAAAAACAGATTAGTTAGCGTCTTTACTGTCATAAGAGGTTTGGATTAAAAAAAAAAAAAAAGTTAGATGGTGATTGAACCGGTGGAAACGTTGGAACCGAAACCGGAACCGGCGGATAGAACCGGGAACCGGATTAATATGGTTCGAATACGGTTCCAGCTATTTGGAAACCGGGAACCGGAACCGTTTGGACATGTCTAGGGTAGGGTAGACATGTCCAAATAGAACCGGGAACTGACGGAATCGGCGGGTAGAATCGAAACCGGGAATCGGCGAGAATCGGGAACCGTCGGAACCGGGAACCCAACGTAATCGGGAACCGGATTGAAACGGTTCGAATACGAATCCACCATATTGGGAACCGAGGAACCGGCGGAATCGGGAACCGGCGGTTCCGGAACCGAAACCGGAAACCGGGAACCGGCGATTGATCAAGGTAAGTTAAATGTAATATTTAGCATTTATTTGGTATTTGTATTTGTACTTGTATTGTACTGTTGTTTTATTTAAATTAGACTAGAATTTAGATAAATGTTGTAATATTTAGCGTCTTTACTGTCTTAAGAGGTTTGGATTAAAAAAAAAAGTTAGATGGTGATGGAACCGGTGAAACCGTTGGAACCGAAACCAGAATCGGCGGATAGAACCGGGAATCGAGAACCAGATTAATATGGTTCGAATACGGTTCCGGCTATTTGGAAACCGAGAACCGGCGGTTCCGGAACCGGGAACGGGAACCGTTTGGACATGTCTAGGGTAGGGGTGTCAGCGATTTGGTTAAGTTAGTTTGAGATCGAATCGAACCAAATTACATGGTTTGGTTTGCCTTTTATACCTTAGCAGTTCAGCTCGATTCCAAAAATTTATAAATCATGCGGTTCGGTTTGATTTGCGGTCTGACTCCTCCAAATCGAATCAAACCGAACCTGTTAGGCCCAACTGGTAGGAATCAGGCTAGAGGGGGGGTGAATAGCCTGTTAAAACTTTTTCTAAAACTCTTTTAATCTTTGAAAATGTTAAGTCATTCTAGCTAACTGGTGAGATAAGTTTGCATAGCAGAGAAAGATGTCGGTTAGGGAAGTACTTAAATCGGTAAGGTGGAGTTTCAAAAGTAAGTTAAAAATTCATGCAACAAGGTAAATACTCATTCCAGTAAGTTAGACAATAAGCACTAGTAAGAGCCAATAGGTTGTGACTGGTTGAGAGATTATCAACCAGTTACAACTACACAAGAAATAAACAAACACACAAAGAAATGACACATTGTTTGAAGAGGTTCACAGTGTTAAATAACTGCTACGTCCTCTACCAAGTTTGGTCAGAACTGGATTTGTGAAGGTGCACTTCTATTAATGAATCCTACCTATTACAAGTTGCAAGCCCAATGATTGAAGGCTGCTAAAATAAAGGTGACCACTAATGGATCGTTCTACAATAAAGACCTGATGTTTTCTAGAGATGTGCTCACAAGTTGAGCTGATTTCTCTAGGGTGTGTGTGTGATTCAATCAATGTGTTCCATATGTAGTCTTATTGAGGAACACAACAGAATTGATTGAAGGTGCTCAGTGTATGTCCTACAGAGATGTCTAGTGAATGTGGGAACTTGTATTGAATGCCTTGAACTAGAGAATTTGCAGGTTGGTAGTTCTAGGCAGCTCACTCTCAAGGATCTTAAATGCACCAACCATCTTCAATGCTCCGGAGAAGCTATTTATAGTGGACTTCAAAAAGAAGCCGTTGTCTTTGAAGAGGTTGTAATGATGACTTGGACTGGAAGGCATTAAATGGGAGTATCTTTGCATTTAATGCTCGAGATTGGATAAAGAGGATTTCCATTGAGTGGTTGAGGGGATGTGAGTACTGGTTACTTGACATTCTTCAAAGAGGTACTGACATGTTGCAGAGATGTCTTTTCAGCATGCTGCTTTACCAACTTCAGCTAAAGTTGATGGCTGGATAGTTGGGGACAATTAATGCTTCAGATAGCTGCTGAAGGAAGCTTGCAGGGTAAGCCTGGGCCGGTTGGAGAATGAGTGACATAACCGGTGAGGGACATCGGCTAGGTAGTGACCGGTTAGGCGGCTTACCGGTTGAGTGGTCAACCGGTTAGAGAAGCTTTATACCAAGTAATCTCACAAACTGATGGGAAAATCTTCAGGTCTTCAAGTCTTCAAATCTTGAGAAAGTTACATATTAAAAACACTGGGCACTAGCACTAAGGGGACCTATAATACATAGAAAAATTCTATTTGGTCTAATTAAAATTAGGAGTCCTCAATAATGCTTGTTGTGATTGGGATTAAACAATTCTAAATCTAAACATATATTTGACTAACAATCTCCTCCTAATTGCTTAAGTCCAATCACCCTTGGTTAACACCTATCTTAACTCAGTAAAAGAATGACTAAAAATTTATCTATTAATTTTGGAATTCCCTAAGTTAAGTGACAACTTGATGTAACCAAAGTGAAGCTTACAAGAAATGAAAGCTATAAAAAATAAACTAAACAGAAATTTTGAATGAGATGACCTGCAAAATGAAACGGTTAGTAGCAGTTGGATCATTCAAAATAATTAAAAAGGAATTCAAGAAAGCAAAACATGAGTTTAGGGATTCTCATTAATTGGCAGACCGGTGACAAGAAAGACAGTTATATCATCGGTTACATTCTATGCTGCATCGGCTGGAGGATCTGCTGAGTCCTTGACCGGTGAGGTAGCAGCATCAGAGGGAGGAGTAGCCGAAGTCACGGGGTCTGAACGCTTAGCTCTTTTAGCTGATCTCTTTTCCTTCTTCTTCTATTTTTCTCTTCTTCCTCTCTTCACGCATCTTCATCCGAATTTCATTTTTGGCTTTCACTTTGATCAGTTCGATTTGCAGTTCTGCATTTCTTTGCTCAGCTAGGTTGAGGTCATCGGTTGCTGACTTCAGTAAGGCTTGACCGTCAACAGCTTCATTGCAAAGCTCATGATTGGTTCTGGTGGCGGTATCAAGTTGTTGCAGAAGATCTTTGTTGATAGCATCCTTTTTGTTCAAATGTTCCACAAAGTTTGCAAGGGCCTTTGCAAAGCCAGTTTCCATCCGGTTAAGCATACGGTTAAGCCTTTGTTCTCTGTTCTCTTCCTCCTCCTGATTGGACTTAACACAAGAACTGACAAGCTCACGGTTTACATCGGCAACACCTTTGAGCATAGCTTCATAAAAGTCCGCAAGATCAAGAGCAATAACCGGTCTATTGAGATCTGCATCGGTTGGAGGGGCCGGTTGAGGAGCTGGTTGAGAAGCTGGTTGGGTTGCCGGTTGGGTAGCCGGTTGAACATCCGGTGAGACACCATCGGTTAGAGGACGAGTGGAAGAAGGAGTGAACAGTTGAATGGCAAGATAATGATCGGTAGGAGGCTTCTCGGTAAGAGGAGTAGAGGGATCGGTAGAACGACCGGTAAGGGAAGCAGCTGTAGAACCAGTAGGAGGATCGGTCGAAGAATCGGTAAGAGAGATGACTTGTGGCTCACCGGTCCTAGATACTTGACCGGTTGGAGAAATGACAATCTCTTCGTCTACTGACTCTGAAGAGGAATCAGGTTGAGTAACCGGTTCAAGAAATTCGTTAGGTTCCAAGCTCATCATCTCAGCAAACGCAAGTTCCAACAGTTCAGCTGCTGCAGGGGCCATCGGTAAGGCAGCGTTCCTTAGCCTGATTAAAGGAATCACTCTTAAGGCCAGCAAAAGTAAAGAGGCCTGCCTGATATTGCTCCATGGCTGAGCATGGCCATTTCTCATAATAGACAGCCTAGTCACATTAGGCATCAATCCAACCAAGTGGGTGACTTCAGAAGACCATCGAAAAATTCTCATCTCCAACACTTGGGTCATACAGTTATTGATGGAGAGGTATCTGAGATATAGATTACCGGTTGATAATGTGCTCTCAACCGGTCTGGGGGCAATTTGAGCAATTTCTCCTTGAATCCTTATATTTGGTAGGCGTTGGGAAAGAAAGGAAGGGTATTTTGGTTTCTGTTTGGAGGGGAATTCGGTGACTAGTTGTTGGTCGGTTTTGCTTGGTTTGATTTCTTGACCTTTGGGAGGAGCAGACCGTTTTCGAAGTTTGAGAACCTTGACTTTCTGGCACCGGTAACTGGTTTCTCCAGGGCCATTGGTTTTGGTGAGGCCAGGAGGAGTATCTTCTGGAGCAGAACCAATACCCATATCTTCAACAACATCTACAAAAGTTTCCATCCTATCTGCTCTTCTCTTCTTCTGGAGCTCATCAGCAATAGGTGGAGGCATAGGAATAGATTCAATCTTTGCTCTGCTCGAAATCTTCTCATGAACATTAAACAGAGGAATTCCATGAACTGGCCGTGGGATAGAGGCTATAGAGGTGTAATAGTTCAAGGGAGAGAACAAATCCTTCTGATAGAGGCCATAATCAAGATAGACAGAAGGAACACTAGGATCAAGTCTATCATAATCAACATCATCATCATCATCAGCTTCTTCCTCCTCAAAGAAATCTGAAGTGGAATCCTCTTCAAATACAGGCTCAATCTCCTCCTTAGCCGGTGACGTATCTTGGGAAATAGATTGGCTAACCGATAACAAAGAGGCTTGAATAGCTTACTGAGTGGCCAACTCTTCAACTGATAATCTTTGCTGGTCCAAATCAGCCTCAAACAAACTGGCAGCCAAGGCTTTCTGTAAATTTATATCATCAGCATCAGCAGGCTTGCTTTCCTTAACCGATTCAGTAGATACAACGGTAAGGGGCTGGCTAACCGGTAGACTGACCAGTAGAGCAGATACGTCGGTTGAAGGCTCTATCACCGGTAAATCATCTCTGACCGGTTCAACAGGCTCACCGGTAAGAGGCATCGGTTGACTAACCGGTAAATAATCCATACTTATCTTTTCACCTTCTCCTAAGGCTGTAACCGGTGAAGTATCGGTTAAGCCTCCTCCCACATGTCTGACCGTTTGCATCGGTTTGGGAGTAGAAAAATCAACAGCTTCAGATCGGTCAATGACAGCCTCAGACTGGTCATTATCATCATCATCATCAGACTCACCAGAATCACTAGAGTAACTGGAGCTGGAGGCTGACCGATCATCCTTATCAATTCTGGCTTGATCATCTGAGCCACTATTATCTCTGCACATATCTTCAATCTCTTCATCGGTTACTGAAGCCCATTTGTTTTTGTTGGTCTGAACTGAAGTGAAGAAGTCAGACAAAGAGATATCACCCATATTTTGAAAATCTCTGTTCATGTCCACCAGGTTTTGCACAAGATCCATCACATTCTTGATAAACTGTATTCTACGAGGACCCAAATTAACAACTTCAGGATCAAAGGTGGGGAGATCATCTTCTGGCAACTCATGTCTCTCTAGCTGGTATGGATCAGACTCTTGAAGAGTTTCTTGGGTATTGTAAAGAATAGCAAAGTCAGCCCAAACAGCATGGACCATCATGTCCTGTCGAAGTCTGTCCTGGGCCAGGTAAATGGCATTCCACATAGGAGGCAATAAATCAAAATACCTGTTGTATTGCTTGATGAGACTATCTCTAGACAAAGAGATATCGTAGTCACTTAACAGGCACGATTTGCTGTAATAGATCCCTTTTTCCTCGTGAATGTTGTCAAAATCCACATAATCTGTCATATCACCGACGGGGACTGAATCTTTGTTGATCTCATGAAATTGTAACAATCTTCGAATGAATGGAGGCAAGTAGGGATGGTCAAACCGGACCGAAATCGGACCGGAACCGGAAAACCGGACCGAAACCGGATCGAAAAGCCCGGAACCGAAGCGAACCGGGGAGAAAAACGGAACCGGACGGACCGGAACCGGGGTTAGTGCGGGCCAGTTAATGGTTACAAAAATGCCAAATCGGACCGGAACCGGAACCGTGAACCGGACGAAATTTTCACGTTTTCCAAAGAACCGAACCGGAAAAGCCCGAAACCGGAGCGAACCGGGGAGAAAACCGGAACCGGATGGACCGAAACCGGGGTTAGTGCGGGCCGGTTAAGGGTTACCATTTGGCCGAACCGGAACCGGCGGTTCAAGGCTCGAAACCGGAACCGGACCGGATTTGGTCATCCCTAGAGGCAAGTGATCAATTGGATAAACCCATTTTGAAGAAGGGACAGATTTGGGATTTACTGACCATGGGTTGTAGTGGTAGATATGGAAGGTTGGATTCCTGATCGGTTGGCAATGACTTACCGGACGGGAAGATGACTGACCGGTAAAGGGGATATTGTCGGTAAGGAAATTGTGTTCAAAGAGCCGTTTAGGGATAAATGGAATAAAGGTACCTAAATCAGTTTCAATTCTTCTTTTTCTTTTAGCGTTCTCTCTTACTAACTGGTAGGATGATTTTGGAGTGGGCTTAGACCTTTTGGGAGGTGGAGGAGCAGATTTTCGTGTTGTTTGTTTTTGTCGGTTAGGGGAGAGGACTGATGCAATCGGTTTGTCATCATTAGAAGAAGAAGCAGGTTGAGGAGCACTTACCGGTGAGGGATCAGTTGGGGCAACACCGGTTTGCTTTCGCTTGACCGGTAAGGTAGGGGTCGGTAAGGCAGCATCAGTTTCTCTTACCTTTGGCCGGCTAGCTTTCTTCTTCTTCGGTTGGGGATCTGGCTTACCGGTTGAGGGTTTTGCTTCTTTGAGGATTCTGGTCATATCAAACTTATCAAATGATTTGCAAAAGGATTAAGGATATTTTGGTTGATTTGCTGAGGCATTGAGGACGGCTGGGATCTTTCTTAAGGCACGGCTAATCAGCAGGTAATGGCAAGGTTTGGCTTTGTTTGGCTTGGAAGAGGGCTTTTCCTTTTGGTACTTCTTGAATGCAATCAGAATAATTCGGTGAAGGAAAGAACACCAGTTGAAGTCATCTTCAAGGATAATGGCTGCAATGGCTTCCCATTGTATCATGGTGATACAATGATGGGAGTCTGACTAGCAGATGAAGCATCGGTCAACTACTTCGGCAAGAGCATAATAAACTGCATCAAATTCAGCCTTCTTGTTTGCTTTACCGGTTACAAATGGGTCAGATCCACGAATTTTAGTCCAAGCAGCAATCATGTCATTCATCAAAATGGAAGACGAACCGGTGGAAGAGAGGCCGGGGAATGCAGCAGCAATAGTTGCAGGGCTGAAGGTGATGGGAACTCCGGCAGCAGTTGAAATGATATTGTCGTTCTCATCCAATACTCCATTATCAAACAATTCATTAACCATCTCATAGAAGATATCTTCATTCCCTTCCGGCATCAAGAATGGAATTACTCCGACAGCAACAAATAAGGCTTGAAGAGCTCGGCCTTCTTCGGAGTCAAAGAAACTGGGGAGAATGTAACCTCCATAAATGTCTTTCTTGATTAAGGGAGCCATCTGTGAAACAAATAAACATCAAACCAACATTTTAAGTTAGAATCGAAGAAACTTTGGCATTACATACTTTGGATGATGTTAATGACTTAGAGTTTGAGAAATCTGGGTATCTTCAAGTTTTAAAAAGAGTTTGAATTTAGGAAGAGTTACCTGAGATCTTGAGAGTTGAAGAATCTAACACAGATGAAGATGAATAATGGGGAGTTCTTTGTCGGTTGCTTTGTTCGCAGAGAGAGAGAGAGAGAGAGAAAATCCAAAAAGTTTAAATGTTTTCTTTTGAAATCTTTTTATAGGGTGAGAGAAGGAGGGAAGATGAAAAGGTGTGTTGGTTAACTCAGAGGCAGTTCAAACGTTTTTAACTGGCATGCACATAAATTAATAAATTTAATTCATGATTTTAAATATGTGGCATGAAAATAGGAACGTGTGTGCAGCATTTATACTAAAATGTACTCCCTCCGTCCCTAAAAGATTGTCCTGTTGTACATTTTGCAATTATTGAGGAAGAGCTTCACCTTCTTGTACCTTAGTAGATTTGCACTAACATTCATGCCTAAGTTTAGAAATAGGACATACTATTTGGGACAAGTCAAAATGGAAAATGGGACAATCTTTCAGGGACGGAGGGAGTAATAAAGAACAAAAAGATAACCTTTTCGA
The DNA here is from genome assembly GCA_022495995.1 of Adenophora triphylla var. japonica. NCBI lineage: Eukaryota > Viridiplantae > Streptophyta > Magnoliopsida > Asterales > Campanulaceae > Adenophora > Adenophora triphylla. The sequence continues at coordinate 369,781 of JAFEMH010000250.1, read as the reverse complement.
TAAATAAGAATGATACAGAGATTACCTTTTTGATCAATTATTTGAAATTGATCTTTCTTGAAAAAGAAGGATAGGGGACAGGTAAGGAGGCCGTCAGACTGAAACGGCTGAGAAAAGACTGATGTGACAGCAGGGAAATGATGACAACGAGCCGGTTAAAAACGGATTGGCAATTTCGATCCGGCCGCAGTTCGTCGATAAGCGAATAGACGGTAAGGTGGCTAACCGATCAGGTGCAATGATCGGTTAGAGAGACTTAATTTGCACCGGTTAGGGGCCATCGGTTAGGGACATCTCTTACCGGTTAGGAATACAGGTTAAGGGACCGGTTGGAGGTGTCGGTTAGGGATTCTTGCATACCGGTTAGGTGAACCGGTTAAGGGCACCGGTCAGCAATAGTACATGAGGGACCACCTTGATCAATTGAGAGCTTACACAGATAGCAAAGTTAGCACAATATATTAACGAATATCAATCATGCCTAGTTCTCCTCTAAGGAATTTAAATCTTTTAATATCCAAGGATTTTGTCAAGATATCAGCTAACTGATAATCAATATGTACTTTTAAAAGAACAATATTACCCTTTTCAACGTGATCCTTGAGGAAGTAGTATTTGATGTCTATGTGCTTAGTCTTTGAATGCATCACATGATTGTTGGAGACTGAAATGGCTGAGGTGTTGTCGCAGTAGATAGGACACACTTCTTGGGGAATTTCATAGTCCACCAGTTGTTGCTTCATTCATAGAATCTGTGAACAGCAACTCTCAGCAGCTATGTACTCAGCCTCAGTTGTAGAAGTGGAAATTGATTCTTGTTTCTTGCACGACCAGGAGACCAATCGATTACCTAGAAATTGACAAGTTCCACTAGTACTTTTCCTGATGACCCTACAAGCTGCAAAATCAGCATCTGAATAGCCAATCAGCATAAATGATGAATCTTTTGGATACCACAAACCTAAGTTGGCAGTTCCCACAAGATAACTAATAATTCTTTTAACAGCTTGTAAATGAGATTCTCTAGGGTCTGCTTGAAATCTAGCACATACACATACGGCAAACATGATATCTGGCCTACTGGCGGTTAAGTAAAGTAGAGATCATATCATACCTCGGTAAAGTGTCATATCTACTTTCTTACCGGACTCATCATTGTCAAGGTGTACATTGGTGGCCATTGGAGTACTTTGAGGATGAGCAGAATCATGATCAAATTTCTTGATGAGATCTTTGGTGTACTTGGCTTGATTAATGAATATACCTTCTTGGATTTGCTTGACTTGAAGTCTAAGGAAAAATGTTAGCTCACCCATCATGCTCATCTCAAACTTGCTCTGCATAAGTTTCTCAAATCTCTTGCATAATTTTTCGTTAGTAGATCCAAAATAATGTCATCAACATATATTTGAACTAACAATGAATGACCATTATGCTTTGCAATAAATAAAGTGGTATCGATTTTACCTCGTTCAAACTTCTCACTAAGTAGGAATTTGGAGAGAGTTTCATACCATGCTCGGGGTGCTTGCTTGAGGCCATACAATGCTTTATTCAATTTGTAGACATGATCAGGCTTCTTGGAATCTTCAAATCCTGGAGGTTGTTCTACATATACAAGCTCTTGAAGTTCCCCATTGAGAAATGCACTTTTCACGTCCATTTGATATAATTTGAATTCTTTGTAGACTGTATAGGCAAGAAATAACCTAATGGCTTCTAGTCTAGCTACGGGGGCAAAGGTCTCATCATAATCTATGCCTTCTTCCTGTCTATATCCTTTAGCCACTAATCTAGCCTTGTTCCTTGTAATCTTTCCAGACTCATCCAATTTATTTCTATAAACCCATTTCGTTCCAATCATTGTTTGATCACTAGGTCTAGGCACTAGTTCCCATACTTTGCATCTATCAAACTGGTTAAGCTCTTCTTGCATAGCTTCTACCCAGCTGGGGTCATTAAGTGCTTCTTCAGTCTTCTTTGGTTCTATATTTGAGACCATAGCAGAGAAAAATAATCCATGTTGATCCTCCATGCTTCTTAACTGGCCTCTAGTCATTCTTGGACCAAAGACATCACCAATTACATTTTCCAAAGGATGATCTCTAACTGTTCTCACTTCCCTAGGAAGATCTTGCCTGATCGATTCTTGTCTTAAGGTTTCTATCGGAGGAGTAGAATCGGCTATGGGAGGTGTGACCGGTTGAGGAGATCGGTTAGGAGATGGTGAGGCTGACTGATGGTGATCGGTTAGTGGGAAAGGAAATGGTAAGTTAATGTTTGAAATTGGTTCAGCTTCAGGTGGTGAATTAGGAATGGTAACATAAGGACTAGCTGGTAATGGATCGGTTAACTGGGTTTGAACATTAGGTTGTCTAACCAATTGAGGAAAGAAGGAGTCATCAACTAGGTCTCTACAGGTTACACCACTAGAGGCTGAAGGCTGAGCTGGTGATTGATTTGCATTGGTACTGGAGGTTTGATTGGAGTTTTGATTGCTGGATTCACCTGTCTCAAACACACCAGAATTATAAGTACTATTTGGAGCCTTGTCAGACTCTAGCAAATCAAATTCATCAAAAGTAACATGAATTGATTCAACAATTTTCAATAGACGTTTATTAAAAACACTAAATGCCTTACTATGCTTGGCGTACCCAACAAAGATACCTTCATCGGCTTTTTCATCAAATTTACCTCAACGCTCTTTACCGTTGTAAAGAACATAACACTTGCAGTCAAAAATCTTGAAGAAACCAATATTGGGAATTCTGCCACGCCAAAGCTCGTAAGGGGTCTTGTTGTGAAATTTGTTGACCAAAGATCGATTCTGAGTGAAGCATGCTGTATGGATAGCTTCGGCCTAAAAGTACTTGGGTAGCCTTGCTTCGGATATCATTGTTTTTCCAGCTTCGATCAATGTTCTGTTCTTTCTCTCAACTACATCATTTTGTTGCGGTGTTCCAGCAGCTGAGAAATTATGATTTATTTCGTGATCATCACAGAACTGAGCGATTCCATTATTATTGAACTCCGTTCTATTATCTGATCTCATACTGATGATGTCACACTCCTTTTGGGTTTGAAGTAGACGTAACAATCTGGTGGCAATTTCATATCTATCATCTTTTGAAGCAAAGGTTTCCACCCAGGTATATCTTGAGAAGTCGTCTACAACAACCAAGGCATATCTGCTTCCCCCTAAACTGGCAGTTGTTGTGGGGCCAAACAGATCCATATGTAGCAACTGGAGGCACCTAGAAGTGGACATGCAGGGCTTGCTATGGAATGATTCTTTATGTTGCTTTCCTAACTGACAGGCTCTGCATTTCCTTCCATGATCAGCAGACACTTGAGGTAAGCCGACAACTAGATTTTTATTAGCCAGCTTAGATAGGTATTTGAAATTCAAGTGACTGAGTCTCTTGTGCCATAGCCAGGAATTCTCACTGATGTTCTTAGCTACAAAACAAACATTAGTAACACTCGAAACAGTATTTAAATCTATAGCATAAACGTTACCTTTTCGATATCCAGTGAGAAGGGTTTCACCTCTAGCAATGTTTTTTCACATAGCAGTTGGAAGAATTGAAAATACAATGCATACCTTTATCACAAAATTGTGATATGGAGAGAAGGTTGTGTTTTAGACCATTCACCAAAGATACCTTCTGTACAGTGACTGTACCTCTTTTGATGGATCCACGACCAATAATTTTACTCTTTGCGTTGTCACCAAAGACAACTGGAGGACCAGATGCTTCTTCAAGATCGGTTAGGAGATCGGCATGGCCAGTCATATGCCTAGAGCATCCACTGTCCATAATCCAAACATCCTTACCGGCATCAGTTGAGGTCATAAAGCATTCCTGAAATAAAACAATAAGCTTATGGTCCCCCTTATTCTTTTGGGTCCAAAGAGTAAGTTCCTCTTTGGCAGCCATACCTGGCCACCACCTGAGTTTTTAGACTCAGTGGGTCCAGATAGGTGCTTCAAGAGGCATTCATAAGCCTTGTGACCGATAAAACCACAATTTAATGATTGAACAGGAACAAAACCTTTGGGGACGAAGGTGATGGATTTACCTTTGTTGGCCGGTTGCATAGGTTTAGGAATACCTTTACCGGTTGAAGAGCCCTTACCGGTTGGATGACCGGTGACGGTTGTTTGACCGATCACTCCCTTTCCGATTGAGGCTACCTTACATGCAACTTGGTCAGCAAGTTTAATTCCAGCTTTGCTGTCACCATCACTGAGTGGGACATATTGTCCTAGCTCAGGATCAGCTACCTTGGTCCATTGGGGTTTGTTCTTGTCAATTGTGACCTTCATCTGTTCCTTCACCTTGGGATAGGTGTGTGGGACAACACCAAAAGGTCTAGGTGAACCTTTCTTAAGCAGGTTGGATTGAGCATCATCAAATTTGTCCATCAAGTTCTCAGTAACAGACTTAGTAACTGGTTTGTCTTTGCTGTCATTACTGCTGGAGGTAAAGCCTATACCTGATAGATCTCGATTAGGAGACATCTGGTCTTGTATGATAGTCTCCACAGCAGCTCGGGGTTTTGAAAAGGTGTCAATAGTTTTTAAAAGAGAGTTATTCCTTGACACTAGATCAGCAACTTGACTAACACAGATATTTAGTCTCTCAGTGAGTCCTTGATTTTCTTTCCTTAACTGATCAGACTCTAGCTTACTTTCTTTTAAAACTTTTATTTCAGCTTTTAAAGAGTCATTTTCAGTTGTGACCTTTTTAAGATTAATAGCCATAACTTTGTGAGCTTCATTTAATTTTTCAAAATCAGAGAAGAGCTCATTCATCACCTCTGCCATTTCAGACTTTGACATATTGGGCATAGGGTCAATGGTAGGCTGAGAGGTTGAGGATGATGGTTCAAAGTTGGGATCAAAATTAGGTTGGGATGATATCGGTTGAGGACTTGGCTCGGTTAGGGTCTTTAAAAATTGAATCGGTCGAGGCTCAAGTATCGGTTGATGAGAAGAAATCGATAAGGCTTGAGCTTGGTAGGTCTGTTGAATTGGTTGCATCAGAGGTCTGAGAGTGGGTAAGGTTTTACACTGACCATAGAGAGCTCCACCTATGTTCTGAATTTTGAAATTGTAAGGGTTATCAGCTTTGGGAATAGGATCATCAAAGTAAGTCAAGGGAGATCTCATAGGTAGGGTATGGTCATTGTAAGATGATTGTTCATTGGAGTTGGGGTTTCTAAAGATAGGTGAATGTAATGAAATGGATTCATCATCGGTTCCATCAATAGCAACAAAACTAACATCAGCATCTTCATCTGAGTCAGCATTCTCATTTTCAGAGTCAGTCTCAAACCAGACAGGCATAGCCTTTTCGGTTCCATCCTTGGCAAATAAGCTCTTAGATCTAGGGTTTTTCTTGAACTGTTTCTTCCTCAGAAATTCATATTTCGGTTGAGGACATTTGGAAGCAAAATGGCTGGATTTTCTACAGTTGTAACACACAAGCTCACCTTGGGCATTCTTACCATCGATTGAGGTTGAGGTTTGGACTTTTCTTTGAAAGTTCCCAGATCTTTGGAATGATGAGGATTTGGGTTGGAAGGGTTTGCTGTGGGATTGTTGGAATCTCTTAAAATCCTTGAACTTTCTATAGTTTCTAGCAAAGGCAGCAAATTCATCTTCTTCCTCAAAAGGCATACTAGATGAGGTATTGGCTTGAACTGGTTGAGGCTGAGAGATTGAGGGAGAGTCATTGGTAGATTGGCTGTTTAGCAAGGAGGAACCAGGGAAGATCTCGGTCTGAGCTGGCAGAGATAGACTTTTAAATTATTTTTGAACTCCACTCAGCCGGTTGAGCTCTTCCTCATATAGAAACAAAGTAGACACAATGTTCTGAATATGAGTAGTGTTCAAATCTCGACATTCTTTCAAAATAGCGATCTTGACATGCCACAAATCTCCAAGAGAATTGAGGAATCTCATGTTTAGGTCTTTCATGGTGTAAACTCTACCTAAAGAAGCTCAAGAATTACTCACCTCGCAGAAATGGTCGTACGTTTTCTTTAACGTTTCTTTTGGGTTCTTCTTGAAGGACTCGAACTCTGCAACACTTTTATAGAGTATGTTGTCCTTGGCCACTTGATCTCCTTCAAAATATCTGAGTAGACTTTGCCACACTTGTTGAGCAATCTCATAGCATTGTACTTGTTTGTACAGTCGATCGTCAAGGCCTGAGGTAAGAATGTGCATAGCTTTTCTGTCCATGGAAGCACAAATCTTGTCTTCTTCAGTCCATTCTTCACGAGGCTTTGGAACATATGTTTCATAAACTCAAAATCTTGTTCAGAAGATCTATCGACATGATCCATGAGAGGAGTTTTGGGTGCTCTGGGTGAGAGATTGATTTTTATGGGTGTCATGGGACCATCTCTGACTACAGTCATTAACCTATCATCTATTGAGTCCATATACCGCACGATTCTGTTCTTCCATACTGGAAATTCGTTTTCGTTCAACATGGGAATAGTCATCATGTTCCATGTCTGCATGAGTTTTCCTGCCATCTTGGATTTGGCAATTCAAGCGGTTAAGCTTGGAAAAATAGTTCTCAAAAATTGCAAGCTCTGATACCAATTGTTAGGCCCAACTGATAGGAATCAGGCTAGAGGGGGGGGTGAATAGCCTGTTAAAACTTTTTCTAAAACTCTTTTAATCTTTGAAAATGTTAACTCATTCTAGCTAACCGGTGAGATAAGTTTGCACAGCGGAGAAAGATGTCGGGTTAGGGAAGTACTTAAATCAGTAAGGTAGAGTTTCAAAAGTAAGTTAAAAATTCATGCAACAAGGTAAATACTCATTCCAGTAAGTTAGACAATAAGCAGTAGTAAGAGTCAATAGGTTGTGACTGGTTGAGAGATTATCAACCAGTTACAACTACACAAGAAATAAACAAACACACAAAGAAATGACACATTGTTTGAAGAGGTTCACATTGTTAAATAACTGCTACGTCCTCTACCAAGTTTGGTTAGAACTTGGATTTGTGAAGGTGCACTTCTATTAATGGATCCTACCTATTACAAGTTGCAAGCCCAATGATTGAAGGCTGCTAAAATAAAGGTGACCACTAATGGATCGTGCTACAATAAAGACCTGGTGTTTTCTAGAGATGTGCTCACAAGTTGAGCTGATTTCTCTAGGGTGTGTGTGTGATTCAATCAATGTGTTCCATATGTAGTCTTGTTGAGGAACATAACAGAATTGATTGAAGGTGCTCAGTGTATGTCCTACAGAGATGTCTAGTGAATGTGGGGACTTGTATTGAATGCCTTGAACTAGAGAATTTGCAGGTTGGTAGTTCTAGGCAGCTCACTCTCAAGGATCTTAAATGCACCAACCATCTTCAATGCTCCGGGGAAGCTATTTATAGTGGACTTAAAAAAGGAGCCGTTGTCTTTGAAGAGGTTGTAATGATGACTTGGACTGGCAGACATTAAATGGGAGTATCTTTGCATTTAATGCCCGAGATTGGATATAGAGGATTTCCATTGAGTGGTTGAGGGGATGTGAGTACTGGTTACTTGACATTCTTCAAAGAGGTACTAACATGTTGCAGAGATGTCTTTTCAGCATGCTGCTTTACCAACTTCAGCTAAAGTTGATGGCTGGGTAGTTGGGGACAATTAATGCTTCGGCTAGCTGCTGAAGGAAGCTTGCAGGGTAAGCCTGGGCCGGTTGGAGAATGAGTGACATAACAGGTGAGGGACATCGGCTAGGTAGTGACCGGTTAGGTGGCTTACCGGTTGAGTGGTCAACCGGTTAGAGAAGCTTTATACCAAGTAATCTCACAAACTGATGGGGAAATCTTCAAGTTTTCAAGTCTTCAAATCTTGAGAAAGTTACATATTAAAAATACTGGGCACTAGCACTAAGGGGACCTATAATACAGAGAAAAATTTTATTTGGTCTAATTAAAATTAGGGGTCCTCAATAATGCTTGTTGTGATTGGGATTAAGCAATTCTAAATCTAAACATATATTTGACTAACAGAACTAAACCATTTCGAGCTGAACCACCAAACCGAACCACCGAGCTGAACTGCCAAACCGAACCTCCGAGCTGAATTGCCAAACCGAACCACCGAGCTGAACCGCCAAACCGTTATATTAACCGTTGATTATTTTTGATTTATTTTCCACCGTTTCCCTTCTGCCTTTGCACTCGAGAATCGATCTCTGTCCGGCCCGAGGAAACTGGAAATTTTATGATCTAGGCAGTTCACGAGTTGGAGATAAGCGGACTCGAACCGCTGACATATTTCTTGCGTGTACCCATTGAAGTATGTTGAGAAATGGGATAAAATTTATTAGCAGAAGGGGAAAACTCAAAAATGTTTTTTTTCGATAAGAATGTATTGGATGCCTAAACTTCCCCTAAAATGGAACTAAGTCCTTATGATTTAACTAAAGAAAGATAATTTTTCGAACTTTTCGCGTCCTTATCAAAGTGAATATTTTCAAACTTTAGAAGGAATTGAATTCAGTGGGATATTCAAGTCTGTATTTCTCTATTTTTTTTTTGAGATAGATTGGTTGGGACAACAAACATCCATCGTGTTTGTATTTTGAATTTTGGCTTTTGCATTTTCTGCTAAGCAGCAAGTTCGCAATGTTTTTTCTTTTCATCTGCTTGTTGTATATCACTTTTAGTGGTTCTGAGGTAATGTTTTTTCTTTTCATCTGCTTGTTGTATATCACTTTTAGTGGTTCTGAGGTAGGGCTAAATATAGTTAATGCAGATTGATTGTTGGCATTAATCTATATTTAGTTCTGTCATTCAGGTATTGACGGTATATTAAAGTAATTGATTGTAGGCATTATTCTATACCAGTGTTTTTTTCTTTCCAGTCATTAATTCAGAGACTATCTTTCTTCTATTGATGGTCTCCTGAATAAACATACTCCCTCCGTCCCGTCTGAAAGGGCACAAAATTTTTTTTTGGGTGTCCCATTTAAAAGGGCACAACCCCAAAAAGAAAAGTTTTTATTATTTTTATACTCTTTCTACCCCACTCATTCTCTCTCCTACTTTACTTTTACACTCACAACATTCCCTCTCCTAACTATTCCTCCCACTCATTCTCTCTCCTATTTAATTTTTCATACTCACAACATTTAACATTTTTCTCTTTTTCACATCACTTTCCTTATTCATTTCTTAATTTCCGTGTTAGGAGGCAAAATTGCCCTTTCGGGCGGGACAGAGGGAGTATGTCAATAGGTAGTAAATTAGATGAAAATTGCTTGGCGGACTTGTGTTTGTTGATGCCACCTAAATTGTACTCCCTTCGTCCCGTCGCCCGAAGTGTCCCAACTTTTCTTTTTGGGTGTCCCATTTAAAATGTTCTAACCCAAAAAAGAAAAGTTTTTTATTACTTTTTTATTTGTGGGACCCACTTGTCATACTCACAATACATATCCACTAACTATTTCCTACTCCACTTTCTCTTTCCTACATCATTTTTCATACTCACAACATTTATTTCACTATACTCCCTCCGTCCCAATAAGACCTTCCACTTTTGAAAAAATCACGCAAATTAAGGAAAGGGGAGGGAAGTAAAGATGTTGTGAGTGTAATTTGAAAATAGGAGAGAGAATGAGTGGAGGGAATAGTAAATTATAATAGTGTTGTGAGTATTAAAATAATGAGGAGAGAGAATGAGTGGAGGAAATAGTAAAGATTCCTTTGCCAAAAAAGGAAAGTGGAAGCTATTAGCGGGACACCCAAAATGGCAAAAAGGGAAGCTCTTATTGGGACGGAGGGAGTATACTTTTTCTCTTTCCTACATTACTTTCCTTAATTTTCGTGTATGAACCATTTTGAGACATTTCGAACGGGACGGAGGGAGTATGATAGTAGAGTACTCTAAATATTCTTCCTGCCGGAAAGCAATCGATTGCTAGCTGAATAAATAAACTGAGTTTCTCTGGTATTGGTATTTTGTCTAAACATTTAATAAAATCAAAGCTTTCTGTTTTGTAACTAGTTATGCTCTTTGACTTTTCTATTGAACAAATTGTTTTTTCACTAAATTATATAGTCAACACCTCATATGGAGCAGGATATATCTGCAAAATTTTGTATGCCAACAGGGCTAAATATAAATCAACTTTTAGTTTTTCTGAGGTAGGAAGTTTAAGTTGATTTTTATTTTTGAACCTAAAGAAGCAAGAACAACTTTCATTTGGACTGTTAATGAATTTTTGATAGAAAGAAAACTAAGTTCTTGGAATAAGTAGAATGCCCTTTTGAGTCACAAACTTTGTACTTTTGATTATGAATCAAATTGCTTGTCAGCATAGCTCTTGTGGTCTCTGGGGAATGTAGAAGTAAGGAAGATGTGGAATGCCACTAAAGCACCGTTCCTGTAGGTGGTTGAATAAAAACTTGGAAAGTTTATTTAAAGACTTAGCCATTAGATGACATGTAAACATATTTGTACACCATCACATTGCTGGCTGTGAGCACCTTGCAGTTCTTTGTGTTGGGATTGGAGTCCTAAACCAAGGCAGAAAAGGGGCCTAAGTCGGAGGAGTTTGTTAAGATCAAAAGGAGTTCAAAATGGAGTAGAAGTCGAGAGTGGCCTGGAGCAGCGCCAGGCGTGCGCCTCACCTGGCCGAGGCGGGCGCCTCATTGGCCGAGGCAGTGGCCGAGGCTTCATCAACGCGAGGCGGCCGCATGGAAGGCCTGGGGCGGGCGCCTCAGGCATGGTCGAATTCTGGGCTTCTGATTTGTTTCCTTAGTTGATTAGAATTCTTCTTAAAATAGATTTAGGGTTTCCTTGTAACTATATAAACATAAATCCGGCCTAGAATACATTGTAGCAACATATTAGAGAAGAGACTAATACATATTGGCTTGGCAATTGCCCCCGGACGTAGTTCACGAGTTGGTGAATGAACCGGGTAAACAACTCTTGTGTTCTTGTGTGTGATTGTTTCTTTCTTGTACGTGTGGGTGTGTTGTTTTCTTTGTGTTGATTGCAACGGGGAGCACCAATTTCACAACACTTTGCATTAGCTTATAATTGATTTGATATGATTTGTTTAGTTGTACTTTAAGTTTTAAAGTGTTGTTGTAATTTTAATAAGTCTTTTACATAAATAGGTAAGGAGCAACGTTTTGGACAGGTTTGTGGTTTGGACCGCAGTTTGAACCGCGATTTGAACCGTTTAATGAAATCGCGGTTTGAGACCGAACCGAACCAAATCGAGGTGGTTTGGTTCGGTTTGAAATTTTTTGTGATTCGATTTGGTTTGAGATTTCTCCAAACCGAGTACTAGCGGTTTGGTCTCTAAATTTGTCTAAATCGAACCATTTACACCCCTAAATAGGGGTGTAAGTAGTTCGGTTTAAACCGCGGTTTGGAATCGAATCAAACCAAATCATGCGATTTAGTTCGATTTTCAAGTAATCATGGTTTGGTTCGGTTCCAAAAATTGTCAAACCGTGTGGTTCGATTTGGTCTACGATTTGGACCCACAAACCACGGTTCGAGACCGCGCGACCGAGCCACCAAACCGAACCAATAAACCAAATCACCAAACTGTTCAATATTAACCGTAGATATGTATATCTTTCATTTTCACCTTACATTTATATTTGAAAATCTCTAATTCTATTCATGGGTTTTAGCTCATAACCCTTTTTTCTTTTGGTTTATCTTCTTGTAATAATGTTAATTCACTCTTTAGCACATACCATTACAAGTACTCAAATGACATGTTGTTATCATAAATATTGAATCACAATTTAAAGTTGTGTTTAAATACTTAATCTTTTATGTGTGTTATGTTTGGAAAATTCAAACAAAATGACAATGAATTGTGTAGTTTAAAACCATGTTCTAATTAATGGTTTAAGCAATGTTCTATTTCATGGTTTGAACCGTGGTTTGAATTGTGTAAACCGCGATTCGAACCGTAAAATCAAATCGGAATTTGAACCAAATCGAACCAAACCATGGTGGTTTGGTTCGATTCGTTTTGAGATTTTTTCAAATCAATGAATAGTTGTTCGATCCATAAATTGGCCCAAAATGAATCAAACCAAACCATTTACACCCCTACCCCTAGTATTTAATTGAGTTGTACTCTAGGGGTACCCACTCGGTTTTTTTTTTTATAATGAGTTGGCTTTGTCCAAAAACTTGGTACGAAATATTTTATGTCCAGGTTTAAGTTTATTATTTTTCTTTTTAGTTTGTACCAATTTAAGGTTTGTAGTTGGTTTATTAATTAAAATAGACAATAAGACCTACTTGTTATTTTTATAACAAAAACTCTCTACCCACTTTTTCTCTGTTATATTACTTTTTATACACACAATATTTATTTTTTCTTAATCTCCATGTAAATTCAAACTAAAATTATTAAATCGAGACTAAGGGAGTATCGACGTTTGATTATCTTGAAACTAAATTGATTTTAATTTTGTATATTTTTAAACCAAAATTGGCCCCATAAGTAAATTGGGCTTAGGAACCGATTAGGAATGGCTTATAAAAAAATTACAAATGATTTTGCATGGATAGCAATCAATCACATCTTTCTCATAGATGAGCATTAAACCTTTCTGATCTTGTGAGTTGTAATGCGAGAATTCAGCGCTGGATTATCCCATGTATCTCTCTCTAATACTCCGAGGCCTCCCTCACTATCCTTCCCGACCCACTTTCTTTTTTTAGTTAATGCCACGATTGTTAGTTTGCTCTAAAATTAGATATCGGCCAATAGAGTATTTTCGCTCGTTAGTTAATGTTCTTTTCAATCTCTATGCACTTTACAGCTCCACCAGAAATTATATATTCCCTCCGTCCCATAATAAGCGACGCAGTTACTGTTCCGCACGGAAATTAAGGAAAAAGTAAACGTAAAATCTAGGGAGAAATGCGTTTCTCCATAAGTTATGGAGAAACGGGTTACGGGTATCCAGAACCTTTTGAAAGGATATCCAGAAACTTTTTATATTGGCCATGACCTTGTCTAGTTCTACGGATATCGATCTCAAAGGTTACGGATATCGAGAACCCTTTGAAAGGATATCAGGAAGGCATGAAAGTGATATCCAGAAACCTTCAAAATGATATCCAGAAACTTTCAAAATGTTTCTGGATATTCATTTGATGGTTTCTGGATATACATTTGAAGGTTTCTGGATATCCAGAAACCTCCAATAAGCAATTTCTGGTCTTTGGCCTTGGATTTGGCTTCAAATCTATTTTTTCTGGATATCCGCCCAAAGGCTTCTGGATATCCGTTCCAAAGCTTCTGGATATCCAGAACCCTTTGAGACTGATATCCAGAAATTTTCTTCTGGTTATCAAACGTATAACTTCTGGCTATTAAAAACGCGTTTCTCCATAGTTATGGAGAAACGCGTTTCTCAGCAGACCTACTCAAAAGTAAAAAGGTTGATGTGTTGTGAGTGTAGATAGTTGAGTAGGAGAGAGAATGAGTGGAGAGAAGAGTAAATTATAATGGTGTTGTGAGTATTATAATAATGTAGGAGAGAGAATGAGTGGAGGAAATAGTAAAGATTTTTTTTCATTTTAGGAAGTGTGACTTATTAGTGGGACGCCCAAAATGGCAAAGTGTGTCGCTTGTTATGGGACGAAGGGAGTAGTAAAGATCGAAATTAGTGATTGAATAGTTGTGTGATATTCATTTTGTGTCAATATGTTTTGGCTTTGCTTTCTTCCGTGTTCAGGTCAAGGATTCGAAGTCCTTTTTATATTTGAAATGTTATAATTATCAAATGTAACTCATATTATTTTAATATTTTAATAATGTTACTATACTATTTTAACACGTGATAATATGTAGTTTATATTGTTATAATGTATTTACTATAAGAGTAGACTTGCACTAACTCCATGTTGCAAGCATAAATAAAACCCCAAATTGAATAAAAAAGTTACTCTCATCCATTCCAATATAAATGATTTATACATCATGTATAGAGATTGGAAAGTTCATTGAAACTAAGAACGTTGGAAGATTAAGTCTTTAACGTTTAGTTGACAAAGATAATATGTCTTCTTACGAGAATTTGTTAAAACCTATTAGTTGCATTGGTGACAAAGGTCACAAAGGTTAACATAATAGGGCTTCTTGAAATGAAAGAAGTTGTTAAATCCTATTATGGTTAATAGTGACAAAAGTCACAAAGATAAAAACAATAGAGCTTCTTGAAAGAAGTTGTTGAATTCTATTGTTGTGAACATTGAAAAATGTTACAAGAACTAAAATCACAGGGCTTCTTGAAAGAAGTTGTTAAAACCTATTAGGGGAATATGTGACTAATGTCATAAAGGAAAAAAAAAAAAACACAATAAGACTTCTTGAAGGAAGTTGTTAAATCTTATTGTTGTTGATGATGACAAATGACACAAAATATTTAGAAGTATAACTTCTAAAAGAAATTGTGTATTTGGTGAATGAGAAGGTAATTTCTCTAACTTAGAGGTACTTCAATATGAGACCTTTAAAGTTTTGAAATAATTAACCTTCAATTATAATTCCATTAAGGAATTTAGAGGTTTATAAATATGAGTGGTTATGAGAAATAAATTGTGTTAATTCTCCTATTGAATTAGCAATTTATTCTTAAAGTGAATTCTCTAATTAAGTTAGAAAGTTATATTTGTAACAACAAAGTTACAATTTGGTGTTTAATAGTTGAAAAATTAAAGCCAATATTTTGAGGAAGACTCCTTGTGTGGAGATAAATATTTAGAAAAATATGGCTGTTTCAAGTATTTTGGCTCACCATATTGAAAAGATAGAAAATTTTGTTGGCCTAACCTTTGAGTGATGGCAACAAAAAATGTTCTATTTGATCATCTTGAACCTAGTGAGGTTTTTTTTTTTTTTTTTATGAAAATCTTACAAAGTTGGGTGAAAATGAGACGGATGTTTTCAAGCCATGGGTATGGTTGAAAAATGCAAATCTCTTTTACCGAAACTATATAATTAATGAATTGTCGAATTCATTATGTAATGTGTATAGTAATAAGAAAACGGCAAAGGAATGATGAGAGTCTTTGGACTATTAATATAAAATCGAGAATGTTGGTGCAAAGAAATTCTTTGTAGGCCGTTTTCTTGATTTTAAAATAATGGACTCCATGAAACAGAAAAGGTTAATGGAAGAATTGAAAATATTTTCTTGAAAACCATGTCGAATGAATGGTGTTGAGTGAAATTTCCAAGTGACGGAAATGATTGAGAAATCGCTTCCTACTTGGAAAGATTTCAAGAATCCCCTTAAACATTAATGAGTGAAATGAATGTTAAGGTGCTTGCTATTCGTATTGTGTTGGAAAAGAGAATAGAGATTCGGAGAAGAACTTTCTAACACTTTTGTGGCGAAAGCAAAATGTGATGGAGCATATTGAAATGCTCAAGGCAAAGACAAAGTTGGTCAAACTTGTTTGAAAAGTCAAACATATACCTTGTGGTTTAAGAGACAATCTTTTGTAGATGTCATCAATCATAATATTCATTATGTGAATGAATAAAATGGAAATTGAATTAATCGGTGAGTTGAGGTAGTAATCAATAATGAGAATAAGTCTCGTTAATTGGATTATATGCCCTCATTCAAAAAGAAATTCAATTAAGATGTAAAATGTGTTTTGAATTAAATAATCATAGTGATGGTTATAATGTGAAGATGATTCAAACACATGGTGGTAATATGTAATCTATTACCTTTATCATTGCATGTTAAAAAGCAAAATGATGGGTCTTATCTCTTTAAAAGGAAAAGTTGTAAACCAACTTACTAAAGAGATAGTGATAAACCACAAATAAGTGGAGTTTGTGTATAAATTGGACTAAAGACTACTGGTGGCATATTTGTAGGGTATGCATAAAATAGTAGTACTTCTTATAGAATTCATGTGTATGAATCCAAGATTCAATGTATGCGCACAAAATACAATAATGGAATCATGAAACGTCTCTTTCTTTGAGAATATGTTTTCGTGTACATCAAGAGATGAGGCAAACTCATCTAAACGGATACATGATTCAATAGAAGAAGAAGAAACTCATCATGATGAAATAGCGAAGAAGAGGTTGGACCTCAACATAGCAAAAGAGGTAGGATGAGAAAATTTTATGGCCCAAATTTTCTAACCTACATTCTAGAATGTAAATCACAAAGTTATAAAGTGGTATTGAACTCTTTTGAATGATCTTTGTGAAAAGAGGCTATTATATGTGAGATTGATTCTATCTTGGAAAATCACACTTGAAAACTGGTAGATTTATCTCCGTGTAGTAAATCACTAGCATATAAGTGAATTTTCAAAAAGGAAATGAAGACCGATGGAAAAACAATCAATGAGTACAAGGCTAGACTTGTAATTGAGGATTACAAGAAAAATGAAGACCTTGATTACTTTTATACTTATTCTCTCATCACGAGAATAAAGAGTTGTATTTGCAATTGCTGCATAGCAAAATTTGAAATACATTAAATGGATGTAAATAACCTTTTAAATGTCGATTTAGAAGAGAAAATTTACATAGAACAACCCGAGGGGTTTGTTGTACATGAGCAATGAAACAAAGTGTCCACAATGTACATCATGATCAAATGGTGTTAATAATGAAATTGGCATTATTGCTAATTTTGGGACTACTCCGAAAATGTGGGGGTGGGTATACTTTGGAAAATAATTACCTTTTGGAGAGGTTTCCCCAAGAAAACAATGAGATGTCCATATGAAGTATGGAAACGTAGGCCTACGTACACTTGTTAATGTGGGGTTGTTTCGCAAAGTAGCAAGTCCAATTACCAAATAAATTGAATTTGGTTACTAAATGGTGGATTATGTTTCAAGAGTTATGTTCATAACAATTGTGCATATTGGTTTGTTATATATGATTCAATAAGTTTGAATATTTATAAAAATCAAAAGAAAATAAAATCAATAGAAACCAAGTATTGATGTCAAATTCGTGGAAGTGAATAAGTGATACTTTGAGTGAAATAGATCAAAGTGTTGAAACGGTTCAAGAAATGGAACCTAGAAGAAAATGTGCTAGTTTGTAAAGTCATTGTATGACTTGAGACAAGTACAAAGATAATGACATCAAAGGTTCGATTGTGTGGATTTAAACAAGAGTGACTACGTCACTTTGTTAATTAAATCCAAAAACGATATGTTAACTAAGGAAAATTCTAGTCAATTTGATCTGTTGATTCAAATTCAAGGAAAACTAATAGACTTGTTGTTAAACAAGTCATTAGGCGGATATTCTTGAAATTTTTGAAATGATCAATTTGGAATAGATGGAATTTAAATGAATTTGAGTTAACAATTATCAAATGGATAAAGCTTGTGTTAGCAAGATGGTATATTGCTAAAGTCAATTTATGATTGAAAAGACATATAACAATGTGTGTAATGGTAGTCTAGACATTTATGTCTAAGACATAATACCATTAAACAACTACTCTCAACTAATTTGACAATGTGATGTCAAATGAAAAACGGATCTGTTAACCAAAGGGTTAAATAGAGAGTTAGTTGAAAGTTCGATGAGGGGAATGAGACGTAAGCCTCTTAAAAGTTAAACACAGCGGAAAACCCAATCTAGATGACCGGAGATCCCAAGAACTAGATTCAATGGGATAACCTAACTGTTAAAAGACTTGCAGCGTCACTGTGGGGGAACCAACCCCAAGTCCATTCCTGTTAGTGACATCCCAAAAGGACAAGGATAAGCTTATGGCTTTTAATGATTCTTACGCGTCGAAATTTCGTGCGGGGTAATACGGGTTACCTTTAAGAAATCACCTATATGAGAGAGAAGTGGGGCCGCTTCGAGGAGAATTGTGTGAGGCTCAATTCTTAGACCCTCTCACAGAACCAGGCGTATGTTCAGGGTCATGAATGAACATAGCTATGAGAATTAAACTATGTTAGAACGTTACTTGTGTCAAGCATATGATCGGCTACACAAAAAAGCATAACGATTCAAGGACATCGCGTCTATCGATTTGCGAGTAGAGTAAATATGCTTGTACGAGCGAATGTTCAATGGGCTTTTTCCCACACCTATCGTATGCAAGTTTTTGTCTGCCGAACTCTATCACCAAACTCGTCATCAATTTCCTTCATGTGGGGGATTGTTGGAAAAATTTGTTGTTTGTGAAGGAAATTGTGTATTTTCCTTAATTGAATCATTTGTTGTTCGACAAAGATTATTGTGGGTTTATGTTCCATTTAGTGAGAACATTAAAATGGTATATCTAGATGTCCAATTTATTATTGGATGAGAAGGATATTATAGCTCAAAATTGGTGGGTTTAAATTATAAATTATGTTTTAAATTTAACCCAATATTGAAGTAACAGTAAAAAGATTAATTGGGATCATTACTTGCAATAAGAGTTACAAAATGTGGAGAGACTCCCCATGATTGCAAGTATAATGGCTCCCATAATAATCAAGTTTAATTGGGGACTTTTGGTGGAGCTATAAGTGTGTAACCCACAAATGAAAGAGATAATTTTTCCTTCAATCTTCCTCCTTCCTCTTGAAATTTGTTCATCTTTTCCTTTGGCCTCCTAGATTAGTTTTGAGTGGTGATTTTGTTCAAGCATAGTGAGATTCGCCGGAAAACTTTAAGTGCAAAGTTGTTCAGGTTCATCCGTTTTATCCTGGGAGACTAACGTCCATTGAAGACCTCGAGCACTCGTAGTGAGGGGGCGAATTAGTCTTAAGGAGAGTGTGTCACACACGACTCGGATTCAAGCAAATTCAAGATGACGATTCAAGGAGGTTACAACACGGATTCAAGCAGACTCAAGACAATGAATTTACGGTCTTCTCTTTATTATTTTTATGTTGTATATTATATTTCAATTCATTGTAATTCTTTTCTCATTTGTGCTCGATTGTATAGATTTTGTCTAACAGGTCTCCTGAGAAACGCGTTTCTCCATAAGTTATAGAGAAACGCGTTTTTTCAAAACTTCTGGATATCAGTCTCAAAGGTTCTGAACCCTTTGATCATGATATCCAGAAGTTATGTTAGAATGACACCAACACATACCAACTTTCTGGTCATGGCCTTCACTTATTTCTGGATATACTTTTAACTGTTTTCTGGATATACTTTTCGTTGGTTTCTGGATATAGATTTGGGGTATGTGTTGGTCCCATTCTAACATAACTTCTGGATATCCTTTCAAAAGATTCTGGATATCATGAACAAAGGGTTCTGGATATCCAAAATCTTTGAGACTGATATCCAGAAGTAACCATGGGCCAAGGTCATGACCAATACAAAATTTTTGGATATCCTTTCAAAAGGTTCTGGATACCCGTAACCCGTTTCTCCATAACTTATGGAGAAGTTTCTCCCTAGATTTTGGCAAATTTAAAAGGCTTTAACCAGTAATTCCATCGATCAAATGAAAACGATCATAAAAAACAGACATTTCGAAACTCGTCAAAAAGTCCTTGAATTTTCGCTGGATCATAATGCCCCTCTCATTTCCTCACATGCGCGCACATCTTGCCCATTAGCCGGCCAGCGCTAAGCGCCCTTTTAATATGTGCTTTCTCTCTCTATTTCTTATCTTCTCTAAATTTTAAAATGCAATATCACAAAATCTAGAAATTGAAAAAATAATCTGAAATCATCGTTTTAATCGTATCGCTAACACGAATCAAACAAGTACACTCATCTAATATTCCAATTTTTTGTAATGAAAAAATCATTTTTCACTTGTAAAAATCTTAGAAAATCATTTATTATTTGTTCACACATGAGCATAAAATTGAGACATTAATTTCTCATTTGTTCATAATTGAGTATAAAAATTGATAAATCATCTCTCAATTTTTCACAATTGATACTCAATTTCTCAGATGTTTAAACTTAATGATATTCATTTATCATTCACAATTTTTCAGATTTCTAAATTTAAAAATAGAGACATTCATTTCTCATTTGTTCATAATTGAGTATAAAAACTGATAAATTCATATCTCAATTTTTCACAATTGAAACTCAATTTCTCAATTGTTTAATAATACCAATGAATTTTTTGTCAAATGACCTTATAAATAACATAAATAAAATTGATTACATGGTTGTGTGATTTCACAAATTTTTTATGTCGTATGTCCTTTATACAGTTGAGAAACCATTTTCCTAGTTGTCAATAACAAAATATTTAGTTAATAAATGCATTGTCACATACCCTTTAAACAATAGTTAATTCAATTTATCACTTTTTTTCTCACTTGTGTACAATTAATAATCAATTTCTCAATATTTAACATTAAAAAAATGTGTTACCACGTGTCATGTGAACAACTGATAACTGAATTTCACGATGTTTTGAAGTTAAATATGAATGTTTTCTCATATACACTTCATAAGAAAAATTTATTACTACATCATTTTTTAACAAATGATAACTCAAATTTTCAGAATTTGATGCAGAACAATCTAAATCAGTGGTGCCATTGTTGACATTTGGTTTCAAAACTACGACACATGAACATGTAAACTGAAAGGAATAACCCAAGTAACTGCTCGGGTTGTAATACGTGGAGGCCCAAGCACCTGCTCGGGCGGGATCGCCTGGAGGCCCCAACTAACGAGCACGAGCTTGGGCCCAATCCACCATGAGTTGTGAGCAGGCTGGACAATTGATATTGGTACAAAGGTGAGCTCGTAATCTCAACCGAGCACGAGCACGCCTCATAAGAAGAATAATGTGCTAGCAACATTGTCCAAGGACTTTGGTCCACGACCCAAGCCAAGGAGAAGGCCTTTCAGCCGAGTAGGGTTGTGCTCGGGCAATCCTATTCCCATAAGGATTCGAGTCTCCATAGGATGCTAATCTTAGCTAGGATCACTTTCCTGATCCAACTCCAATTCTAATCCCTATTCTTAAGGATTACTTCACCGATCCACTATAAATAATAGATCATACCTCCAAAATCAGGTGTATCCTATTCTCTATTCTTTTTCCTTTATTATTTTCTTACTTCTCTAAAAAAACGATACTTATTCTCACACCGGTAGGCCTTCGCCGGTGAAGCCCCGCTTAGTTTTATTGTTTGTTCATCTGTTTCAGGCTTATTTGATGCGAATCCAGGTATCCGATATGTTGATTCCGGCTAGATTGACCCAAATCCAATTTTGGCTCGATCAGGTTGGTTTCATTGCCGAGAAATCGACACAATTTGCCTCAATTGAAGCCTCCAAATTCGTGGTTTTAGCCGTATTTTTCTAGATTCTGGTGACAAACATGGTTTCACAAGCGGGTTCAACTAGCAACACTCATGAAAACGCTTTATCCCCGGAGTGTTCAACGTTGCAGGCGATAACCACCCATACATACCACCACCTGGACAACACCAAAACCCTAATCTCCCACCCTTAGCCCCCACCAACGCCGCCGGAGCTCTCACCAGAGCCCAGGCAGCTGCCCTTGGTCAAAGAGGCAACGGCAATATACCCTAGGGCCAACTACCAATAAGGTCATACAAAGTCGTGTTTAGGGAGCTAACGGAGCGCGACCGGAAGCCCCTACCGAGAATGGTCATGCCATCGCTCCCCCCTTGGACGCCGTGGCATAGGCTACCCAAGAATTGAACCTCATTTTGCAGATTCAGGCGGCTTATCAGAGAATTGCTGCCCTCCAGCAACAGCAACAGATTCCCCAACAAAATCGATTAGGGGGCAAAGCGGTGGTCAATCGCTCATCCGGGAAACTAAACACAGGCTCATAACGACCAACCGCTAGAACATAGGGACTACCTACAAGAGATCTCCTCTTAAGACAGCATAAGTGAGGAAGCAGAACGAGAGGGCGATGAAGTAAACTCACAACAATGTGGACACCACCCCCACCTGGAGACCCACGAGCAGGCCCAGGTCATCAGCCACCTCCCCTAACGGGAGAGAGCCTAGAACTCGCGCAAGAGAGAACATTCGCCTAACAGCCGAGCACCACCTTTGGCCGACCCTGCCATAGTCGGCCTTCAAAAAAGAATGTTAAAAATAGAGGCGGGCAAGACAAAGACGACCAAGAGAGGCAACCTCATGGGCCCTTCTCTCCATGAATTAAGAATCATCACCCCAGCCTGATTTTAAACCCCTTGATTTGGATAAGTATACGGGGACCCAAAATGCTCGTGACCACATACATACTTTAATTAATCCTAAAGGAATGGTGAAATGAAATAACCTGCAAATTAAAAGAGCTAGTAGAAGTGTAGTTATTTGTGGAAATATAAAGGAAATTCAAGAAAGCATATATTAAACTTTGAAATGAACAAGGTTAAGGGAAAGAGATTCTCATTGATTTAAAGGCTGCAACCGATTGATAAGGAAGTAAAGACATATATTTCTTCGGTTACATTCTATAAAGCAGCATCAGGAGTAGGATCGGTTGAGGGGTCCTTGTCCTTTTAAGTTGTAGCCGATGATACTACAACCGGTTCAGATTTTGATCTCTTGGCTTCCATTGCTTCCTTCTCTTTCCTTTATTATATATTCTTTTTCTTCTTTTCTGACTTCCCATTGTAAGTACCCCAATCCGAACCGCTCACCATTCGAACAAACGGAAAAAACCAAGGGCGAACTTCCGGAGGTCATAACTCCTTCATACGAACTCCGATTGAGACGTGCCATATATGGTTGGAAAGCTCTCGACGAGAACTAGCTTGCAATCACAAAAAAATAGCATTTGAAAAAGTGGTCCGCACGAACAACTTCGCAAAGTAAAATAATGATTAAAAAATCCCCTTAAAGTCAACAATATTCCCTCAAATCCGGGAAAATCAAAAAAATGGTAATAACATATGAGTCCGTGCGGACCATATTGCACATTTTTTATGCCTATAAATAGAGGCCTCCCGCTCTCATTTTCTTCACACCTCCCTTCTCTCCTCCCTCCCCCACAGCAAGCTGAGACAAGTCCGAGCCGTCCCGAGGCCCTCCGGCCCTTCCCGAGGCCTCCCGAGCCACCCCGAGGCACTCCCGAGGCGCTCCAAAGTCCTCCCAAAGCCCTGCCGATCCATCCCAAGGCGTTCCCGAGCCATTCCGAGGCGCTCTCGAAGCATCCTGAAGCCCTGTCGGTCCATCCCGAGCCATTCCAAAGCATCCCGAAGCCCTGTCGGTCCATTCCGAGGCATCTCGAGGCACGCCGAACCTCTGCCCGCACATACCTAGCCATCCCGAGGCATGCCGAACCTCTGTCCGCACATACCTAGCCATCCCGACGCACGTCGAACCTCTGCCCGCACATCTCTAGCCATCCCGAGGCATGTCGAACCTCTACCCACACATACCTAGCCATCCCGAGGCACGCCGAACATCTTCCCGCACATCCCTAGCCATCTCGGGGCACGCCGAACCTCTGCCCGCACATCCCTAGCCATCCCGAGGCATGCCGAACCTCTGCTCGCAAATCTCTAGCCATCCTGGGGCACGCCGAACCTCTACCGACACATCCCTAGCTATCCCGAGGCACGTCGAACCTCTACCCACACATACCTAGCCATCCTGAAGCATCACGAAGATCTGCCGGCACACACCGGTCCATCCCGAGGCAATCCCGCTCCATCCCGGTCCGTCCCAGAATACTATTCACACTCAATAAAACACATTTCCTCGCGAAAGATAGACACGAACCAACATTGGTAAGGCCTCCTTTCAACTCTATTTCAATTAATTTCAATATTTAAATACATAGCATACAATGTGGACATTATTTTTAAAATGCATTTTTAAAAGCACACGCACACACAAACACAATTTTTAAAGAAAGAGGGGTATCGAAAGACTCGTGTATACGAGGCGACTCGGGTGAGCTCAACTATCTCTTCCCGAGGCGTAACCTAACCTCCGATCCACGCCCCGGATCTGGGTAATTTCAGTTGGCGACTTCGTTGGGGACATTTTGTTTTAAAAACTTTTAAACAAAAACAAAAAAATATTTTTAAAACAATGATGAGGGTCAAACTTTCATTTTACCCTTTCTTTAACTGTTGTGTGTGTGTGCATGTGCTTACTTTTTTTGCTTATTCAAAAAAAATACAAAAAATGCATCATAATACATGTGTACATACATTTAAAAATTCTGCAAAACTTTCTGTTTTCCTCAGAAAAAGAATTTACGCGCACTCTTATCCTGTACACTGCACACTACAACCCCAAACCCGGGATGGTCTCAGATGCAGTTCGATTGGTGTTCCTATGCCTTTCGAGCACGCACGGGATCATTCCAAACATCCCATCCTAGCCAGTGTCAACCATGCACGCTTACATCACACTCTGTCCAGACTCGGTTGGTTTTTGACCCAGTTCGTGTCATAAAGCCTGGATACATATCCCATGACAGCCATTATCTGAGTCAAAGCCCAGAAATCAAGATCTCTTGCGCAAGCAAAGCGATGAAAGGTCATGCTAAAATCTTGACATGATCTTGATTTCCAAAGCTACACCCAGACAATGATCCGTACTGGATATGCATCCATGCCCACATGACACCATGTCATCAAGCCTTTAATACGTCATCCATGACAATACGACCAAGTCAAAACCTAACGGCATAGATCCCTTGCGCAAGCAAGGTAAAGAGAGGTCATGCCGATCTCAGAAAACGGAGGCCTGACTCTGCCTACTGACCCTCACATGGCTTGGTTGTTCGAACAAATGAAGGACATACAAGGGAAATTGGCCAACTCTCGGAAGGACTCCATTATGCCCACAGATCCGAGCAAGGTGGTTCCTCTCCCCCTGAAGTTCAGGATGACAAAAATGGAGATGTTCGATGGTACATAATTCCCAAAGACTCATATCGATACCTACGTCTTAGGTATGAGAGCCAAGGGGGCCACCTCACAACAAATGGCGGACCACTTCCAACACTCCCTTAAATCCACAGCGCTAAAGTGGTTCCCTAATGTAAAAGCAGAAAATCGCTCCACTTGGGATCAAATAAGTGAGATCTTCCTGGAGAAGTAATGCGCCAACCTTTAGTGGAAAACCAACCGCCATGATCTGCAAGCCACCGAACAAAGGGAAGACGAGCCGGTGGGAGAATTTTACAAAAGATGGAACTGGAAACTAAGAGAGATAATGGATCCGCTTTCCAAAGAAGAGCAAATGGACATCTTCCATTCCTGCCTCAAACCATTTCTGAGAACCCTGATTAGCCACCACTTCTATCCCGACCTTCGCGCCATGGTCAATGCCGGGACCAAGTTCGAAAAGACGTTGAGCCTGTAAAAGGCAGCGACCACTCCCGCTTCTTCCTAACACTACCGGGCAGCCCCGTCAAGTCTGGATCCTTTCCCAAGCAATGTAAAAGAAGCCACCGGAGCAGTTCACTACATTCAGAACGGAGTCCAAGGAAACCGCGACCAAGCGCCCCCAAGGAATAACAACCCTCCCCGGCCGCAACATTTTCAGCACTTCAACAACCTCGGAATGCCTCTAAGCCAAGAGTTCGAGGCGTTGGTGAAGCAGAACATGCTCAAGCCCCTTGAGAATAATCAGGAGAGGAATCCTAACCCGAACATGAATATGAGCAAGCGGTGCGCTTTTCACAACTACCCCGTCCACACCACTGACAATTGCGTCATACTAAAACAAGTGGTACAAGGGCTAATTGAAGAAGGAAAGTTGGAACGCCCCCATGGTCCAAACACACTTGGAAATCCATTCCCCGGGAACAATAGGGTGAACATGGTAGTATTCGGCATGGATGAGTCCTCTGTACTCTCTCTAGCCCATCAAAAATGCCATTGAAGAACTGGGTTACCTTCTCATGACCCACAGCCAGCAAAGAAGAAATGGTCTGGAAGCTTGGTCTAACCCCTCGTCTCTTAGAGTCTTGCTTTGAAAAAAACATCCTGAGTCTGTCATGTTTAAAGTTTAAGTCTCTCGAGTCCTCTGACGGCCTTACGCCTGAAGATTTTGCGTTTGTAACAAAAACTGCGCTTCCTTATGCTTTGAATAAAAATTCGACCTTTCTGAGTATCCCCTCATTGCCTCTTTAACAAATGATAAATTAACTAACAAATCAAAAATAGTTAATAATGATTCACTTGATAAAGACACAGACACATTAAATGAACAATGCATTAAGCAAATCTTTAAGCATGTTGTCAAACGAGAGGAAAACCAGGCCCAAGCTGTCGAGGAGGTTTTGACCAAAGTGAATTTGGGGACTGCTGAAGAGCCTACAGAGACGCAAATCGGAGAATTCTCTGTCGATACTTCGCCTAAAGAATATTGCGTCTTCTTCTCCCCCCTCTACACTCTAAAAAAAAGACACACACAAAAAAATTATACCGTCAAACCTCGTAGGTTCTAGTACTTTTCTCATTCAATCAAGTCCTTCTCAGATATTGTAATTAAGTCTTCAATTTTCCATACGCATGTTTTCTTTCTTTTCTTGCTAGACTTGAGACATTATTTTGCACCCCACATTATATTTAATGAAAAGGTTTTGCTCTATATGATCACTTGCATTGCTCAACAAATAATTCCCCAAAGATCGATAGCTCCCCATACACCTTACCATACCCTACACAAAGGCCTCCATCATGCCATACACTTTCCCAAAATCACGTCCCTACCATCACCTTGACCAAGTCAATGACGACAGCAACATCATTAAATGATTGCTCTCATGTCAACAACAAGCTAGGGGATTTTCCTTCCCCCCTCATGTGCATCAAGCAAGTTCAAGCAGGGGCTTCAAAAAAAAAGAGAAAAATAAAAAAGAGCCAAGGACCCAGCACCGCTAGTCAGAAGCTCAATGAAGGAAGGCAAAGGCAAAAGCGCATCATAAGTCCTTAAGCTATACTCAAATTCTTCCTCTTCCCGTGAGAGCAAAGATCAAGAAGCAATGGAATCATTGAAACTGCCGTCAAATACGACTTGTCAATGAATCACCTCAAGGCCCGTGCCTCATCATCCAACCTTCCATCTGAGCCTTTTCGCCACAGGCCGCACAAATATTCATGCCCTTGCCCCAAATCCAAACACGGTTCGACCCCTAACTACGGCAACCTGAGCTCCTTGTCTTAAGGAGAATGTAGGCAACCAGAAATGGTCCGGTCATAAACACATACAAATCCATAAACCCGGTCTCACCAATGACCTCTCCTATACACAAACATTCTCTCACACCTGACCCAATTCGATCCTTGATACCGGTTGACTTTCTCCTCATGATTAATCAAGCATATCAAGTTTAATTGTTGAATAACCTGAACATCAACAAAGGGCTTTAACCAAACATGTGATCATTATGAACAAATCAAGTTTTCAGATGTCTCGACAAGTCTTCTTTCTCTACAAAATAGGAAAAATAGAGCTAAACACTGATTTTCAGTCAGCAAGGGCTTTCATACACTTTTACAAGCTTTTCAGTTCTCATCCTCTCTCAAACGAGTCAAACCCAAAAGCATGTTTTTTGTGCCCACGTCAAATAAGGCATTCACACAAAAATGGACCAGTTCCCACCTTTTCAAAAAATAATATATATGCCCTTGCGAGTGTACATTACAAGTCATTTCTTTCACATTTTTGGTTGACTGATTGATTCAAAAAAATAAAATAATACAAAGGTGTTGAAGAACATACCCAGCTAGATTGAAAACCCCAAACAGGGCAGTCTAGGCAAAAATTAAGGTTGCACCATTCTACCCCTTTTCCGTCTCCCATTCTCTCACAAATGAAGGTCGAACTAGGCAGACCTGAGCCCCTCAGTCCGAAGGGAACGTAGGCAGCCTTCAATTGTTCTGTCTAAAGCATACACAAAAATCCAAAAATTGGACACCATCAAGGCTCAGACAAGAAGCAAGCAAGAGATTTTGCGTCTTGACAAAGCTTTAAAAGTAAATCACAAATCATCACAGTTAAAACACTTCTTGATGAGTTCAAGCACGGTTTACTCTCAAACTCACAACATACTAAAAGACAACTTAAAACATTTAACAATTAATGTGTCTGCAAATGACAATGAATGGATACGTAGAGTTTCAGAAGATCATTCCGTGTCACTCACGCTTGTCCCTTCGCCATTCTTCCCTTTCTTCCCTCGTCCCCATCGAGTCTTCTTTCGTTCCACGGGAACTATCTCTGTTTCCCTCATTCCGAGATCAAGAGTCCTCTCCATCGAGTTAAGCAACTCAGTCGCTCTCAGAGCCTCATTCGTCTGTGCCTCGGCTCGGATCCCTTCCCTGTGATTCTGCAAAAGGGGACCTCCCACCATCAATCGGTCAACTCGAGTCCCATAGTCAAAAAAATCGTCTCCCGTGATACCTCGAGGGTTGACCCAAGCTTCTGCACTCCTAAGGTTGTTGCCACGTCATTCCAGCCCAGTAAAGGCTCCTGCCTCATCCCGAACTGTCTGGAAACAAGCGACGAAATGTAGAAAGAAGACTGAGATAGCCCAGGAACCCTGACAACATAGGAACCTTCCTGAAAGGCCCTCCTAGTCTCAATCCTCCAATGAGGAACCCACCAACGGATGTGATGAGTGCCAAGTCGAGCCATCCACCTCTCCCAAGCAGACTGATCCATATCTAAGACAAGAGGCCGCTGAGCAAATGTCCATGGACTAAAGGATGTCAGAGGCACTGTCATAGCTTGAAGTCTCTCTCTCGCAACCATAATGCAAGCAAAGCAGGGGCTTCCCTCACGCATGAACCGGTCCCCCATCGCCGAGCGATCCATGCCGTGGAAAGTCTCCCCCAAAACAAAGAGAACGATGTCCTCACCGGCTCTGCAATGGCCTACCACATCCAACAAAGCGTTGTGACACATCCTGAGGGAGCTAACCATGAAAAGAGTGGCTATCACGCACAAAGCAAACACGCCTCATGAGACGTCACTCCCACCGTCACTAATGAACCTGCCAAAGTGGCCTCAAACTCCCATATACCCCCATATGCCACAAACATTTCAAGCTCATGCAACGTGCACAAAACACACAAAAAAAAGGAAGTAGAAACAACTCCTAAGTTATCAAGGATAAAGTGCAAAAGAGTTCATTACATGTGAATACATTGCGCATATAAATACAAATAATTTGTTGCTCTCCTCACTAACATGCACAGAAAAGAAAAAAAAAGAGTCCTACTTTGAGTCATCGGCACCACCGCCTGGTAAAGACTCCTGCATCTCGACGCCTCCGCCAGCCACCTCATCATCCTCGATGAACTCAGCACCTTCCTCGATCGGATACTCAAAGAAGTCTACAGAAGTAAGAACGAAGAAGGAAAGAGAAGATGAGCCATCCCTCCTCTCATTGGACAGAACCTGTGGCGTCCTCAACCATTTCAGTAATTTGGTCAGAGGCGCCACACGTCCTCAAACATTTCAGCAATTCGGTCAGAGGTGCCACACGTCCTCAGCATTTCAACACTCAGTTAGAGGCGCACCACGTCCTCGTCATCTCAGTCAGAGGAGCCACATGTCCTCAAACATTTTAGCAATTCGGTCAGAGGCGCCACACGTCCTCAAACATTTCAGCAATTCGGTCAGAGGCGCCACACATCCTCAAACATTTCAACATTTCAGCCAGAGGCGCCACACGTCCTCAAACATTTCAGCAATTCGGTCAGAAGCGCCACACGTCCTCAAACATTTCAGCAATTCGGTCAGACCACACGTCCTCAAACATTTCAGCAATTCGGTCAGAGGCGCCACACGTCCTCAAACATTTCAGCAATTTGGTCAAAGACACCACACGTCCTCAGCATTTCAACAACTCGGTCAGAGGCGCACCACGTCCTCATCATCTCAGCCAGAGGCGCCACCACATCCTCATCATCTCAACCAGAGGTGCCGCCACATCCTTCACTTCCTCCTCACAAAGGCGCCTCCTCCTGCAGGTAAACACAGCGAAGGTATGTCAATAAACTTCAAATGCAAGACATAATAGTAACAAACGCTACATAAAAGCTCCGTCTTAACACGACATGTTTCCTTTCTAAAAATTTCCACAAATGAAATTCCTTACATGATCCACAAAATACGCCATAAAACTCAACTTAGGTCCAGACGCCTTAGAATAGTCTCAACTTAGGTCAGACACCTTAGAATAGTCTCAACTTAGGGTCATACTCCTGAACTAAGTCTCAATTTAGGTCCAGACGCCTTAGAATAGTCTCAACTTAGGTCCAGACGCCTTAGAATAGTCTCAACTTAGGGTCATACTCCTGAACTGAGAGTCAATTTAGGTCCAGACGCCTTAGAATAGTCTCAACTTAGGGTCATACTCATGAACTAAGTCTCAATTTAGGTCCAGACGCCTTAGAATAGTCTCAATTAGGGTCATATTCCTGAACTAAGTCTCAATTTAGGTCCAGACACCTTAGAATAGCCTCAACTGAGGGTCATACTCCTGAACTAAGTCTCAATTTAGGTTCATACTCCTGAACTAAGTCTCACATAGGGTAGACACCCCCAATTAGTCTCATATAGGGTAGACACCCCCAAAATGTCTCACTTAGGTCCAGACGCCTTAGAATAGTCTCAACTTAGGGTCATACTCCTGAACTAAGTCTGAGTTTAGGTTCATACACCTGAACTAAGTCTCATATAGG
Organism: Adenophora triphylla var. japonica; assembly: GCA_022495995.1. Taxonomy (NCBI): domain Eukaryota; kingdom Viridiplantae; phylum Streptophyta; class Magnoliopsida; order Asterales; family Campanulaceae; genus Adenophora; species Adenophora triphylla. Next base: position 339,112 of record JAFEMH010000250.1, on the reverse strand, counting down.
GTAGACACCCCCAAACAGTCTCACTTAGGGTATAGACGCCTTCAAACCATCTCAACTTAGATACTCCTCACCTTTCCAAGTAAAATCTCAAGCTCGAATACTCACAACTTCATCTCAGGACACCACCACTTCCTCACAATTTCATCTCAGGACACCGACACATCCACGCACAAAATTCACTCAGGACACCGACACGTCCACGCACAAAATTCACTCAGGACACCAACACGTCCACACAAATTTCACTCAGGACACCAACACGTCCACACAAATTTCACTCAAGACACCGACACTCCACACATATTTCATCTTATGACACCGACACATCCACACATATTTCACTTCAGTACACCGACACGTCCACACATATTTCATCTTAAGACACCGACACGTCCACACATATTTCATCTTAGGACACCGACACGTCCACACATATTTCATGTTAGGACACCGACACGTCCACACAAATTTCACTCAGGACACCGACACGTCCACACATATTTCATCTTAGGACACCAACACGTCCACACATATTTCACTTCAGGACACTGACACGTCCACACATATTTCATCTTAGGACACCGACACGTCCACACATATTTCATCTTAGGACACCGACACGTCCACACATATTTCATCTTAGGACACTGACACGTCCACACATATTTCACTTTAGGACACCAACACGTCCACACATATGTCACTTTAGGACACCGACATGTCCACACATATTTCACTTTAGGACACCGACACGTCCACTCATATTTCACTTCAGGACACCGACACGTCCACACACAATTTCACCTTAGGACACCACCACGTCCTCACAACCGACCCAAGCGGTCACCTTAGGACACCACCACGTCCTCACATCCGACCTCAGCGTTTGCTACAGGACTCCAACACGTCCACCTCAACTCAGGACACCACCACGTCCACACAAATCTCACTTAGGACACCACCACGTCCACACAAATCTCACTACTTTATCTCAGGACACCACCACGTCCTCATCCATCCGACCAACACGATTATCTTCTCTATCCCGATAAGCGGTCCAGATCGGGACCCTTATCTTTATCGACGACCCCACTTCCTTCATAAGAGACGTCGCCAAGGGGCTTCTGTAAGTACCCCAATCCGGACCGCTCACAATTCGAGCATACGAAAAAAACCAAGGGCAAACTTCCGGAGGTCATAACTCCTTCATACGCACTCCGATTGAGATGTGCCATATATGGTTGGAAAGCTCTCGACGAGAACTAGCTTGAAATCACAAAAAATAGCCATTTGACAAAGTGGTCCGCACGGACCACTTTGCAAAATAAAATAATGATGAAAAAATCCCCTTAAAGTCCACAATATTCCCTCAAATCGGGAAACCCAAAAAAATGGTAATAACATATGAGTCCGTGCGGACCATATTGCACATTTTTTGTGCCTATAAATAGAGGCATCCCCCTCTCATTTTTTTCACACCTCCCTTCTCTCCTCCCTCCCTCCAGTATGCTGGGACAAGTCTGAGCCGTCCTGAGGCCCTCCGGCCCTTCCCGAGGCCTCCCAAGCCGCCCCGAGGTGCTCCCGAGCCATACCGAGATGCTCTGAAGTCCTCCCGACACCCTTCTAATCCACCCCGAGGCATTCCCGAGCCATCCCGAGGCGCTCCCAAAGCATCCCAAAGCCCTGCCGGCCCATCTCAAGCCATTTCGAAACATCCCGAAGCCCTTTCGGTCCATCCCGAGGCATCTCGAAGCACGCCAAACCTTTATCTGCACATACCTAGCCATCCCGAGGTACGTTGAACCTCTGCCCGCACATACCTAGTCATCCCGACCCACACCGAACCTCTGCCCGCACATCCCTAGCCATTCCGAGGCACGCCGAACCTCTACCCGCACATATCTAGCCATCCCGAGGCATGCCGAACCTCTGCCCGCACATACCTAGCCATTCCGAGGCACGCCAAACCTCTGCCTGCACATCCCTAGCCATCCCAGGGCATGCCGAACCTCTCCCCACCTATCCCTAGCCATCCCAAGGCACGTCGAACCTCTGCCCGCACATCCCTAGCCATCCCGGGGCACGCTGAACCTCTGCCCGCACAACCCTAGCCATCCCGAGGCACGCTGAACTTCTGCCCACACATACCTAGCCATCCCAAAGCATCCCAAAGCTCTGCCGGCATATACCGGTCCATCCCGAGGCAATCCCTGTCCATCCCGGTCTGTCCCAGAACACTATTCACACTCAATCAAACACATTTCCCCACGGAAGATAGACAGGAACCAACATTGGTAAGGTATCCTTCCAATTCTATTTCAATTAATTTCAATATTTAAATACATAGCATACAATGTAGACATTATTTTCAAAATGCATTTTTAAAAGCACACGCACTCATACACACACAACTTTCAAAGAAAGAGGGGTATCGAAAGACTCGTGCATACGAGATGACTCGAGTGAGCTCAACTATCTCTTCCCGAGGTTTAACCTGACCTCTGAACTCAAAAATATCATCACACCACAAAAACTAAACAAAAGCCTTTTCTCAATGTTTTGTGCATAATCAAAACGGCGTGGCGACTCTACAAAAATGCAGCATGACCGCACAGCGCGAGATGTCCGATCCTCACACCGGATTTGGGTAATTTCACCCACACCGATCACTAGCAAGCTTTATCAGAATTTCATTTTGAGATCTAACCATGACCAGCTCAGTTTGAGAATCTTTGAGTTGAGCAGTTAGGTCACGAATTTTCTGATTTTCTTTCTTCTGCTCTTCAGTAGCTTCAATCAGGTTAGTTTGAACGGCTATGGATTAATCACATAACTGCTTGTTGGTATTTGTAGAATTGGTCAGCTCTTTAACAAGGTCAATTATTGTGGCATCTTTTTCATTAAGCTTTTCAACAAAATTTCATATAGCTTTGGCAAAGCCAGTCTCAACTCTGGTCATTCTTCTTCCTTCCCCCTCCTGATTGGACTTAGCCAGACCAGCAATCAGTGCATCATGCATCTCCACCAAATCATTTACAACGGTTGGCCTTTGGATATCAGCTTCTAAGTTAGCAACTGATGGCACTGTTGCTTCAGGCAGGGAGGTATCAGTAATTGGTGGAAGAGAAGACATAAGGATGGTGTCGGTTGAAGAGTCTTGACCGACGGGGAGAGAAGATTGATCCGTTAAAGGAGGAAGATTGGTTGAAGAGGGAGCGTCAGTTGAAGGATCTTGATCGGTTGAAGGGGCTTGACCGGTTGGGGAGGCTTCCATATCAACATCTTCTTCATCATCAAAAATTGCTACCACTGGAGTAATAAACCCATTATTTTCAAGGCTTAACTCCATGGTACAGTCAATCTCTTTGGCCTCTTCAAAAGCAAAGACCATCAATTCTGCAACCTGCCTGGCAAAAGGAATAGCCAGATGCCTTAACCTTACCAAGTGAGCCATCTTCAAAATATTGATTAGCTAGAAGGCATATATGATGTTACTTTAAGGCTTCACACTTCTAGCATCTCTTCGGATAAACAACTGAGGCACTTGAGGCATGAATCCCACCATCTTTGTCACCTCAAAACTCCAAGAAAAAATTTTCAATTCCAACACCTTGGTCATACGACCGTTAAGAGCCAAATAATGGATAAACAAGTTGTCTGTTTAAAGGGAAGATTCAACCGGTCGAGGTAGCCGTTGAACTACTTGACCAGCAATCTTAATAGAGCTTGACCGACCTTGCTGAGAAGAGATATAGGGTGACCGTTTGGCTGGGAAATCCAGGACCAGTTGCTGCTCAGCCTTACCTGAAATAATCTTGGCATTTCTAAGGGGATCAGCTCTTTTCTTTATCCTTAAGATCTTTGGAGTCTAAAATCTTAGACTGGTCTCACCTGGTCCCTTGGTGTTGGTCTAGTGAGGAGAAGTATCAACCGGAGTACCATCCATTTTCAATGTCTCAACCACATCCATAAAGGTTTACAATCTGTCTTGCCTCCTTTTGTATTGAAGCTCATCGGCTAAGGATGGAGGCATTGGGATCGGTTGAAAACTACTGTGACTTTTGACTTTCTCATGAATGTCAAATAAGAACAACCCGTTTGATAGCCGGGGAATTGAAGCTCTAGAAGTATAATAGTTCATTGTGGACATCAAATCCTTTTCGTCCACGGAGAAGTCAAAATCAGCAGGAGGATGAGCAGCATCAAATGGATCATACTCAAAAGGCTCAGGTGCCTTGAACTCTATGGCATCATCCTCTTCAAAGAAATCAGAAAGGGATGGATCCTCCTCCTAAAAAATAGGATCAACTTCACCAACAACAGATTTACCCTTCAGCTGGGCATTAGCTTGTCTGACTAGAAGGCTTGCTTGAGTAGCCAACTCTTTTTCAGATGACCATTTAAGGTCCAGTTCACTTTCAAACAGGCTCTTAGCCATAGCTGCTTGCAGTTCAATATCCTCAGCAGCAGCAACAACAGGCTTCTCCTCCTCAACCGGTTCAGCAGATCCATCGGTTGAGGGCATCTCAACCGGTTGAACAACTAGTGAGGCAGCAGACAAAAATTTTTCTCCTCCTAGGCTTTTAACCGGTGATGTATCGGTTAAGCCTCCTCCTAATCTCCTAACCGGTGCCATCAGTTGAGGAGTCACAAAATCCATTCTTAGCTCATCAGGGCCACGAGAACTGGAGCTGGAGCTAGAATGCTCACTTTCTTCACCCAAACTAGCATCATCAAAATCTTAATCATCACCATCATCACCATCCTTGAACAAATATTCTATCTCTTCATCGGTTGTGGAAGTCCACTTATTTTTATTTGAGTAGATTGAAGAGAAAAAGTCAGCTAGATTCACATTTCCATGGCATGCAGCTCTTTATCCACTTCCAACATATTCTCTATCAGGTCCATGACATTTCTTATCAGTTGATTTCTTCTTTGACCCAAAGAGATAGGCTCAGAATCAAAATGTGGAAGGGAATCATCAGGATGTTCATATATGCCCAAATGAATGGGTCAGACTCTTTAATTGTGTCTTGGACTTCATACATCATAGCAAAATCAGTCCACACAGCATGAACCATCATGTCCTGATGCAACCGATCTTAGGCAAGGTAGATAGCATTCCACAGATTGGAAAGCAAGTCACAATATCAGTTGTAGAGCTTTAAGAGGTCCTGGTTGGATAGGGAGGCATCAAACTCACTCAGTTGGCAGTGTTTGCTGAAGTAGATGCATTTATCTTCGTGAGTATTTTCAAAGTCTACATACTTGTACACATCACCAGCAGGAACAAAGTTTTTATTCAGCTCAAGGAATTGAATTAGTTTTCTGATGAATGGAAGTAGATGATCAATGGGATGGACCCAGTTGGGTGAAGGAACAAGTTTGTCTTGGACAGCCCAAGGGTTATTGTAGTAGATGTGGAAGGTTGGGTTTCTAATCGGTTGACACTTTCTAACCGATAGGTTTGAGGCATGGGCAGTTATGGGGAACTCACCGATCAGAAAGTTGTAAGAGAACAACCTCTTAAGGATGAAAGGAATAAATTTTGAAATATCAGCTTCAATCAACTTTCTTCTATCAGCATTTTCTTTGGCTAACTGAGAAGTTGATTATTGGATAGTTTTGGATTTGGGTAAGGAGGATGAGGTTGAGGGAGCCGGAAATTTTTGGATTTGGGGAGGAACAACTTGCTTTCTTGCTGTCTTTTTGGGTCTGACTGATGGTGAGGTAGATTGGGCAATCGGTTGAGCAGATGTCACTGTCTTGGTTCTGCTGACCGATAGATCGGTTGCCTTCCTCTTAACCGGTAAAGTGGGAGCCGGTTGATAGTACTCAGGCTCAACAACTTTCCTGACCTTTGGCTTATAGGCCTTCTTCTTCTTCTCAACCTGTTGAGCACCAGTTGAGGCTTCACCGATTGAAGCTTTACTGGTTGAGGTTGTTGCCTCCTTAGAGATTCTTCCCCATTCAGATTTATCAAACGTTTTTACACATGACTGAGGGTATCTGGATTAACCAATTGAAGCAACAAGAATAGAAGGGTTCTTCCTCAACACTCTGCTAACTAGTAGATAATGGCAAGGCCTAGCTTTGTTGGCTCTAGCAAGAGGCTTCTACTTGTGAAACTTCTTGAAGGCAATAACAATAACATTGTAGATGAACGTACACCAATTGAATTCCATCTGTAGAACAATGGCAGCAATGGCTTCAAATTGGATCATTATTATGCAGTGGTGTGATCCAGACCGGCGAATGATGCAACGGTCAACAATTTCAGCAAGAGCGTAGTTGAGGGGATCTAGGTCAACCTTTTTGTTGCCCTCACCGGTTACGAAGGGCTCTTCACCTCTGATATAAGCCCATGCCAACTTCATATTCTTCATTGATACAGTTGAGGGACCGGTTGAGGTTAGGGTATAAAAGGCTTCAGCGATGGAGGCTGGGGAGAAGGTTACAGGCACACCAGCAACAGTTGACAGAATAGATGGCATTTTACCCGCCTTTGCATTCTCATCCAGATACCCATTATCAAACATCTCATTTACTAACTAATGGTAAACGTCTTTAAATCCTTCAGGCAGCAAGAATGGCAGAACACAAGCACCAAAAAGGATAGCTTTCAAAATCTTACCCTGCTCAGACTCGAATAAAGAAGATAAAATATAACCTACATATATGTCTTTCTTGGGAGTTGGTTTGGGAGCCATCTGTAAAAAGCAAACATCAAAAATACAACATTTTAAGTTAAAACATTTTATTAGATACACAAAAAAATATTAATCACTTTGAAAGTTTCTAAGTGTTCTAAGTGTTACCAGATAAATGTTGATGAGATATGAAAAAAAAGTTTGAGAATTTGAAGAACTTCGAAGGAAGTTGATGATCTTTACCGGTTGAGGGAGCAGAAAACTTGAGAGAGTTTGAGAGAGAATGAAAGTTTGTGAAAAAGTAAAAAGTTTGCTTTTGAATCCTTTATATAGGGTAAGAGAGAGGGAGGAGATGAAGTTTTTTTTTGGGAAAGAGAAAAATTTGTTCAAAACATTTTAACTGAAGCTTAAAATTAGGGTATAATGAAACACGAACTTAATGCAAATAAAATATGGAAGCCTAAAATTAGGAACGTGTGTGCAACAGTTTGAATTTTAAACATAATATTGACCAAAAAGATAACATTTTGGATAAATAAGAATGATACAGAGATTACCTTTTTAATCAAAATAAAATTTTTGATCTACCTATTAAACAAAGTTGGTAAACAGCTCACTGTTCTGTCAGACAGCGGCTGAAAAGACTTGAAAGGAAAGCAGGGTGTCAGACGCGCTGGTTAAAATGTATTGGTCCGGTCTCATTTCGTTGTCGGTTAAGCTTTTGATGACCGATTAAATATAGGGTGACCGGTTGAGAGAAACAACTTGAAGGCTTGACCGGTTACGGCTTGTGGCCGGTTGAAAGATTATGATCGGTCAAGGGGTATGACCGATTGAGAGCTTGCCATTGGTTTAGGTTCAGGAGCAATGGTAGGTTAAGGGTAAAATGGGGATATCACCTTTTGATCAGTTGAGTTTACACAAGCAGCAAAGTTAGCACAATTTATCCATGTATATCAATCATACCAATTCACCTATAAGGAATTCAAAACGTTTAGTGCTAATGGCTTTGTTAATATATCAGCTAACTGATAATCAGTATAAACTTTTAAAATAACAACATTACCCTTTTAAACATGATCCTTGAGGAAATGGTATTTGATGTCTATGTGCTTTGTCTTGTAATGCATCACAGGATTATTGGATACTGAGATGGTTGAAGAGTTGTCATAATAGATACGACATACTTCTGTTAGAATTTCGTAGTCCACCAGCTGTTGCTTCATCTAAAGGATTTGTGAGCAACAATTTCCAGCATCTATGTACTCAGCCTCAGTTGTAGAAGTGGAAATTGAAGCTTGCTTCTTACAAGACCAGGAAACCAATCGATGACCTAAAAATTGATAAGTCCCACTAGCAATTTTCCTTGTGACCCTACCAGTTGCAAAATCAGCATCTGAATAGCCAATTAGTGTAAAAGATGAATCTATAGGGTACCATAAACCTAAGTGAACAGTTCCCACAAGATATCTTATGATTCTTTTGACATCTTGAAGGTGAGATTCTCTAGGATTAGCTTGATAAGATCATTTCTATACTTGGATTGATTGATGAAGATTCCTTCTTGAGTTTGTTTAACTTGAAGTCCAAGGAAGAAGGTTAGTTCTCCCATCATCCTCATCTCGAACTTGCTTTGCATAAGTTTTTAAAATCTCTTGCATAGGTTTTTGTTAGTAGAACCAAATATAATATCATCTACATATATTTGAACTAACAATGAATGACCATTATGCTTGGCAATGAATAAGGTTGTATCAATTTTACCTCTTTCGAACTTCTCACTAAGTAGGAATTTGGAGAGAGTTTCATATCATGCTCTTGCAGCTTGCTTGAGGCCGTATAAGGCTTTGTTTAACCTATAGACATGATTAGGCTTCTTGAAGTCTTCAAACCTGGGAGGTTGATCGACGTATATAAGCTCTTGAAGTTCTACATTTAGGAAAGCACTTTTCACATCCATTTCGTATAGGCAAGTAACAACCTAATGGCTTCTAATCTAGCAAGAGGGGCAAAAGTCTCATCATAATCAATTCCTTCTTATTGTATATACCCTTTAGCTACAAGTCTTGCTTTATTCCTTGTTATTTTTCTAGACTCATCCAATTTATTTCTAAAGACCCATTTTGTTCCTATCAATGTCTGATCATTGGGACGAGGCGCTAATTCCCATACTTTGCATCAGTCGAACTAATTAAGTTCTTCTTGCATAGCTTCTACCCAGCTGGGTGTTCGTCTCAAAACCTAACGGTTCTTTTTAAATACCGCAAGTGCACGGGCTATAATAGTATAGCTAATGCAAGTACGGGTTGATCCCACGAGGACAGGGTTTACTTTGGGAAATATTTGTTTTTACTAAGGAATAGAAATGAGATTGGGGGAAATATAGTTTGGAGATTAGAAAATGATAAAAACATACACAGAAATACTTTAATTGAACTCTTATAATACGGAAGCATTCTCGAGATTGGAATTCATATAGTCGTTTATTCATCAATTATTCATGTTCTTCGAAAATATAAATGTTCATCAAAATCAAGGATGGTACATTAGACCTACACTACTTCTCACGATCAAGCAAGTAGCATTTGTATCCTTCACTAATTATGCTCTATCTCTCGATGGCCCATAATTAGTAAGGATCCATTAATGTTCAGAAATCCACGTATTTTCCATTCAAGGAACATCCCTAGGCCATTGAACTACTCTCATGATCAATGAAACCTAGTTCCTTCATATGGTTCCATTAATCGAGATTCTCCGCTAGGTACTTCTCTAAATTAACTAGAATCATACAAATTGGACGTCTCCAAAATGTAAGTCATTTTAAAGTTTGACATAAATAGAATTGTTAAGATGAAGAGAAGATGACATGACTTGTAAAAGATGATGAATAAAGACGTTTGAGTTTCCAACCCCAAGAATTAGGGGAATTACTCATGACTCATGTTTAAAACAAACATAAATAAATAAATAAATAAATAAAAGATAGGAATAGAAGAACTTATGCTTGTATGGAAACAAAAGCTGAGAAAAACTTTGATATCTTTATTGCTTCAATACTTCAAGTAACTCCAAGAACATAAGTTGAATCTTCGAGAGATTTTGAAGTAATAATTTCTAGAGAGTTTTTGCTATATGTTTCTATGTATAATCAGGTAATTTTCTATCAAAATTAGATCCTTAAAACTGATAAAAAAGGGCCTTTAAATAGGCAATCTAAGCTAGGGATGCAATCCTTCAAAAAGTTGTCTTCAAGAGGTGCCTTTTCAGCCCGGTAACAGTAAGTGCACGGCCGTGCGTTATGATTTGCAATGCCGTGCAAACCTTGGCGCCAAATTATCTTTTTGAACTAGCATGAATACACGGCCGCTCCCTTTTTGCTACTCGACTGCTCCATTTTAGCGGCTCGGCCGCTCCAGAGGACTTGGGCCATTTTGGCTTGACAGGAGTCTTTTGCACGGCCGCTCCAGCTGGGTTTAGGCCTGAATGACCATTTTGAAGCTGTCCCTTCTATGCCTTGATCCATAAGCTCCTTATATTCATAGAAATGCCCCTAAAACCTGTATAAATATACAATCATACCAACAAGCGTAAAATCCCATATATATAATAAAAGAAGCTAAAAACAAAACTAAATAAATCTAAATAATGATATAAATAAAATGCTATAAATGACTATAAAATAGCCATTTATCAACTCCCCCACACTAAATCCTCGCTTGTCCCCAAGCAAGATTAGGATAAAAAGATGGAGAAGGAGAAGAAATTCACAAACTAAAGTTGAATCCCTCAGAAAATAGATAAGTGTTACAAACCTTATTGTCATGAAGATTTTGTCTTTATCTACCTATTCAAAACTTTTTATAACCTTTAGAGATTATTTAGAGAGAGGTTTAGGAAGATTTTTAGAGAGTAAAATTAAGACAATAAATTATTATAGCATAATTAAAATTTTGATTTAAGCAAAGCATAGTGTAGAGAAGGATGAACTTTTTGGATCATAAGCTTGGTATAAAATTTTTTTCACTCTTTAGAGTGTTTTTGAAAACAGATTATTTCTTGAAATGTACAATTAAGAATAATGATCATTTATTCACAAATTAGAAGTATTCATAGGAACCGAGATGCACTTTTTGAATCACAAAGATGGAAATGGAGGATGCTAGTGGAAAATTTTATCAAGGCTACAAATTTATCTTATTTAAACGTGTTAAAGTTTGCAAAAGACTTAAGTGATTTTTAAACCTTTCAAGTAGGATACATTGTGGCTACGAACCCCATGTTCCTAATACTTAGTTGTTAGTTCAAAACCCTTATATACTATTTCCATTTGGAAAGAGTGCATCATCGCAGCGAACGCCGTGCCCCGAGTTACTAAGGAAATAATAGATGATTTTTGCTATTTACCAAAATTAGTGACATTGTCACTTTTGATCATTAAGATTAAATTATGTTTGCCTTGATTTAATTAGTGGAAATAGAAAGATGGATTTTTATGAAGGGTTGTGATTCAAAAGATGCAAAACAATATGAATATTTCTAAGGAGGTAATAAAAATCAAAAAATTTTAAAACGTACAATTTGAAGAAACAACTTATAATATTTCACACATTTTTAAAAAACCAAGAGCTTAAGATGATCAAGAAGAGTTCAACAAATCTAACTATGCTTTTCTTAATAAAATCCTATATAATGCTATACTAACTTGTGAAGCTTCAATTACTTCCTAAAAATATCCCTAAGTTTCTTTCCCTAATAATTTCTGAGTTTATACAAAATATGAAGAGAAAGAGAAAGACATTATCCTAAGGCAATTGGCAAGCATAAGAATGAGCAATCATAGGGATTTTTTTTTTTTTGAAAATAAACATGATGCATACATAAATAAAAAGAAATGTAAACTAAGTTAAGAAGGAAAAAACTAAGTTAAGAAGGAAAAAACTAACTAAGTTAAGAAGGAAAAACTAAACTAAAAAACTAATAAAAATAGATAAATACCCCCCACCCACACTTGAGGTAGATATTGTCCTCAATGTTTTAAGGACATAGGAAAAAGGGGAGGGTGAAGAGAAATTTACTTGGGATAAGAGGTTGGATCTCCGAGCGTAATTGATGACACTACCCCAATCGAGTACCAGTCATGTAGTATTTTAGCCTTTGACCGTTGACCTTGAACTCTCCTTTTGCTTTGTTCCAAATTATAATGGCTCCATATGGGTATACCTTACGAACTTGATATGGGCCTGTCCATCTTGACTTTAGTTTCTCTGGAAAAAGCTTTAAACGAGAATTATAAAGTAGTACCATATCTGTCACAACCCTAATCCTAAGTTCTATTTGAGTCATGCTTAGGTATATATATATATATATATATATATATATATATATATATATATATATATATATATATATATATATATATATATATATATATATATATATATATATATATATATATATATATATATTTGGAGTGCATTTCATTTAATTAGATGTGTTGCATTTGATTGGTAAAAATTATGTGTTAGTTAGCATTTTATAACTTATATGATATATTAAAAATGTTAACAAATTAAAAATAATTATTTATTGTCTTATTGGGAATATTAGGAGTATGTAGTTAAAATGGTAATTTTTGGAAATTATTAGTAACTTATTATAATCCTTGAGGTGCTTGAGTGTAAAGGGTATAACTTAAGGATTTTAGTTGTTGGAGTGTTGGATAGTTGAAGGAGCTTAAGTGTAACTAGTCATATTTATCCATGGAATTAGAGAAGCTTCATCCTTTTGTTTTAACAAAAACCTTATCAGCCGTCTTCCTTGGTCCTAAATCAAACCCTAAACTTTCTACTTAATAATCTCCCTAAAATTATAGAAAAATCCAATCGGCAATCCATTCGTTCTGTTTTGTTCGGGTGAAGAAGGGGAACAATTCCATCCGATCAAAGTTTTTAAGTTTTCATATTATTTTTCAGGTAAGTTATTATATTTTCTTGAATTCTATGTTCATTTAGTGTAGATGTGTAAGTACCCCAATCTGGATCACACCCCTTTCAAACACACGGGAAACACCGCAGACTCACCAACACAGTCTCGACGACCCCTCTCACTCAAAACCCTCTCTAAACCCCCAACCAAACCAAGGGAGGAGCCTTTCTGGGATAAAAAGGGACAAAAGGACCTTTTGGGAATTTTCAGGAAATTGGAAAAGCAATAATGGTCCGTACGGACCTCTTTGCTTTAATAATTACTGAATCTTCTTAAAGTCCACAATATTCCCTCAAATCCCGGGGAAAATGATTACCCTCATGCTTAGTTGGTCCGTACGGACCTCTTTGCATGCAAGATGGTCCGTACGGACCTTATTGCATAGGGAACACCATAATTACAGAATATTCACCATCATCACATATTCCCTCAAATCGAGGAAAACCAAAATTCTGGATAACCAGGGAGGTCCGTACGGACCTCTTTGCAATTTTTTCCTACTATAAATGAGAGGCTCCCCTCCCATTTTCGACACACCTCCCTCTTCTCTCTCTTCCTCCCTTAGCCTTCTGGCTCCCCTCTAAGTCCTCTCGAGGCATTCCCGGCCCCTTTCGGATCCTTCTGAGGCCTTTCGAGCCCCCTCGTGGTGCTCCGAAGCCTCTCCGAGCGCTCCCGCGACGCTCTCGCGCTGCCCCGAGGCACTCTCGAGGTACTCGAGGCCCCTCGTGGTACTCCGAGGCCTCGTCGGTCTTTCCACGGTGTCCCGCTCTTTCCGAGTCAAACCGACGATCCCAAACCACGTCGAAACTCGCCCCGAGTGACTCCCCGCCACCACAACGCACGCCGAACCTCCGCCCGAGTGATCCCGACGATCCCCACGCACGCCGAACCTCTCGCCCGAACGCAGCTCTCGCAACCTCAACTCACACCGAAACTCGTCCGCAGACAACCGGCATCTCCCGAAGCAATCCCGATCCGTACCTAACGCTACTCCGACCTCAAACACTATTCCCCGGCGGAAGAAGATTACACGAACCAACATTGGTAAGGCTTCCTTCCTACACTATTTCAATACATTTTCCATACATAGCATACAATGTAGACATCCGATACAAAGATGCATTTTTAAAAGCACACACACAAACACACAACATTTAAAGGATATTAGGGGTATCCGAAAGACTCGTTTTTACGAGGCGACTCGGGTGAGCTCTAATATTCTAATATTCTCTTCCCGAGGAGTCATCTCGACCTCCGAACTCAAAATCTCATCACACAAAAACAGTTTAAAATTATCTTTAAACTGATGCCCTTTTTCAATGTTTTGGGCTTAATAAAAACGGCGTGGCGACTCTACAAAATGCGAAAGCAAAACGGCGAGAACGAACCGCTCCAACGCGAAAGACGCCAGATGCCGGGCCGCAAGCCTTTCTCGGATCCGGGCTATTTCGGTTGGCGACTCCATTGGGAATTTTTGTTTTAAAATCTTTTTAAACAAAACAAAAGATTTTTAAAACGATGATGAGGGTCAAACTTTCATTTTACCCCTTCCTTTAAGCATTGTGTGTGTGTGCACGTGCTTCGTTTTTATTTTACAAAAAATAAAAATACAAAAAAAATGCATCAATATACATCTCGTGCATACATTTAAAATTCTTCAAAACTTCGTTTTACTCGTAAAAAGAATTTTAGAGACCGCACACTACGCGCACCGTCGCCTCGGTTACACCGCACACTACTCGCACCGGCCGCCTCGGTTACACCGCACGCTACGCGCACCGCCGCGGATACACCGCACACTACAACCCTCAACCCGGAGTGGTCTCGCCAGTCCCGTTTGGTCTTCCTAGGCCTCTTGACGCGCACGGGATCATTCCAAACATCCCATCCTAGCCAAGCGTCAACCCCGCACGTTTGAGTCTTGAGTCACACTCTGTCCGGACTCGGTTGGTTTTTACCCGGTCCGTGTCATACGGCTGGATACATATACCATGCCGGCCATTTTTCAAGTCAAGGCTCGGAACTCAAGATCCTTGCGCAAGCAAAGCGATGAAAGGTCATGCTAAAATCTTGACTCGATCTTGATTTCCAAGCTACACCTGCACGATGTTCCGTCCCGATATACATCCATGCTCACATGACACCATGTCATCACGCCTTTGATACGTCGGCCATGACAATATGACCCACCCAACGCCTAACGTCACATCCCTTGCGCAAGCAAGGTAAAGAGAGGTCATGCCGAACTCTTGACTCCGATCTTGACTTAGTGGCTGGCTCGGTTCACTATTCACATGGCTAACGCATCAAAACGAACATGACAGCTCGGTCCTTAGGTTCGATTTTTCTTTAGGCCGGTGGAAACCGCTTGCACTATAGGACCTCGCCCGGGGCCGTCCACCCCGGGATGTCGAAATACAGTGTGCAAAACGAGGGGCTTATAGCCGCACGTATGGTCTCCATCGACCCAGGATCTAGCATAGTTGCGAAAAAGAAGAGCAATCTTTTCCAACCTACCTAGGATTCTCGAGAAAACATGTTTTTAAGTAAATTAAAACAACAAAAAATCAAAAATAAAAGAAACGGAAACCGCATGCCACGTGAGCTTTCCCCTTTTATCCCGAAAGGCCATTCCCGTGTCTAAACCTTGCCCATCACCCTCCAAATAACCAAGAGTGGTTGAGAATACCCGGAAGCCGCCTTTTCGCATCGAGGTCACAAGGTCCGATAGCCCTTCCAGCTTCAACGGTCCCACACCGTCCGATACTCCCCACGACGGATCAACAGATAACAGCTGAGGGAAACGGAACCCCGCCACTAAGGAACCTCCAGCACAATGGAGGAGGTGCCGCGAGCCTTCGAAACCATCAAAAAGCGCCAAGAGGAACAAAGCAAGCTCGGATCGTAGACACCCCGCGTCTTCGAGGAACAGCCGCAGCTTCCCAACCCGATGGAACCTTTGTTCTCATAGAGGACGAAGACATACCGGCTCCCTTGCTTCTCAAAGCTATCAGTGTCCCGCCTCCGCCAAGCTACGAGATCCCAACAACGCAGCGCCTCTCGCTCAAAGCTCCTCAGCGCGGGCCAAGCAGCTCCGACATGCCCGCCTCAACACAAGCCAGCTTCCCGGCCCGCACACCAAGCTCGCACTCAACAAAGACACATACGTGCTCGCTCCGCTGTATCCCAATGCATCTCGGTATCCCCAGATTCAATCCTTTGCCTCTATACGAGCCTCGCAATCACAACCAAAAGTCCCCATGCTTACTGTGGATAGGCATCCCGAGCGGATATCCCGACATCTCAAGCTTGCCACCCGCTAGTCTCCCAATTAGGGCTAACGAATCATTTCCCCGCTTCCCAAACACAACCCTTAGCGGACTCTCGGCAATCACGCCCTCAACTTCAACACCCTGTGGTATGGGTTGGTATACACTCAACTACCTCCCCAAGACTCCCGAATGGCAATCCCATCGCCCAATCCACCCCCATCTTCGCTTCCGTCCCCGAAAACGGTAACCCACCTCGCACACTGATCCTCACATGGCTTGACCGATCGAACAAATGAAAGACATGCAAGGCAAGCTAGCTAGTTCTCGGAAGGACTCCCTCCCCGCCACCGATCCGAACAAAGTGGTCCCTCTCCCTCCAAAGTTCAGGATGCCTAAATGGAAAAGTTTGACGGACGTAATGCCCAAAACCCACATCGACACCTACGTCCCGGGTATGAGAGCCAAAGGGGCAACCCTCAACAGATGGCGCATCACTTTCGGCATTCCCTCAAATCCACAAAGACTAAGGTGGTTTCTCAATGTGAAGGCGTAAAACCGCTCCACATGGGATCAAATCAGGTGAAATCTTCCCCGGAAAAGTATCGCGCCAACCTTGAATGGGAGACAAACCGTCATGACCCGCAAGCCACCGAACAAAAGGATGACGAACCGGTGGGCGAGTTCTACAAAAGATGGAACTGGAAGCTAAGCGAGATAATGGATCCACTTTCCAAAGAAGAGCAGATGGACATCTTCCATTCCTCGCCTCAAACCATCTTTGAGGACCTTGATCGCCCACCATTTCTATCCGGATCTCCGTGCCATGGTCAACGCCGGACAAAGTTTGAAAAGACTACGAGTCTTCAAAAGGCAACAAAGCAACCCCGCCTCATCTTACCGCTATCGAACAAACTCCGGCAACTTCAACTCCCGCCCCAACCAAAGGAAAAGAAGCAAATGCCGGAACAAGGCACTACATTCGTAACGGAGCTCAAGTAAACCGCGATCAAGCGGCCCCAAAGAATAACAACCCCCTCGCTTCCCACAGCCCAAAGATTTAGACAACCTCGAAATGCCCTTGGGTCAAGTATTTGAAGCTTTGGTGAAACGGAATCTTCTCAAGCCGCTCGAGAATTTCCAACCGAAGACTCTCAAACCCAACATGGATATGAGCAAGCACTGCGCCTTCCACAACTACCCCGGCCACACCACCGACAATTGGTTCGTGCTCGCTGGTGGTCCAGGGCTCATTGAGGAGGGAAAATTGGAACGCCCTCGTGGTCCCAATACCATCGGAAATCCATTCCCCGAACGACAGGTAAACTCAATAGCCTTTGACGAAACTCCAAGCGAGAGCAGACCCCCTGCAATTTCCGAGACCGTCAGCATGCTGTCCCGCTACGACTGGGAGCGTGAAACCAGAGTCAAGAGATCTCGTGACCGGGAATTCCGACAAGAACGCCCGAGGGCAACTGTCTCCCTACGATCTTTGCCTCAACCAAGGCATACAAATGGATGGATCGAACGTTCACCAGAAGAGACTAAGTCCAACGGTAGCACGGGAAGCAGTTTAGCCTTCACAGACGATGACTTGCCAATATGTGAGAATCGGCACAACGAAGCCCTCCTCATCCTCATAAAAATAGAGATGTTCTTCCTCCCGAACGTCTTGATTGATAACGGCTCCGCAGCCAACATCATCGCTTTGAGCACACCGAAACGACTCCGCATCGACCGTTCTCGATAAGGCCTTCACCTCGGGTAATCCGAGCCTACGATTCCACTGCACGACCAATCGTAGGAGTCATCAATTGAGGATCCAATTCCGACGTACAACTAGAGTCGGTAGAGGAATTCCCAAGTCGTGGAAATCAAACCAACCTTCTCTCGCTTTGTTGGGACGGCCTTGGATACATCGATGAAAGCAAGATCATCTACTCTTCACCAATGCGTGAAATTCATCAATGCCAATGGAGCGATCGAAGTGATCCGCGGAAGCAAGCAGTAATGGCAAGTGCTTGGCCGCAAGCTATGACCTGTAAGAAGGTCCCGACATGACCGAATACTCTTCTCGCATGATTCTCCTACCCCGTCCCGCTACGAAGTGGATCCTTACATCCACGCTCCGAGCCGCTGACGAGCCGGAAATTGAAGAACTCATGGGTCAGATGACAACTCGATATATGCGATCGTGAAGAATGCTTGAGAGAGGATCAAGAGATGGATGCCCTAATGGAGATTGATCGAGGAGTAGACCCTTACTTCGCCGAAAACCCTCTTGCAACCGGCTCATCACCGATCCCCGCACAAGACAACCCTCTAGCCGACACTCGGATCTTACGGGGACAGCCATCACGCTTAGTTCAATTCAACATTCCGGTGTCCGAGCACGGACGAACAATGGCGCAACCTCCTCCAAGGCTTAATCGTGGAAGGAGATATAGCATGTCCGCTCGAATCGACATTGTAAACGTCGTCCAAGCAAAGATCCCAGATAAAGAAGCAGATTCTATGAAAGTGATCAACATCAAGAAGAATCCACTCCGACCGCCGAATGCTTCGCCTCCTAGAAGTAGCCCTCGCCGACTTCTATCATCAAAAACCCCCAAGGACCGGTGGCAACACTAATGGAGGGACATCATCGTGGAGCAGCCAAAAACCTCCGCGATCCGGTTTGAAATCGAACCGCATGCAAGCTACTTTCCGGACTCATGCCAAGGGAAGATTGGCCACTGAACCAAAGACCACTCCCTCTAGAGCTACAGCCATCCGAGAGTAATGAAGCCTCGGTTCAATCCCTCGTCGCCTATAGTCTAGCTTCGAGTCTTGTTGTCTCGTGTATTCACATCTTTTGAGTCTTTTGACGGCTTTACGCCCGACGATTGTGAATCTTTGGTCAACAATGTACGCCTTCACGCTTTCAATAAAAGGTCCGACCTTCCTAAAAATCATTTCATTGCATCTTTAACAAATGATGATATTAACTAATCAAAACAAGTTAATAACAATTCATCTATACAAAAGGCAAACAAATTAATTAAATAAATGCATCAAGCAAACATTTAAGCATGTTGTCAAACGAGAGAAAACCGGGCCCAAGTCGCCGAGAAGGTTTTAATCACAACGATTTGCAAAGATTGTTGAAGAGCCAAAGAGACGCAAGTCCGACGCCATTTCCAAAGACACACCAGATTTTCCAATACCGCAAGAACGGGAAACTACCTTCATGAACAAGGAAGACCCACACACGAAGGGGTCAAAACCAAGAGCATCATGGCCCTAAAACGCCTCGCCTCTCACTTCATCATCCTCGGGACATGCTATACAAGAAACGCTACCATGAGCCACTCCTACGCCGCATCGCCCAAGAAGAAGCAAACAAGTTCATGAACGAAGTCCACAATGGGGCTTGCGGGTCCCCACATGAACGCCCGAGCCCCGATGCAAATCATTCTCGGGATGGGCTACTACGGATCTCCATGGAGGCGTATTGCATCCACTTTGTCCGAAGCCGCGACAAGTGCCAACGGTTCTCCAACCTCAATCATCTACCTCCTCACGATCTCTACCGCATGACTACACCTTGGCCATTTGCCACTGGGGAATTGACGTCATCGGGAAAATCGCTCCGCCAGCAAAAGAACGGCCACGAAGTTCATCTTAGTAGCCATCGACTACTTCACCAAATGGGTCGAAGCCAAGTCCTACAAGGTACTCACCTCCAAGAAGGTCGCGCATTTCCTCAAAGAAAACATCATCTCGCCGATACGGCATCCCAAATGAGGTCATATCGTACAATGGTTCACACTTCGAGGGGGAATTCGACGCACCGTCGGGCTGAATTCAAGATCACACGCCACAAATCTTCTCCCTACCGGCCACAAACAAACGGCGCCGTGAAAGCAGCAAACAAAACCCTCGAACGGATCATCCGAAAAATGACCACCCGAGGACGAGATTGGCCCGAGAAGCTGCACCTTGCACTCTGGGGCTACCGCACATCGCCGAATGCCCACGGGAGAAACCCCATTTGCCCCGACATACGGGATGGAAGGGTCCTTCCCATCGAGCTAGAAATTCCCTCACTCCGAGTGCCGCTGGAAAATGACATCAACGAAGTTGAATGGCTCCGGCCGACACGACGAATTGGCTCTGCTAGACGAGCGACGACTAAAGGCCATGGAACACGTCCGAGCCTATCAAAGCAGGATGGCTAGAGCTTTCGACAAGAAAGTCAAATCCCGAGACATCAGGGAAGGCGAACTTGTACTCAAAGAAAAGCCTCCCACTCGAACTAACCCACTAGGAAAATGGGAACCCACATGGATCGGCCCTTTCGTGGTACAAAAGATCTTCTCCTGAGGCGCCATGAAGCCGGCGTACCTAGACGACAATCCCTTCATGAATCCAAATAACGGAAGCAAACTTCGCAGATACTTCGCTCGAAGAAGAACAGTGCATCTCTTGGCACTCCATGTAGTGTCGAACTACGCAGCACTGAGCCCTCTAGTCCGGGAACGTAGGCAACCTAAATTGGTCCGGTCTAAAAATACACAAAAAGTCAAAAGTTTGAATGTCAATCAAGACCTCCATCAAGCTACGCACTTTTCAAGAAACATGCCCCAACAGTCACCTTGACCAAGTCAAACGATGGCGGCAACATCAAAGGACATCCGAGGGTCACTCAGCATCAAACGACTGACTCATGACTGCTTCCAAGCCAGGGGCTTGTCTTCGCCCTCACGCGCTTAAAAAAAAAAAAAGAGCTCGAGCAAGGGCTCACAAAAAAAAAATAATAAAAAAAGAGAGCTCGAGCAAGGGCTCACAAACAAAAAAAAGAAGCCTGCGTAAGCCGCAAAAAGAGGTCAAGAGCCCGACGCCAACAAGAGGCAAGGAAGGCTGCGAAAAGACCGTCAAAACGACTTGTCAAGGGAGCACTCAACCTCTCGCCCAAGCACAAAGCCTAAGCAAAGGGATTGCCGTCATGGCCTGCATCAAGCTTCAGGCCCGCAAATGCAATGTAAAAGTCCAAGGACGGACGCCGACAAAGTGCACAACAAAAAAAAAGGCAAACAAGAGATCTTGCGTCTCGACAAAGCTTTAAAAGTAAATCACAAATCACTAACGGTTACAACATTTCTTGATGAGTTCAAGCACGGTCTACTCTCAAGTTCACAACATGCTAAAAGACGGCTTTAATACATTCAACTAATAATGTGTTTGCAATGCAATGAATGGATACCTAGGAGGTCATTCCGCGCCATCTCGCGCTTGTCCCCTCGCCATTCTTTCCTTTCTTCCTCGTCCCCTAAGGCGAGTCTTCTTTCGCTCCACGTGAACCAACTCTGCGTCTCTCGCCCTAGATCGTGGGTCCTCCCGTAGAGTCAAACAATCCAACAGCTCTCGTGGCTTCATTCGCCCGTGCTTCGGCTCGGATCTCCTCCCCTGCGAGTCCGTAAAAGAGGACCTCTCCCCTGTCGCCGGTCAACTCTAGTCTCGTAGTCAAACAAAGTGTCTCCCGTCACATCCAAAGGGTCGACTGTGCTTCGGCACTCCTAAGGCAATAGCTACTACGGCAACCGGGTCCTGTAATCGCTACACGCCCGCTCTCCAAGACCACTTGGGATCGCCCTAACACGCCGCTCATACCAAGCCAGTGCACGAGTCGTCAATACAACACTCCCCAACGTCTAAGGAGTACCACAGAGGGAAAGCGGAATACTTCCATACCCTCGTAAAATACAAGAAAGCACCTGGAGCCGCCATACAAAGAGGAACTACTTCCGCAGCAGAGCAAGGTCATCCTGCACCCAACAAAGGCTCCCGCTTCATCCCAAACCGCCGGAAACAAGCGACGGAATATAGAAGGAGGACCAAGACAAACCCGGAACTCGACAACGTAGGACCCTTCCTCGCAAGATCCTCCTAGTCTCAATCCTCCAGCAAGGAACCCACCAGCGGATCGATGCGTACTAAGCCGTGCCATCCATCTCTCCTGCAAAGGACCGATCCATATCCAACACAAGAGGTCGCTGAGCAAATGACCACGGGCTAAACGACGTCGGAGCCTCGGGCATGGCCTGAAGTCTCTCTCGCAGCCACAAGGTGAGCAAAGCGGGGCTTCCCCCTCTCATGAACCGATCCCCAGTCGCCAGACGGTCGATACCATGAAGAGTCTCCCCCAGCACCAACGGGACAATATCCTCTCCAGCTCTGCAGTGCCCTACCACATCTAGCAAAGCGCCATCGCAAATGCCAAGGGAGCTGACCAGGAAAAGCGTCGCCATCACGCACAAGGCAAATGCGTCCCAAGAGACGTCACTCTCATCATCAACCATGAACCGCTCCGGCAGCTCAGAAATGTCGATATGACCCGAGTCAAGGATCATGTCCTGCACTTCTTCCAACGAAGTACGAAGAAAGCCTGCAAGCTTCACGCTCATCGCAGCACCACCAATCAAAGGAAGCGAGATGGCCTCCACCTCCGGTCCTCCCATCAAAGCCCGAAAATCCTCAAAAGTGGGCACAATTTCATTGTAGGAGAAACAGTACACATGCCTCCTAACATCCCAGAACTTCGCGGCAGCCCGCAACAAATCCCAATCAGGAACCAACTCCTTAAAAGACCAAATCGAGCAAAGACGAAACCTTACCTCGAAAGCCCGTCTCTGATGCCTCATACGGCGCCGCATCCACGTTTTCAACTGCCCAAGGAAGTGTGCTTGCCTCTCCTGCGAAAGCCTCGGCAAAATTCTAGGGACGTACGAAGAATCCATGGCAAAAATGGAGGTTCCTAGAGAAAATGGGGAAGAAAGCTCGAAAATGGCTGCAAATGGGGAAATGGGGAAGAACCAGACACTGGAAAGCATTTATCTCCTTCCCAAAAGCAAGGTTGGTCCGTCCGCACTGGACCTCCTTGCAAAAAAGAACCCATTTCCTCAAAGAAACAGCAGCAACAACTACCTGTCCTCAAGAAACCTTGCTCCAAACTGCCCAAACACTGGCCAAAGCCATTCCCGGCAAACATACACTACCCACAAACGCACTCTCAGCTCACGTGGCATGCACAAAAATATAATAATAATAGCAACCATTTCTAGGACAAATCCCGGGAATCACAAAAATGACATTACATCTTAAAATAAAATGCTGTTTGCCGTGCAAATATGAGTGTTTTATTACAGGAATATCAAATGTCTGTTGCTAAAAAAAAAAAGAGAAGATATGGAAAGAGGGAAAGCAAATGGACCCTAATCCGACTCTTCAGCATCATCATCATCCTCGCCGAGGTCCTCCAGAGAGAAGTCGGGCATCCCTGTGAACTCGCCCGCCACATCCTCGTCATCAGAGTACCGAGCCCCCGCCGGAGGCTGCCACTCAAAGTAATCTGAAGGATCAAATCCGGCGAAAGGATCAAAGAAAGAAGGCTCTGACGGACCCTCGCCCTGTGCATCCTGAGGAGGGAAGAACTGATAAAAGGGCTGCTGCCCCGGAGCTCCAGAAGATGTCCCGACATCCATGCTATGCCGCCCCCTCGAAGGTCCCTCCTGCTGCGGCTCCGGCTCGGCTCTAGGCGGAGGAACGTCTATAGAATGCCTCGAAGGCATAGGCTCGTACGCCGGCACGCGTCGCGAAGACCGGCAAGATATCTTCGACGCCATCTTCTTCGCAAACGACCTCATCGCCACATAACGGCGAGTCAGCATATCATAAGCTCTCCCCGGGACCTGCACCAACAAGCAGCCAAGGAAACGCTCAGCAATACAGTTACACTCGACAACAAAAAGAGAAAAATGCAGAAAAAATGCCAAGATGGAAAAGAGTCAGCACACTCACCGATCTATCGGGGTCCACTCTGTATGCAGCAGGAGCCTGCTCAGGAACGGGTACAGACACCCTCCGCCTCGACCCGTCCCCACGGACATACGTGAAATCCGGCCCCGGCATCGGAACCTCTGGGGGAGCCTGCGGGCCAGCCTCTCTCTCCCTCGCCAGTACCTGCGGCGTCCTCAGCTTCCTCCTCACGAAGGCCCCGTACTCCTCTCCATACAAAATAAACTCCTCGGCGCCCACACCGCCAAGGTACCTCTCGAAATCGAGCACATCCATGTCCCGGGAATCAAGCATCCCAAAGGGAGGGTCCCTCGGAGCCACGGGAAGCACACCGGGGCCATGCTGCCAGAAGACCCGCTCCCCCAGATACATAACATCGCAGGTCAGGCCCCGCAGCATCTTCCGCTGCGCTGTCACCTCGGGAGCCCCCTCAAACTCATCCCCCTCATACCGAGCCCACGGGAACAAAACGAACCCCTCCGGGCTACCCCTCTCCAGACGCTCCTGCACATCCCCGTAGGCGATGGTGAGCTTCCCCCTGCTGGTCCTCCTCTTCCTCGCCGTACGAGCCCAGCCCAGCATAGCAGGGTACGCAGCAACAGCCCCAGGATCTCTATCCCACGGGAAACACTGAAAAACCTCATAGAACCACACCTGTGACAAAAAACAGAGAAGGCTCAGTGCAAAAGAAAACGGAGAAGCGACAAGTTGCTAAATCAAAAACAGCAATAAACTCATACCTCCAAAGCAAAGTCAAAACAGGCCAACGAACTGGCCACACCCCGGCTAAACCGGTCCAAGGAGAAGTAGAGCTCGGCCAAGCCTGCCTCGCCCCAAGCGATGTCACAAACTCTATCCAGATCAATCAAGCTCTCCAACAGAGCAAAGGGAGCCGCAGTCGCGTGGTTCGAGAACAAAGTCTCGGACAGTGCATACCACAAAAAGGAGCGCGCCAGCTGCTCCGCCGTCACCTGGCCGGTACCCCGGACATAGGCCCCAATACTGGCCGTGATCTTCAGCTCCACGTCGCTATATAGCATCCCCAGGCCCCTGCGAGGACGAGGCTCAAAGCCCAGCAGCTCGGTCAACACAACATCGGAGATCATATCTCTCCACCGTACCGGCCCTCCTTTGAAGGAAAGCCCGGTAATCGCAGCAAAGTCGGTCGGCGTCACCGTCACCTCTCCCCAGCTCAGATGGAAGGTGTGGGTGGTATCCCACCAATACTCGGAAAGGCCAAGGAAGACGCTCTTGTTCTTCCTCGTATCAGAAACTCCGGCCAGGTTCTCTACGAACACCCCCAGGCCAGAAGCGTAGACCAGCCTCCTGGGACTCGGCCTACCATCCACGGAAATATCGGGCATCCGCTGCCACAGCTCAACAACAGCCTCGAGCGATCCCCGAGTCTTCATCCTCTTGGCCTTCCCGGCCATAAGCCCCGCATCCTGCAGGTAAACACAGCAAAGGTACGTCAATCACAGTACTTAATATAAAACAAAAGGCACAAAAGTCCGTCCCAACACGGAAAGCCATGAAAATAACCCGTCACAAAACACGGCACACATTGCACATATTTTTCACATATATCCCGTCACAAAACACGGCACACATTGCACATAATTTTCACATTATACCTATAATTTTTCCCATGCAGTCCGTCACAAAAACACGGCACACACTGTACACATTTTCTCAAAAGAAAAAAGGGGGGGATTAAACCCTACACGACACATTTTCAAAAAAAAAAAGTCCGTCCCAACACGGCAAAGGCACATATAACCCGTCACAAAAACACGGCACATATTGCACATATTTTCCCCACAAAGTCCGTCACCCAAAAACACGGCACACACTGCATAATACATTTTCAAAAAATCCGTCCCTACACGGCACACACTTTCAGACAAAACCCGTCACAAAACACGGCACATGTCACATTTTTTCACAAAAATTATCACTACACGATAATTTTTCTCATAATGTACATACATAAATAGCATACGGTACAAAACACCAAAGCATGCATTTCATTAGAGAGGCACTTTATTTTCACAAATGAGAGCTAATCTACACCTTTCTGCACAAAATACACATACCCACAATTTTTACATGTCCATTTTCAACAATTCATCAAGAATTTCACAAAAGGCATAAAAAATAACAAGAAATTCAAAAATGAGAAAAACTAAAACCTAGTTCTAGCATTCAAAAATTCGAGCAGGGAATCAAAACGGAACGGATTTCTTACCTCCCCGACGTTCATAGAGCGACGATTGTGCACCTCCGGATTCGGATACAAGACATCCGGGTTCTTCGAAGATGGAACAAACGAGATCCAATTTCTTTGAAGCTCCATCCGTTGCTCGACCACCTCTTGACTGCGTTGACGACGACTCCTTCGAGATCCTTCAGCCATGGCAAGCAATTCAAGCAAAAAATTGTTGATTTTGGTTAACAATGGAGGATTTTCTCTCTTTCTCTCTCTCTGGTTCACGCATGGAAGAAGAAGGAATGGGGAAGGGCTCGGCATTTAAACCCAGTCAAAACCTGGGAACTGTAAATTTCAACATTGGTCCGTACGGACCTCTTTGCAGCCAGGTTGGTCCGTACGGACCTCTTTGCAAGGGGTGGCCAAATTACTTTCCTGCCCTTATAATCTTTGCCCCTGGCTGTCCTAAGGCCTTTTCCAGCAAATCCAAGTGCAGAATGGTCCCTAACCCTTCAATTCAATCCCCGGCCATCAACGTAAGACCGGTCCTCGCCCACTTCAACGGCAATTCAACCACTCATTGCCGTCGCTGTAGACCGGTCTCGCCACTTCAACGGCAATTCAACCACCGGCCGTCAGTGTAAGACCGGTCCTCGCCCACTTCAACGGCAATTCAACCACCGGCCATCAACGTAAGACCGGTCCTCGCCCACTTCAACGGCAATTCAACCACCGGCCGTCAGTGTAAGACCGGTCCTCGCCCACTTCAACGGCAATTCAACCACCGGCCGTCAGTGTAAGACCGGTCCTCGCCCACTCCAACGGCAATTCAATCCCCAGGCGTCGCTGTAAGACCGGTCCTCTCCCACTCCAACGGCAATCCAATCCCCGCCGTCGTGTAAGACGGTCCTCGCCCACTTCAACGGCAATTCAACCACCGGGCCGTCGGTGTAAGACCGGTCCTCGCCACTTCAACGACAATTCTAACCACCGGCCGCAAGTCAGTGTAAGACCGGTCTCGCCCACTTCAACGGCAATTCAACCACGGCGCCGCTGTAAACCGGTCCTTGCCCACTTAACGGCAATTCAACACCGGCCACGGGCTGTCGGTGTAAGACCGGTCCTCGCCCACTTCACGGCAATTCAACCACCGGCCGTCAATGTAAGACCGGTCCTCGCCACTCCAACGGCAATTCAACCACCGGCCGTCGCAAGACCGGTCCTTGCCCACTTCAACGACAATTGGTCCACGGCCAGCGGCGCAGTTGTAAGACCGGTCTCGCCCACTTCAACGGCATCAATGACCTGCCGCTCGGTGTAAGGCCAGGTCCTCGCCCACTCCAACGGCAATTCAATCCTAGCCGGCCAGTCGCGTAAGCCCGATCCTCGCCCACTCAGCGGCAATTCAAGAAGGAGCCAACACCTCCCGAGTACGAATATCAAGGCACGAGACGCCTCCAAAACGCAGACGGCAATTCCGTAGAGGAGCCAACACCTCCCAAAGACGTAATATCAAGGCACAAGACGCCTCCAAACGCTCAACGACAACTCAACCACATCGGCCCTCAAAAGAGGTTCGAAGTCATCTTCCCAAATGTAAAAGGGCCCCTACAAGGTCACGCATCCCTAGCAATGCAAGCACCGGCCATCAAAGTAAGCCCGAGCTCCTCCCCAACAAGTCAAAGGGAAGTCATACAAGACCGCATATCCTCAAAGATTGACCATCATCCTTGCCCACTCAACGGCAAACAAGCACAAGAAGGAGCCAATACCTCCAAGTACAAGTCCCAAGGCACGAAGCGCTCCAAAATGCCAAATGGTGAAGCAATCACCGGCCGTCATCTCGCCCACTTCAACGGCAACACACGCACCGGGCAGCCATCGTAAGTCCAACCTTCTACTCAACATGCAAAAACACAAAGGCATCTACGCTCTCTCGCAATCAAAGCACAAGGCAGCCATGCCTCCACAACTGCGGCTAGAAGACGATTCAAAGTCCTCACGCATAACATCAACTGCGTCTAGAAGACGATTCAAAGTCCTCGCGCATAACATCAACCGCCGCCAGAAGATGATTCAAAGTCTTCCCGCGTGGCACCCACCGCCGCCAGAAGACGATTCAAAGTCCTCCAGCGTGGCACCAACCGCCGCCAGAAGACGATTCAAAGTCCTCCTGGGCGTGGCACCAACCGCCGCGTAAGACGATTCAAAGTCCTCAGCCGTGGCACCAACCGCCGCCAGAAGACGATTCAAAGTCCTCCAGCGTGGCACCAACCGCCGCCAGAAGACGATTCAAAGTCCTCCAGCGTGGCACCAACCGCAATCAGAAGACGATTCAAGTCCTCACAACTATCTCCGGCCCGGAAGGCCTTAAACCACCCGATTAGGAAAATCGTAAAATTTCCATCCCAGGACACTACCACGTCCTCACAATTGACTTCGGCAGTCACCACATCCCAGGACACCACCACGTCCTCACAATTGACCTCGGCGGTCACCACATCTTAGACACCACCACGTCCTACTACCATCGACCTCGGCGGTCACACAACACTTCAGGGCACCACCACGCCCGCACTCACAATTTCACGACCTCCGAACTACGACTGTGCTTGATTCCCCGCCTGTGTGGATACGTAGGAATCCTATCACAGGTCCCGGCCATCGACCTATGCGGTCACCCAGACACCACCACGTCCTTACCATCGACCTCGACGGCTCACACAACACTTCAGTGGCACCACCACGCCCGCATTCACAAAACACTCACCCCACACCCGAACTACGACTGTGCTTGATTCCCGCCAGTGGATACGTAGGGAATCCTATCACAGTGGTCCACTTTACCGACCTAAGCGGCCACACAATAGGACACCACCACGTCCTCACACCGACCTCCCCGGCCACTTTATCTCCCAAAGACGCAATCCGTATTAGGACCCTTATCTTATCGGCGACCCCACTTCTTTCATAAGTGACGCCGTCGAGGGCTTCGTAAGTACCCCAATCTGGGATCACACCCCTTTCAAACACACGGAAACACCGCACTCACCAACACAGCCTCTCACGACCCCCTCTCACTCAAAACCCTCTCTAAACCCCCAACCAAACCAAGGAGGAGCCTTTCGGGATAAAAAGGGACAAAAGGACCTTTCGGGAATTTTCAGAAATTGAAAAGCAATAATGGTCCGTACGGACGTCTTTGCTTTAATAATTACCGAATCTTCTTAAAGTCCACAATATTCCTCAAATCCTGGGAAAATGATTACCCTCATGCTTAGTTGGTCCGTACGGACCTCTTTGCATGCAAGATGGTCCGTACGGACCTTATTGCATGTGGAACACCATAATTACGTAATATTCACCATCATCACATATTCCCTCAAATCGAGGAAAACCAAAATTCGGATAACTCAGTGAGGTCCGTACCTGACCTCTTTGCAATTTTTCCTACTATAAATAGAGGGCTCCCTCCCATTTTCGACACACCTCCCTCTTCTCTCTTCCTCCCTTAGCCTTCGGCTCCCCTCTAAGTCCTCTCGAGGCATTCCCCGCCCTTACGGATCCTTCCGAGGCCTTCCGATCCCCCTCGCGGTGCTCCGAAGCCTCTCCGAGCGCTCCCGCGACGCTCCCGCTGCCCCGAGGCACTCTCGAGGTACTCCGAGGCCCCTCGTGGTACTCCGAGGCCTTGCCTCGGTCTTTCCACCTGTCCCGCTCTTTCCGAGTCAAACCGACGATCCCAAACCACGTCGAAACTCGCCCGAGTGACTCTCGCCACCACAACGCACGCCGAACCTCCGCCCGAGTGATCCCGACGATCCCCACGCACGCCGAACCTCCGCCCAAACGCAGCCTCGCAACCTCAACTCACGCCGAAACTCCGTCCGCGTACAACCGGCATCTCCCGAAGCAATCCCGATCCGTACCGGAACGCTACTCCGACCTCAAACACTATTCCCCAGCGGAAGACGGACACAAACCAACATTGGTAAGGCTTCCTTCCTACACTATTTCAATACATTTCCATACATAGCATACAATGTAGACATCCGATACAGCATGCATTTTTAAAAGCACACACACACACACACAACATTTAAAGGATATTAGGGGTATCCGAAAGACTCGTTTTACGAGGCGACTCGGGTGAGCTCTAATATTCTAATATTCTCTTCCCGAGGAGTCATCTGACCTCCGAACTCAAAATCTCATCACACAAAAACAGTTTAAAATTATCTTTAAACTGATGCCCTTTTTCAATGTTTTGGGCTTAATAAAAACGGCGTGGCGACTCTACAAAATGCGAAATCAAAAACGGCGAGAACGAACCGCTCCAACGCGAAAGACTGCCAGATGCCGGGGCTGCGAAGCCTTTCTCGGATCCGGGCTATTTCAAGATGTTAATATTGTTGTTGTTTAATGGTAAAATGTGATTTTTGGATTAATTTATAGAAGTTGGAAATGGAAGAAAATGGCTTTGGTTATGTGGAAATATTGTGGTGTGTGTTGAACTAGTGAGTTGGTTTTGGGGTAAATGGAAAATGGTTTTGGGTGTGTGATGAATGGGTAAAATAATGGCTTTGGGTTGTTGAAAAGAGTTTGAGGTCATATTGGAATGCATGGAACTTAAGTTGAAGTTTAAAATGGTTTTGTAAGTTGGCAAAAATGAATTGGTAAATATTTCTTTGAGTTGGCTGATGTTGCTACTCTGTTTCTGAAGTTTCTGCTGAGGGCACGAGTCGTGCCCTATGGAACGAGTCGTGCCTATTAGTCGTGCCCAGTAGTGCCTTAGCTTGGACGACTGTATCAGAGGGGTGTCAAAGGGTCACGAGTCATGCCCTGGGGCTGGGGCACGAGTCGTGCCCTGACCAGTTTTGTGGAATTGTTTTCAAAACTATGTATGTTCAATTTTATAACCTATCTTTCAACCAATTGAACACTACAATCAAAGTACAATGTATGAACAACAAAATGAGGTATTAACATTCCAATTGTGATAATTTAAAGATGTTTAAATGATTAGTTAAAGTAGGTTGGAACCATTGAACCTAACTTGGTTAATATCATTGTACCATTGTTGATACATCCTTGAATGGCTATTATAAGTGTGTAGTCCTTATGTGTTACACCTTATGAATTGTTTACATCTTTGTGATGTGTTTAATTAGGGTTCCCTACTTTGGAATCCTAAGTTCATTGAATTGGTTCAAGGATGGTTTAGCCTTAGTGCTACTTTTAATTGATACTTGTTATCATGTTGCTATCATTTGGATATACTTTAATTGTATGGTTCCCTACTTTGGAATCATACATTGGTTGTTTAAGCAAGTAGTTCTTACTGTGCTTATATTTGAAAGTCCAGCTAGTACTTGACTGTTGGGCAGTGTTATGGAATTATAATGGCAATCGAGCCGAGTTTGTTATAATCCATACACTGGGTTCCCAGGTTGCCCATCCATTAGCCATGGTTTGGGTAGTGGGCTAGCTCGCCTTTTTAGGGTGTAGTCTAGTTGCACATTGGGTTTGACTTTGTGTCAGTGTTCCCATTTATCGTTACTGTGATTGGGTTCCGGAACCGCTTCTTTGGCTGCTGATGCTGCTCGGATCGTGATATCCTTTTGAGGATGAAACCTTGGCTCAGTATCCTTCTAAGTGTTACATTATTGCACTTATGTGTTATATGTATATATATCTTTCTTGGTGTTATAAGAATGTGATATATATATATATATATGATTTGTTGTTAATGCTTCCTAATGTGATTGCATATCATATTGTTGCATATATAATAACTTGCTGAGATTTTTCTCACCCCGTCCTTTTATTGCTTTCTTAGATAGAGCCGAGCCAGGGGCTAGAGCATGTTGAGAACCGAGAGGGAGCCTAGTGGGGATTTTATTGAGGAAGGTATTTGGTAAGGATACATTAGGTAAATGTATAACCTTGGGTAGTATTCCTAGACTTGATGTTTTCCTTATTTTGCAACTTTTTAAGGCTTTGTAAATATTTTTCAATTTGGGAACTATGTTCCTTGGTTTGTAAATAAGTTGTGTGTGGTTTGTAAATGGTTTGAATGTGGTGTGAGTTAGGTTTGAAGTAAAATGGTTTGACCTTTAATGGTAAGTTAGAAAGTTTTCTAATTGTTAAACAAGTTTTGAAAGTGATAACTTTTAGAAAGGACATTTCGAAAGTTTTTTGTTTTAAAAGGGCATCTTCAGAGTGTGTCTCGGCGTGTGGCCAAGTAGGTCCACAGTTCGGGGCGCGTCAATATCTCCTTCTTTAAATTCTTTCCTTATGATATGCGCCTCGTGCCATTTCTTTGTCTTTTCCTTATATAGTTTGGCACTTTCATATGCTTCATATCGGAGTTCTTCAAGCTCTTGTAACTGAAGCTTTCGCTTTTCACCGGCATTTACTAAATCGTAATTGAGAGCTTTAATTGCCCAATATATCTTGTGTTCAAGTTCCACCGGCAAATGGCACGGCTTTCCATATACCAAACGAAAAGGAGTGGCTTCTATGGGTGTTTTGAAAGCGGTGTGATAAGCCCACAAAGCATCGCTCAACCTTATTGACCAATCCTTTCTTGAACTTATGACAGTCTTTTCCAAGATCCATTTTATTTCCTGGTTTGATACTTCCACTTGCCCGCTTGTTTGAGGATGATATCTGGTGCCCGTTTCATGATGGACTCCATACTTTTTTAATAAAGCCTCAAATTGGCGATGTGAAAAATTTGAACCACCATCGCTTATAACAACTTTTGGGACCCCGAACCTTGGAAAAATGATGTCTTTGAAGAGCTTCATGACGACTTTCGAGTCGTTTGTTGGAGACGCAATGGCTTCCACCCATTTTGAGACATAATCTACCACCACTAAAATATAATTGTTACTGTAAGACGTTGGAAATGGCCCCATGAAATCTATACCCCAAACATCGAAGATCTCAACCTCTAAAATATTATTAAGAGGCATTTCGTTTCTCCTTGAAATGTTTCCAGTTCTTTGGCAGCGATCACTAGTAATAACAAAATTTCGAGAATCTTTGAACAGCGTGGGCCAATAAAAACCTGATTGAAGAACCTTAGCGACGGTTTTGGCTGTGCTTGCATGACCGCCATAAGGAGAGGAGTGACAATGATGGAGAATGTCATTAACCTCTTCATCAGGTACACACCGCCTAATGATTCTGTCTGCACATTGTTTGAAGATGAGCGGGTCTTCCCAAAAATAATGTTTAATTTCTGATAAGAATTTCTTCTTTTGTTGATAACTTATTTTCGGAGGAAGAATCCTACATGCTAAGTAATTTAAAATGTCCGCAAACTAAGGGGTTTCGACATTGCTTATAGCAAGAAGATGGTCGTCCGGAAATGAATCATCAATAGGAAGTTCATCTTTATTGGAAATTTCCAAATTTTTGGGAAGACGGGATAAATGATCCGCAACTAAATTATCCGTCCCCTTTTTATCACGGATCTCCAAATCAAATTATTGGAGAAGAAGGATCCATATTATTAATCTTGGCTTGGCATCCTTCTTTTCCAATAAATATCTTATCGCAGCATGATCCGTGTATACTATTACTTTTGATCCCACCAAATATGATCGGAACTTGTCTATGGCAAATACTATGGCCAATAATTCTTTTTCTGTGGTGGCGTAATTCACTTGTGCTTCATCCAATGTTCGGCTAGCATAGTATATATCATGAGTCTTCTTGTCTTTTCGTTGTCCCAAAACTGCTCCTACCGCATAGTCACTTGCATCGCACATTATTTCGAAAGCGAGATTCCAATCGGGTGGTTGTACGATAGGAGCGGACACCAATGCTTCCTTTAACCTGTTAAAAGCTTCAAGACAAATACTATCGAACACAAATGGAGAATCTTTCATTAGTAGATTAGTCAAAGGTTTAGAAATTTTTGAAAAATCTTTTATAAATTGCTGATAAAAACCGGCATGACCTAAAAAGTTTCTTATCCCTTTAACATTAGTGGGAAAAGGTAATTTTTCAATGATTTCAATGTTCGCCCTATCTACTTCTATCCCTTCTTTGGACACCATGTTCCCTAATACTATCCCCTCATTGACCATAAAGTGACACTTTTCCCAATCAAGAACAAGGTTGACTTCTTCGCAACGTTGTAAAACTTTGGATAAATTTTGCAAACATTCATCAAAGGAGTAACCGTAAACAGAAAAGTCATCCATAAAAAACTTCCATTATATTTTCTATAAAATCGGAAAATATGGCCATCATACAACGTTGAAAGGTGGCGGGAGCATTACAAAGTCCAAAAGGCATTCTCCTATAAGCCAAAGTACCATAAGGACAAGTAAAATTTGTTTTTTCTTGGTCACTTGGAATGATAGGTATTTGAAAATTCCGAAATATCCGTCTAAGTAACAAAAATGAGAATGTTTTGCCAACCTTTCTAACATTTGGTCTATAAAGGGAAGGGAAAAATGATCTTTTTCGGGTGGCTTTATTTAACTTTCTATAATCTATACACATACGCCAACCCGTGACGGTCCTAGTTGGGATTAATTCATCCCTATCGTTCCGAATGACCGTCATACCTCCCTTCTTAGGGACAACTTGCACGGGACTAACCCACTTACTATCCAAAATTGGATAGATAATGCCCGCGTCAAGCAACTTAAGGACTACCTTTTTAACCACCTCTTTCATGTTAGGATTGAGCCTTCTTTGATGCTCAATGGAAGGTTTATGATCTTCCTCTAGGTCAATCATATGCATGCAAATCTTAGGATGAATTCCTTTTAAATCATCAATTGTATATCATATGGATTTTTGGTGCAATCTAAGTTCCCTTAATAAATTTTCAGTTTCAAGTGGACTTAATTTTGCATTTACAATCACCGGATAAGTAGAATTTCGTCCAAGAAATTCATACATTAGATTAGGAGGAAGAGGCTTCAATTAAACTTGAAGTGCCTTAATTACCTCTTTTTCATCTTTGTTGAATGGCTCCACCTTAGTCTCCAACTTTTCAAATTTAGTGTCGCCACTAAACTTCGCTGCATGATTAGTATCTAAAAACATAGTATAATTTTTAATTTCATCATCATCTACATCATGCATCGTTCTCTTCCAATCTATAAGACTTTTTTTTAATGAGTCTTTAGATTGGGGATTCTCCAACTCCTTGCTAATTGATTCTAACATGTTAATGTCCAAGCAAGGGTTCTCAAGATTAGGAATTTTTATAAATTTTGACAAATTAAATTCCACCTTATCATTCCCTACATTTAATGAAAGATTAACATTTTTAACGTCTATTATTGCTCTGGTGGTGGCAAGAAATGGTCTACCTAGAATTACGGGAATGTGGTTGTCCTCTTCCATCTCAAGAACTACAAAGTCGATCGGGATGATCAATTTCTCGATTTGACAAGGAACATCTTCCATAACACCCACTGTGTATTTAATGGAACGGTCTGCTAATTATAAAGATATGGTGGTAGGTATTAATTCCCCCACACCAATTATTTTACTAACTGAAAGTGGAATGAGTCTTACGCTTGCCCCGAGGTCTAACATGGCATTATCTACATCAAATTTACCTATGTTACAAGGAATAGAGAAAGTGTCGGGATCTTTTAATTTTGGGGGCAATTTCCTTTGTAAAACGGCACATACCTCTTCCGTTAATGCAACGTTTTCATACTCCTCTAGCTTCCTTTTGTTAGAAAGGATGTCTTTTAATATCCTTGATCTGTTGCACTTCTCTTGCGAGGGTGTTATCTGCAACAGGGTTAGTGGCAACAAATTGATTTAAAGGAGTACCAAACATATTAAAACTCCATGTTTGCCCCATAAGAGGTGGGGTCGCAAAGGTGAAGCAGGTTAATAGTGGAACCGGGTTGGATGTAACAGTGGTGCTTTCAGTTTGAATAGTGCTAGCCATTGACATATTGCCTTGATCATTTCTCACACTTGATTCAGCACCCGGGAAAAGGGTCCTAAGTTATAGAGGCGAAACCTCAGGCATGCTGACTGCTGGATCGCTATGTCTTGAGGTCGATATGTCATGTTGCATCCTGTTGATTGTATTGAATATCATTTGATTGGTATATTGCACGTCCATCTGATTCTTCAACTGTTGCATCATGGTTGTCATGCTATTTATAATTTCCAACGAGATTCCAGGCAGCGTCATGGATGAAGATCCTCCCAAGTTAAGGGATTGGCTTTGAGGCATCCCGACACTAAAGCCAACAGTAGGGGGATACCAGAAGTCATGGGTAAGCTTGACGTGTTGGTTCTTGCCCTAGTTGTGATAATGGGCATAGACATTGCAGAAGTAGGATTGATCATCTTGATTGGATTCTAAAAAACCAAAGTTCCCACAGACGGCACCAAATTGTTTTGGACAAATTTCAACAAGTAAATTTGTCTTTGATGGATTTTGGGCACAAATGAAATATAATTCTCAAACCAAGGTGGGCACAAGGATGTAACGAGGAAAACCTTTGAACAATCGTTCGCTGGAAAAAACCTCGGGAGGCTTTAGGAAAAGCCTTAACCAAAAATGTATTATTAGGCTTCTTGTGTTTCCAAATACAAAGTGCAGTAAGGAGCATAAAGTTGAGTCTATCGTGTCTACATGTGCTTTTCTAAGGACTTATTTATATGTAGATGATATAACCGAAATAACATAAATGCTATCCCTCCTATCTCGCCTAGAATCACGCTTCTTGTTAATGATGGGCAGCCGTTACTCCTTTGTGGAAATCATGGCCGTTATGCTGGCATTGACAAGGTCTTTACGAAGTCATGATAGAATTATCTTGTTTATACGTGACTTGTTTCCTGAAAATAGGAAGTATACAACAA
The DNA here is from genome assembly GCA_022495995.1 of Adenophora triphylla var. japonica. Taxonomy (NCBI): domain Eukaryota; kingdom Viridiplantae; phylum Streptophyta; class Magnoliopsida; order Asterales; family Campanulaceae; genus Adenophora; species Adenophora triphylla. The sequence continues at coordinate 302,291 of JAFEMH010000250.1, read as the reverse complement.
ACAGTTCAAGGTGTTAGTTCAAGATGGAGTTTCAAGATGTTACCTCGGGGCGTACGATTAAGATGTGAAACATGCTGAGTGAATTTTTCACCCTAAACGACAGGTATCCCTACCTTCATTGGGTAAGGATTTGATTTGGTTAATTATTAGGGAATTAAGAGTCGATGAGAAATGATCATTTATTATGTTGTAAAAGGAAAGGGAAGTAAATAAAGTTACTGTTGTGGGTATGTAAGTACCCCAATCTGGGTCGTTAATGTTCTGTCAGCCCAAATTAATGATTTATGATCATTTAGGGGCATTTTGGACATTATTTTGACAATTTAAATGAGGAAGGACCTTTTAGGAATAAAAAAATGGACAATTACCTCGCTGGAAGTCTGTCATTTCCAAGAAAAGGGAATATTGACCATTTAAATAAGCCAAAACTGGCAGAAACAACTGAAATTACCCGGATTTTGCGCGCGGCAAAAGGCGGTTATCTTTTGCGGAGGGTTGGTGTCTGAGACCTCGCTTTTGGGAAGGAGAGAGGAGTCGCCACGCGGTTTTTGTATTTTGAGCCCAAACGTTGAGAAACGGCTACTGTTTGAAAAAGGTGTCATTTTTATTGGTAGCAAAAACTTAGGAAAAGGCTGTTTGAAAACGGGGGGTCATTTTTATTGGCAGCAAAAATGAGTAAAAAGCTATTTGGTACCAGAGATTGTTAGGTTCGGAGCTCACATTACGTTTCGGGAAGAGTATTACGAGATCACCCGAAATGCCTCGTATGACGAGTCTTTCTACCTTTCTCGAAAACGTGTGCGTGTATGTGTGTGTTTGTATTTTGAAATGGGGGCTTGAATGACAAGCTTAATCTTGGTTTGAATGTCAAACGTTGATTAGGTGACTTGTTTGAAAAGGCGAGCGTTTGAATGACAAACGTCGGTTTTGCAATTTTAGGAAAAGTGGCGCGAATGCTGATTTTATCTATTTATCTTAAGTGTCAAATGTTGACTTTTAAGAAAAGAGCGTTTGAATGTCAAACGTCGGATTTTAAGTTTGAAGATGACCGTTTGGATGCCAAACGTCATTTCGCGCGTTTTGAAAGAGAGTTCGAAGGTCGAACTCCGGTTTTGAACCGGGCTTGTCATTGTTAACGATTTTTACGGAAAAAAATGTATTAAATGATTTTGAATTTCAAAGTCAGCTTTTAAGTTTGAAGATGAGCGTTTGGATGCCAAACGTCATTTCGCGCATTTTGAAAGAGAGTTCGAAGGTCGAACTCCAATTTTGAACCGGGCATTACATTGTTAACGATTTTTACGGGAAAAAACGTATTAAATGACATGCAATCAACCAATCGGGTTGCGACTCGGACTTTGAAAAGTAAATACTATCACGATCAGAACGGGTCAGACTTTGTAAATGACAGTATTTAAAGTGCGGTATCAACGGAATCAAACGATCTGGAATTGTAAATGACGATCGACGAGCCAAACGACTCGGAATTGTAAAGTTGTAGGAAATGTAAATGACGTTCGACGGATCAAACGGTCTGGAATTGTAAATGATAGAAATTTAAATGACGTTCGACCGATCGATCGATCCGGAATTGTAAATGACAGAAAATAAAAATGGAACGGGGCCGGAACGCCGTTTTAACCCGAGATTACTTCTCTTACGGGAAGAGAAGAGGATCTAGGGGCTAAAACGTATCGAACCCCATTAGACGGAGGCATCTACATTTCGATAATGTTCGTCAGAAACGGTTATAGCGACTGGCGCGTAAATCGAGGCGGAACGAGAGATTAGGGAGAGAGAGTTATACCTATGGCTAGGGTCGACTCCTTTGGCTCGGGGGGTGTATACGGGATACGGAAAGTGGTTTGGGATGGTGTTTTAAGGTGGTGAGGGGTGTATTTGATCGAAATACGGAGGTTTCACGCGAATCGAGATGAAACGGGGGCTCGGGAAGGGGTGAGAACCAGTTGGGCCGTGGCTATGGTGTTTTTGGAGAGTGATTTTGTTGTTTTTAATGGCTTTGACAGCCCTTCTATTTATAGGTGAAAATTCAGCATGAGTTCGGCCGGACTTAGCTTGAAATTGATGGAGGAAAACTCCCTCTTGTAATAAAAACCGAGCAAGTGTACTCACTACCGGTGTAGCAGTATGCAATTGCAGGGGTCGAATCCACAGAGACTCGTTGGTAAACAAATAGGGTGAAAGCAGTGAATTTTGTAACCAAAAGTTTATAATTTTTATTTGATTTAAGACTAAAAGCATAAACTAAATAACAGAAACTAACTAAACAAGAAAACAAATTATGAGCAGAGATTCGTAGATTGGATTTCACTTTACCATCATTCTATGCAGAATTTTATTTATAAAACATTAACTCAACTTCTAGGGTTCATTCACTTTTGCTAGGATCGACACGGTTAGGTGGCCGGATTACAATCCTAAATACTCTTTTTAATATTGTAGTGTCTATTACGGTTCCACAATAGGCCAAGAATAAATTAAGAACACAAGAATATGAAAACCTAACTTTAATCGATTTCTATTACGGCCTCTATTAAAGCTATTCAATCAATAGTTGTCTATGGATCAAAATCCCAAATTAATGGCTAATTCGATACCCCAAATATTCAAAGACGAGTTCGTATCTTAACATACGTCTCAAATCTAAGAACAATAAATTAAAATCTATTGATGAACTAGAAGGAATTAAATAGAAAGAATTAAAATATTAATTGCATAAAAATCCGGTAAAGATCAAAACAATCTACAAATCTCTGCTCATAATTTGTTTTCTTGTTTAGTTAGTTTCTGTTATTTAGTTTATGCTTTTAGTCTTAAATCAAATAAAAATTATAAACTTTTGGTTACAAAATTCACTGCTTTCACCCTATTTGTTTACCAACGAGTCTCTGTGGATTCGACCCCTGCAATTGCATACTGCTACACCGGTAGTGAGTACACTTGCTCGGTTTTTATTACAAGAGGGAGTTTTCCTCCATCAAGTTTTTTGGCGCCGTTGCCGGGGAATTGTTGCAAAAAAAAAAAAAATACTCTGTGATATATGATGGTATAATGATATGTTCTCCTCTCTGCCGTGGCTGCTGTATATATAGAGAAAATAGGGTACAATCTGTGGTCAAAGCTGAGAAAAGACGTGAATACCCCTGAATAATACGTGAAACTATTGCTGGTTACGGCGGAGCGCGGCCGCTCTGAATTTTTGGCGCGTCCGCGCAAGTTTACAGACAGTTTTGTGCGTGAATTCAATTGCCTCGGCCATTACCCTGATGTTGGCCCATGAATGCTTCCCAAGTGGCCCATGAATGCTTTCCAAGTGTGGCCGGCCATAGCCCAGCCCAGGCTGCTCCAGCCGTGGCCACAATTTTGGCCTAGTTTAGTTTGTACCACTTATTATTCGTTTCGTCTCCGTACTTGCCAAGTCCATTTTGACCACTTTAACGACTTTTTCTGCGCTTCGCTCTTTGGACTTTTATTTTTCATTTAATCCCATGAATTTTTCTAAATCAATTTCGTCCAAAAATTCCATAATTCCAATTTGGTCCTTGAATTTTCCAATATTTCCCATTTAGTCCAAAAGCTTCCAAATGCCAGTTTAGTCCTTGAGCTCCGCTCCACTTTATTCCTTTTGCACTTTTTAGCCATAAAATGCACCTTTAATCAGCTCTATACCCTGTACTCATAAAATACTCACAAACCATGTCAAATATACATAACATGTCCCTTTTCTTTATTTTCGTGACCACTTTCCACTCAATCATTTGATTTTCATAACATCTCCCAAAATATCCCCATTCTTTCCCTAATTTCACTTTCTTGAAAAGGTGAGAAAAATTAAATTTGTGTATAAGTTAAAAGGGTAGGACAATGAGGGTACAAATGAAGGCGAATGGTGGTCTAAGATAACCTCTCACTTTGTGAGAGATTCCATTCTTTTTCAAGCTCAAAAGGGGTTCTAGCGAAATTTTTTTATATAAGTGACTAGAAAGTTTAAGGCTCACAAAAAGGGATTCAAAGAATAGCCATATATATCAAGTAACCTATTGACGTGTTATTGACAATCATGCAAACATGTTCTAGGGACCCCGAGAATACACAAAGTGATCCCATAAAAGGCACCTAAGTTGATGACAATGACCAAGAAAATGATACGGAAGTGAGAGGTGGTGCAATCATAATTTAAATGTTTCAATGCAATCCCAATCACCACACTAATAATAGCACATGTGATTTTAAAATTAAAGTACACTCTAATCATCATAGACTTTGGCCATCCCAACTATGAAAAGAACAAAATTTTTAAATTTTTCTATTTTTTTAGAGGGTGACACTATATACACTCCCCTATAAACCCACAAACTCGGAGAGTTGCCCACCCCCAAACTCAAAACATGCTATGTCCTCATAGCAAAGAGAACAAAAACGTGCCTTAAGTTTGACAGATAGCAAGACACTACTAAACAATAATTAACATAAAAATAAAACATACCTCATTGGGTTGCCTCCCAAGCAGCGCATTTGGTTAAAGTCGTTAGCCCGACTATGGTCCCAAGCTTACTTGGCCTTAGCTTTGCGGCCTTTGGACCATCTCCTTTCCTCACGGGCACAAACGCCCTTCTCTTTCCATTTCAGCACTCCATTGTTAACACGTAGGGGTAAAGCCACATTTATTTTTGAAACTTTACGCTTGTGCTTACCCCTCTTTCTTTTCTTTTTATTGGGGTTTCCACCCCCAAACTCAATCTTTTCTGCAACCTGCAGAACACCATTCTCACAACCAAGATCAAGAGAGTTATCATGTACAAAAATAGTAGCAAATATAGAATCAGATAAATCACTATAACTCTCCTCACTAACTCTCGATTTTGAAGGCCCTTGTGGTAAATGTGATGGAATCGACTCTTTATGGGAGTCGTGTGGGGTGTGATACGACCCGTTACTCCTAGAGTATTGGTCGGCCTTAATGTTACTAGCCAAGGGACAAACGTCCGCATTATTCCCACTTTTCTCACATCCATTCACATCATCTTTAAAAATTGGAACATCAGTTATGGCTCCTACAAAACTGATGGATGTGTATTTACCCATCCAAATGATGCACTTTTAGGCTTTCTTTGTGTTTGATTCCCGAGTTTTATGTATTTTGACATGGTTTGTGAGTATTTTATGAGTACAGGGTATAGAGCTGATTAAAGGTGCATTTTATGGCTAAAAAGTGCAAAAGGAATAAAGTGGAGCGGAGCTCAAGGACTAAACTGGCATTTGGAAGCTTTTGGACTAAATGGGAAATATTGGAAAATTCAAGGACCAAATTGGAATTATGGAATTTTTGGACGAAATTGATTTAGAAAAATTCATGGGATTAAATGAAAAATAAAAGTCCAAAGAGCGAAGCGCAGAAAAAGTCGTTAAAGTGGTCAAAATGGACTTGGCAAGTACGGAGACGAAACGAATAATAAGTGGTACAAACTAAACTAGGCCAAAATTGTGGCCACGGCTGGAGCAGCCTGGGCTGGGCTATGGCCGGCCACACTTGGAAAGCATTCATGGGCCACTTGGGAAGCATTCATGGGCCAACATCAGGGTAATGGCCGAGGCAATTGAATTCACGCACAAAACTGTCTGTAAACTTGCGCGGACGCGCCAAAAATTCAGAGCGGCCGCGCTCCGCCGTAACCAGCAATAGTTTCACGTATTATTCAGGGGTATTCACGTCTTTTCTCAGCTTTGACCACAGATTGTACCCTATTTTCTCTATATATACAGCAGCCACGGCAGAGAGGAGAACATATCATTATACCATCATATATCACAGAGTATTTTTTTTTTAGAGTTTTTATTTTCCTTTTCTTGGAACAATTTCGTGGAAGAAGAAGAATAATTCCGAATTTCAGGTTTTTATTATTTGTAAATTATGAGTAGCTAAATTTATTAGATTTGTAGATTGTTTTGATCTTTACCGGATTTCTATGCAATAATATTTTAATTCTTTCTATTTAATTCCTTCTAGTTCATCAATAGATTTTAATTTATTGTTCTTAGATTTGAGACGTATGTTAAGATACGAACTCATCTTTGAATATTTGGGGTATCGAATTAGCCATTAATTTGGGATTTTGATACATAGACCACTATTGATTGAATAGCTTTAATTGAGGCCGTAATAGAAATCGATTAAAGTTGGGTTTTCATATTCTTGTGTTCTTAATTTATTCTTGGCCTATTGTGGAACCGTAATAGAATTCGCAATATTAAAAGAGTATTTGGGATTGTAATCCGGCCACCTAACCGTGTCGATCCTAGCAAAAGTGAATGAACCCTAGAAGTTGAATTAATGTTTTATAAGTAAAATTCTGCATAGAATGATGGTGAAGTGAAATCCAATCTACGAATCTCTCCGCTCATAACTGCTTTTCTTGCTTAGTTAGTTTCTGTTATTTAGTTTATGCTTTTAGTCTTAAATCAAATAAAAATTATAAACTTTGGTTACTCAATTCACTGCTTTTACTTTACTTGTTTACCAACGAGTCTCTGTGGATTCGACCCCTGCATTTGCATATTGCTACACCGGTAGTGAGTACACTTGCTCGATTTTTATTACAAGAGGGAGTTTTTCCTCCATCAAGTTTTTGGCGCCGTTGCCGGGGAATTGTTGCAAGTAAACAAGTAGGTTTAGGTAGTGAATGCAAGGTCGTCGTTCTTTGAATCCTACATTGGTGCCATTGAACGACAACATAAACAGACTTAATAAAGCTAAAGACACTAAGCTTCTTGAGGAAGCATTTGAGGGCGATCCCCTTTAATCCCTTTTCTCGCATTCGGACACCGAATCGTAACCCTCCACCACCGAGGTAGAGGAAGAGAAAGCCGAGATGGCGGTTCCACCGGCACAAACTATGAATGATTTCTGAGACCTAGGGTAGACACATCTACCTCTTGCATAGTCTTTGTCCGATGCAGCCAAAAATTTAGAGGTCAAAGGACAATACTTTGCCATGTTGCCAAGCTTTCACGGATTGCCTGGTGAGGATGCACTCACGTTCCTTAAAGAATATATTATTGTTGTTGCTCAATTTTTGTTAAGACAGGGAGTGACTGAGGAGCAAATTAGACTAAAGTGTTTTCCTTACACTCTTAAGGGAGTGGCTAAAACATGGTTGCTGATGCTTGCACCGAGCAGCATTAGTACTTGGGTAGAATTGCAAGATGTGTTCCTTAAAAGATATTACCCACATCATCTGTTGGCTAGCTTTAGACAGAAATTGATGACATTTTCCCAAGATGTGGGGGAGCCCTTTCATGAGGCATGGGAAAGATTTAATACGATGATAATGCAATGTCCCCATCATAATTTCACACTACCCTCACTGAACCAAGCCTTCTATGATGGCTTGAATGACAATGGTCAATCAATGGTGGACAATCTTTGCTTTGGAGAGCTCAATTGGAGCCAAGACCCCGGATGAGACTAAGGCTTTATTTGAGATGTTGAGTGCTAATTCTCAACAAAAGAGTTCGAGGGGTAGAACAAGGGGGGTATTAGATTTGACTGCTACTGATAATTTGTCCAAGCAAATTGCAGTCTTAAGTAGTAAAATGGATAAATTGACTGCCTGTGGCACTTCTGCTGGTGCTAATGTTATTACTGATTATTGTGCAAATTGTGGTTTGTCATCTCATGTGACTAATATGTGTCCAAGTGCAGCAAATTTCTTGTATAATCCTGAACAGGCACATGCTTTCAATGGATATGCACCAAGGCCGCCACCCCAAGGCAACCAATATGGCAACTACAATCCATGGGGTGGCTATCATAATCAGCAAGTGAAACCTCTTCATGTGCCACCACCTGGACAACATGATAAAGAGCCTTGGGAGCCGGGCACCATAGTTAAGAATGGAGATGCAAGCAAAGTAATAGAAATACAGATGCTGCTTTTGAAAAGATGGGCACACAAGTAGAGCAGCTTGTGAAGGTTGCCCAAGAATTGATGAAAGAGAAGAACCCACCTGAGCAAGCAAAGTCAATCACGACAGTGTAGGATGAGATTGGGGAGGTTCAATATGTATTTTCTGCATTAAATTTAGAAACCCCTCCCCCCAATGTTGTGAAAACCACACCCCAGAGAGGTGTGGAGTTTGAAAAGATTAAACATGTTCAAAAAGACCCCGGGTGTTTCACTATCCCAATTTCTTTAGGGGGTCAAAATTTTAAAGGTTTGTTGGATCTTGGGGCAAGTGTCAATGTGATGCCCTTTCATGTTTTTAGAAGTTTGGGGGCATGTGAGTTGAAACCACCCATGAGAGACTTGCAATTGGCGGATCTCTCAATCAAAAGACCTTTAGGGGTTATTGAAGGGGTGTTGGTTAAAATTGATAAAATCATTATCCCTATTGACTTTTATGTGATGTGTATGGAGGGATCTAGTGAGGAGCAACTGAAAACTCCCATTCTGCTTGGGAGGCCATTTATGTTTGACACTAAGGCCACCATTGATGTGTGTCAAGGGATGGTGTCTTTAAGAGGTATGGGGGAGGAATGTAAGTTTTGTATGCTTAAAAATGATGAGAAACCCTCTCCCAAAGATGGTTTTTGATGGAGGAAAAACTCCCTCTTGTAATAAAAACCGAGCAAGTGTACTCACTACCGGTGTAGCAATATGCAAATGCAGGGGTCGAATCCACAGAGACTCGTTGGTAAACAAGTAAAGTAAAAGCAGTGAATTGAGTAACCAAAGTTTATAATTTTTATTTGATTTAAGACTAAAAGCATAAACTAAATAACAGAAACTAACTAAGCAAGAAAACAGATTATGAGCAGAGATTCGTAGATTGGATTTCACTTCACCATCATTCTATGCAGAATTTTACTTATAAAACATTAATTCAACTTCTAGGGTTCATTCACTTTTGCTAGGATCGACACGGTTAGGTGGCCGGATTACAATCCCAAATACTCTTTTAATATTGCGAATTCTATTACGGTTCCACAATAGGCCAAGAATAAATTAAGAACACAAGAATATGAAAACCCAACTTTAATCGATTTCTATTACGGCCTCAATTAAAGCTATTCAATCAATAGTGGTCTATGTATCAAAATCCCAAATTAATGGCTAATTCGATACCCCAAATATTCAAAGATGAGTTCGTATCTTAACATACGTCTCAAATCTAAGAACAATAAATTAAAATCTATTGATGAACTAGAAGGAATTAAATAGAAAGAATTAAAATATTATTGCATAGAAATCCGGTAAAGATCAAAACAATCTACAAATCTAATAAATTTAGCTACTCATAATTTACAAATAATAAAAACCTGAAATTCGGAATTATTCTTCTTCTTCCACGAAATTGTTCCAAGAAAAGGAAAATAAAAACTCTAAAAAAAAAATACTCTGTGATATATGATGGTATAATGATATGTTCTCCTCTGCGTAGGCTTTGTATATATAGAGAAAATAGGGTACAATCTGTGGTCAAAGCTGAGAAAAGACGTGAATACCCCTGAATAATACGTGAAACTATTGCTGGTTACGGCGGAGCGCGGCCGCTCTGAATTTTTGGCGCGTCCGCGCAAGTTTACGAGCTTTTGTGCGTGAATTCAATTGCCTCGGCCATTACCCCGATGTTGGCCCATGAATGCTTCCCAAGTGGCCCATGAATGCTTTCCAAGTGTGGCCGGCCATAGCCCGGCCCGAGTGCTCCCCGTGGCCACAATTTTGGCCTAGTTTAGTTTGTACCACTTATTATTCGTTTCGTCTCCGTACTTGCCAAGTCCATTTTGACCACTTTAACGACTTTTTCTGCGCTTCGCTCTTTGGACTTTTATTTTTCATTTAATCCCATGAATTTTTCTAAATCAATTTCGTCCAAAAATTCCATAATTCCAATTTGGTCCTTGAATTTTCCAATATTTCCCATTTAGTCCAAAAGCTTCCAAATGCCAGTTTAGTCCTTGAGCTCCGCTCCACTTTATTCCTTTTGCACTTTTTAGCCATAAAATGCACCTTTAATCAGCTCTATACCCTGTACTCATAAAATACTCACAAACCATGTCAAAATACATAAAACTCGGGAATCAAACACAAAGAAAGCCTAAAAGTGCATCATTTGGATGGGTAAATACACATCCATCAAACACCCACAAACTAACCTTTTGCTCGTCCCGAGTAAAACAAAACTAAAAAAAACTACAATAAAACTACTCTAAATACTAATAAAAAAACATTAAAACAAAATAATTATTTTTGGGATGTTCTATCACAGATGATTCATTGGCCATACAAGTCTCAGATTCTTACCAACACACATAATCAACAAGTACCACCACAGTAATGGGATTACAATCACATTGAAGCATAGAACTCACAATTTTCCACCGCGGCCTGAATGATGAATGAATTATGGGAGGTCACTGCCAACAACCTAAGATTGTTTATGGATTCACTAAGTGATGCTCTAAATCAATATGCCATAGACAGTACAAACCAAAAAGGACACTCATATGCATATTTACACGATTGTCAACCCGGTTACTCGACATTGAAAGAATAATATGGCCTAACAGTTAAGTGCGAAAGATCGCAGGGCTAGGTTCATGGTTACAAATGAAGGTAAGGACATACGAAAAATAAGAAAGTGAAACTAGAAAGTCTTCTTTTAACAATACATCCTCCACTCACCCTTATTACTTTCCAATGTGCCAACCCACAAACTAAAACTTTTTCATACATCAACATGGGATTGAGCACATTCCATTACTTTCTTTGGTCACTTGAAACATAATTTTCACTTCACATTAGAGAAGGCAATGCTTCATTTTTTTTTTTAATTATTTTTTTTTTTTTACAAGTGAGCGCTCTTTTTAAGTCTTTTTGTCTCACTTTTCTTTTGAAGCTTTTTTTTTTTTTTTTTTTTTTTTTTTTTTTTTTTTACTTGCCCCTCTTTTCATTACATAACATGTCCCTTTTCTTTATTTTCGTGACCACTTTCCACTCAATCATTTGATTTTCATAACATCTCCCAAAATATCCCCATTCTTTCCCTAATTTCACTTTCTTGAAAAGGTGAGAAAAATTAAATTTGTGTATAAGTTAAAAGGGTAGGACAATGAGGGTACAAATGAAGGCGAATGGTGGTCTAAGATAACCTCTCACTTTGTGATAAAACTCGGGAATCAAACACAAAGAAAGCCTAAAAGTGCATCATTTGGATGGGTAAATACACATCCATCAGTGTACTCACTACCGGCGCCAAAAACTTGATGGAGGAAAACTCCCTCTTGTAATAAAAACCGAGCAAGTGTACTCACTACCGGTGTAGCAGTATGCAAATGCAGGGGTCGAATCCACAGAGACTCGTTGGTAAACAAGTAAAGTAAAAGCAGTGAATTGAGTAACCAAAGTTTATAATTTTTATTTGATTTAAGACTAAAAGCATAAACTAAATAACAGAAACTAACTAAGGAAGAAAACAAATTATGAGCAGAGATTCGTAGATTGGATTTCACTTCACCATCATTCTATGCAGAATTTTACTTATAAAACATTAATTCAACTTCTAGGGTTCATTCACTTTTGCTAGGATCGACACGGTTAGGTGGCCGGATTACAATCCTAAATACTCTTTTAATATTGCAGTTTCTATTACGGTTCCACAATACACCAAGAATAAATTAAGCACACAAGAATTAAAGAACCTAACCTTGATCCGATTCTATTACTAAGAGACCAAATTATTCAATCAATAGTGGTCTATGTATAAATCGCCCAAATTAATGGCTCAATAAATACCCAATTATTCAAAGATGAGTTCGTATCTTAACATACGTCTCAAATCTAAGAACAAGAAATTAAAATATATTGATGAACTAGAAGGAATCAAATAGAAAGAATTAAAATATTAATGCATAGAAATCCGATAAAGGTTCGACCAATCTACAAATCTAATAAATTAGCTACTCATAATTTACAACAAAACCTGGATTGATTGTTCTTCTTCAATTTGTGTTCTTCCCAGAAAAACAAAATAATAAAAACTCTAAACTAATGATATATGATAATGCAATTTTCTTTACGTGGCTGCTTGATTTTATAGGAGGAATAGGGTAATGCATCAAGGATTAGGTGAGAAATGACGATTCTGTCCTTGAGAAATACGTCAAAAACTGCTGTTGGAATCGGCGGAGCGCGGCCGCCCAGGTGCACATCGCGGCCGCTCTTGTTGGCCGAGAGGTTGGCGTCAATTTCCTAGAATAAGCGCGGCCGCCCTTATTGCCTTGAGCGTCCGCCCTTTTGATAAAATGCTTGGCCACAGCTTGTTCATCATTGGCCCATATTGCCCCCAAAATGGCCTAGGCCCTATTAGCTTGGCCCCAAATACATTTGCATTGGCCGGCCATAACCCAGGAAGTAGCCAGCCACCTTCAGCAATGTTAATGCCTTGATTTGTATCAATTAGTATTCGTTTCGTCCCACTATTTTGCAGTCGCACTTTGACCACTTTAATGACTTCTTCTGCGCTTCGCTCTTTAGACTTTTATTTTTCATTTTATCCCAGGAATTTTTATATATTAAATTCGTCCGAAAATTCCATAATTCCAGTTCAGTCCTTGAATTTTCTAATATTTCCCATTTGGTCCAAAAGCTTCCAAATGCCAGTTTAGTCCCAGATTTTCCAGAATTTCACTTCAGTCCCTGTACTCATTAAAATACTAACAAACCATATCAAATATACATAAAACTCGGGAATCAAACGCAAAGAAAGCCTAAAAGTGCATCATTTGGATGGGTAAATACACATCCATCAAACACCCACAAACTAACCTTTTGCTCGTCCCGAGTAAAACTAAACTAAAAGAAGAAAAATAAAACTACTCTAACTACTAATAATAAAACATTAAAACGAAGTAATTATTTTTGGGATGTTCTATCACAGATGAGTCATTGGCCATACAAGTCTCAGATCCTTACCAACACACATAATCAACAAGTGCCACCACAGTAATGGGATTACAATCACATTGAAGCATAAAACTCACAATTTTCCACCGCGGCCTGAATGATGAATGAATTATGGAAGGTCACTGCCAACAACCTAAGATTGTTTATGGATTCACTAAGTGATGCTCTAAACCAATATGTATAAACAGTACAACCCAAAAAAGGACACTCATATGCATATTTACACGATTGTCAACCCGGTTACTCAATATTGAAAGAATAATATGGCTTAAATGTTATGGTGCGAAAGATCGCAGGGCTAGGTTCATGGTTACAAATGAAGGTAAGGACATACGAAACATAAGAAAGTGAAACTAGAAAGTCTTCTTGTAACAATACATCCTCCACTTACCCTTATTACTTTCCAATGTGCCAACCCACAAACTAAAACTTTTTCATACATCAACATGGGGTTGGGAACATTCCACTACTTCCTTTGGTCACCTTGAAATATAATTCCACTTTTGATATTAGAGAGGGCTCGATTTTTTTTTTTTTTTTTTTTTTTTTTTTTTTTTTTGCTTTGCACAATTACATCACGGAGAATGTGCATTCATTATTTGTTTTTTTTTTTTTTTTTTATTTTTTTTTTATCAAGCCCCTCTTTTCATTACATAACATGACCCTTTTCTTTATTTTCGTGACCACTTTCCACTCCACCCTTTAATTTTCAAAACATCCCCCAAAATATCCCCATTCATTCCCTAGTTTCACTTTCTTGAAAAGGTGAGAAAAATTTAAATTTGTGTATAGGTTAAAAGGGTAGGACAATGAGGGTACAATTGAAGGCGAATGGTGGTCTAAGATAACCTCCCACTTTGTGAGAGATTCCATTCTTTTTCAAGCTCAAAAGGGGTTCTAGCGGAATATTTTTAGTGACTAGAAAGTTTAAGGCTTACAAAAAGGGATTCAAAGAATAGCCATATATATCAAGTAACCTATTGACGTGTTATTGACAATCATGCAAACATGTTCTAGGGACCCCGAGAATACACAAAGTGATCCCATAAAAGGCACCTAAGTTGATGACAATGACCAAGAATAAGATATGGGAGTGAGAGGTGGTGCAATCATAATTTAAATGTTTCAATGCAATCCCAATCACCACACTAATAATAGCACATGTGATTCTAAAATTAAAGCACACTCTAATCATCACAGACTTTGGCCAACATCCCAACTATGAAAAGAACAAATTTTTTTTTAAAATTTTTCTATTTTTTTAGAGGGTGACACTATATACACTCCCCTATAAACCCACAAACTCGGAGAGTTGCCCACCCCCAAACTCAAAACATGCTATGTCCTCATAGCAAAGAGAACAAAAGCGTGCCTTAAGTTCGAAAGATAGCAAGACACTACTAAACAATAATTAACAAAACAGTAAAACATACCTCATTGGGTTGCCTCCCAAGCAGCGCATTTGTTTAAAGTCGTTAGCCCGACTATGGTCCCAAACTTACTTGGCCTTAGCTTTGCGGCCTTTGGACCATCTCTTCTCCTCACGGGCACAAACGCCCTTCTCTTTCCATTTCAGCTCTCCATTGTCAACAAGTAGGGGTAAAGCCACATTTATTTTTGAAACTTTACGCTTGTGCTTACCCCTCTTTCTTTTCTTTTTATTGGGGTTTCCACTCCCACTTTCAACCTTTTCTGCAACCTGCAGAACACCATTCTCACAACCAAGATCAAGAGAGTTATCATGCACAAAAATATTTAAAAATATAGAATCAGATAAATCACTATAACTCTCCTCACTAACTCTCGATTTTGAAGGCCCTTGTGGTAAATGTGATGGATTCGACTCTTTATGGGAGTCGTGTGGGGAGTGATACGACCCGTTACTCCTAGAGTATTGGTCGGCTTTAGTGTTACTAGCCACGGGACAAACGTCCGCATTATCCCCACTTTTCTCACATCCATTCACATCATAATTAAAAATTGGAACATCAGTTATGGCTCCTACAAAACCATCTTTGGGGGAGGGTTTCTCATCAGTTTTAAGCATACAAAACTTACATTCCTCCCCCATAGCTCTCAATGACACCACCCCTTGACACACATCAATGGTGGCCTTAGTGTCAAACATAAATGGCCTCCCAAGTAGAATGGGAGTTTTCAGTTGTTCCTCACTTGATCCCTCCATACACATCACATAAAAGTCAATAGGGATAATAATTTTATCAATTTTAACCAACACCCCTTCAATAACCCCCAAAGGTCTTTTGATTGAGAGATCCGCCAATTGCAAGTCTCTCATGGGTGGTTTCAACTCACATATCCCTAAACTTCTAAAAACATGAAAGGGCATCACATTGACACTTGCCCCAAGATCCAATAAACCTTTAAAATTTTGACCCCCTAAAGAAATTGGGATAGTGAAACACCCGGGGTCTTTTTGAACATGATTAAGTTTTTCATTCTCATTAACATCATCATTATTATCAAAACAATCAATATTATCAAGAGAAGACAGAAATACCTCCTCAATTTCCTCACTCTCATCCCACACTGTCGTGATTGACTTTGCTTGCTCAGGTGGGTTCTTCTCTTTCATCAATTCTTGGGCAACCTTCACAAGCTGCTCTACTTGTGTGCCCATCTTTTCAAAAGCAGCATTTGTATTTCTATTACTTTGCTGCATCTCCATTCTTAACTGCTGGACTGCCAGCTCCCAAGGCTCTTTATCATGTTGTCCAGGTGGTGGCACATGAAGAGGTTTCACTTGCTGATTATGATAGTCACCCCATGGATTGTAGTTGCCATATTGGTTGCCTTGGGGTGGCGGCCTTGGTGCATATCCATTGAAAGCATGTGCCTGTTCAGGATTATACAAGAAATTTGCTGCACTTGGACACATATTAGTCACATGAGATGACAAACCACAATTTGCACAATAATCAGTAATAACATTAGCACCGCGAAGTGCCACAGCAAATAATTTATCCATTTTACTACTTAAGACTGCAATTTGCTTGGACAAATTATCAGTAGCAGTCAAATCTAATACCCCCCTTGTTCTACCCCTCGAACTCTTTTGTTGAGAATTAGCACTCAACATCTCAAATAAAGCCTTAGTCTCATCCGGGGTCTTGGCTCCAATTGAGCCTCCAGCAGCATTGTCAACCATTGATTGACCATTGTCATTCAAGCCATCATAGAAGGCTTGGTTCAGTGAGGGTAGTGTGAAATTATGATGGGGACATTGCATTATCATCGTATTAAATCTTTCCCATGCCTCATGAAAGGGCTCCCCACATCTTGGGAAAATGTCATCAATTTCGTCTAAAGCTAGCCAACGAGATGATGTGGGTAATATCTTTAAGGAACACATCTTGCAATTCTACCCAAGTACTAATCTTTGCCGGTGCAAGCATCAAGAACCATGTTTTAGCCACTCCCTTAAGAGTGTAAGGAAAACACTTTAGTCTAATTTGCTCCTCAGTCACTCCCTGTCTTAACAAAAATTGAGCAACAACAATAATATATTCTTTAAGGAACGTGAGTGCATCCTCACCAGGCAATCCGTGAAAGCTTGGCAACATGGCAAAGTATTGTCCTTTGACCTCTAAATTTTTGGCTGCATCGGACAGCACTATGCAAGAGGTAGATGTGTCTACCCTAGGTCTCAGGAAATCATTCATAGTTTGTGCCGGTGGTACTGCCATCTCGGCTTTCTCTTCCTCTACCTCGGTGGTGGAGGGTTCTGATTCGATGTCCGAATCTGAAAAGAGAGAATTAAAGAGGGGATCGCCCTCAAATTCTTCCTCAAGAAGCTTAGTGTCTTTAGCTTTATTAAGTCTGTTTATGTTGTCGTTCAATGGCACCAATGTAGGATTCAAAGAACGACGACCTTGCATTCACTACCTAAACCTACTTGTTTACTTGCAACAATTCCCCGGCAACGGCGCCAAAAACTTGATGGAGGAAAACTCCCTCTTGTAATAAAAACCGAGCAAGTGTACTCACTACCGGTGTAGCAGTATGCAAATGCAGGGGTCGAATCCACAGAGACTCGTTGGTAAACAAGTAAAGTAAAAGCAGTGAATTGAGTAACCAAAGTTTATAATTTTTATTTGATTTAAGACTAAAAGCATAAACTAAATAACAGAAACTAACTAAGGAAGAAAACAAATTATGAGCAGAGATTCGTAGATTGGATTTCACTTCACCATCATTCTATGCAGAATTTTACTTATAAAACATTAATTCAACTTCTAGGGTTCATTCACTTTTGCTAGGATCGACACGGTTAGGTGGCCGGATTACAATCCTAAATACTCTTTTAATATTGCAGTTTCTATTACGGTTCCACAATACACCAAGAATAAATTAAGCACACAAGAATTAAAGAACCTAACCTTGATCCGATTCTATTACGGCACAGACCAAATTATTCAATCAATAGTGGTCTATGTATAAATCGCCCAAATTAATGGCTCAATAAATACCCAATTATTCAAAGATGAGTTCGTATCTTAACATACGTCTCAAATCTAAGAACAAGAAATTAAAATATATTGATGAACTAGAAGGAATCAAATAGAAAGAATTAAAATATTAATGCATAGAAATCCGATAAAGGTTCGACCAATCTACAAATCTAATAAATTAGCTACTCATAATTTACAACAAAACCTGGATTGATTGTTCTTCTTCAATTTGTGTTCTTCCCAGAAAAACAAAATAATAAAAACTCTAAACTAATGATATATGATAATGCAATTTTCTTTACGTGGCTGCTTGATTTTATAGGAGGAATAGGGTAACAGACCAAGGATTAGGTGAGAAATGACGATTCTGTCCTTGAGAAATACGTCAAAAACTGCTGTTGGAATCGGCGGAGCGCGGCCGCCCAGGTGCACATCGCGGCCGCTCTTGTTGGCCGAGAGGTTGGCGTCAATTTCCTAGAATAAGCGCGGCCGCCCTTATTGCCTTGAGCGTCCGCCCTTTTGATAAAATGCTTGGCCACAGCTTGTTCATCATTGGCCCATATTGCCCCCAAAATGGCCTAGGCCCTATTAGCTTGGCCCCAAATACATTTGCATTGGCCGGCCATAACCCAGGAAGTAGCCAGCCACCTTCAGCAATGTTAATGCCTTGATTTGTATCAATTAGTATTCGTTTCGTCCCACTATTTTGCAGTCGCACTTTGACCACTTTAATGACTTCTTCTGCGCTTCGCTCTTTAGACTTTTATTTTTCATTTTATCCCAGGAATTTTTATATATTAAATTCGTCCGAAAATTCCATAATTCCAGTTCAGTCCTTGAATTTTCTAATATTTCCCATTTGGTCCAAAAGCTTCCAAATGCCAGTTTAGTCCCAGATTTTCCAGAATTTCACTTCAGTCCCTGTACTCATTAAAACACTAACAAACCATATCAAATATACATAAAACTCGGGAATCAAACGCAAAGAAAGCCTAAAAGTGCATCATTTGGATGGGTAAATACACATCCATCAGAAATCCAGGGGGTTTTGTAAAACTTTGGAAATTGGAGGGACTTGCTGGCAAAATCTGAGAGTCTGCAAAGGAGTCCGGCCGGACTGAGACTGTATACCAGGTAGAGCCGTCAAGTTGGGACTGTCTCGTTGGGACGTCCCGTCCCGACCTATAAATGGGACGGGATGGGACAGCATTTTTTCATCACGTTTGAAAATGGGACTATTCGGGACGCCCCGTTTGGGACGCGGGACAAACGGGATACGGGACGGGATGGGACGAGACGTCCCGTTCCCGTTTATTAAAAAAAAATAAAATAAAGAAGATGGAGAAATGCCATGATAAAATTCTGATAAGAATGACTTCTCTGAAACGCATTTGTGGCTTCATGGATTAGTTTAAAACACTATCACAGACGGAACCATTGTGATATACTATTAGACATAAATCAGGTCATACGTACTCTAGTACTTGGACTTGGACCAACCCTCTGAAGCATGCACTAAAGAAAACAATCAGGTTTTCGGGACAAATGGCTTTTGCTCCAGTTACAAGGAAAGCAAAAGGACAGGGATCACAATAAAACTTCACAACTCCAAGATTTTTGCAAACACGAAAGTACTCTTTAAAGCTTTACCTCTTTATCTGTTAATGAGAGTAGTTGATCCATAGACAAGACGTAAGACATGAAAGCAGCATAATTTAGTATGACACCCTTTGGTTCTCCAGTTGTTCCACTTGTATACATTATAGTGCAAATGTCAGTCATCTGCTTTGGGGGCAGTTCATGATATTATTTGGGTCTCTGATATGGTTATGTTTTATAAATATGTAGTTTGGAGATGGCGCCTAGTCAACGTTTATTTCTCATAGTCAACAGGTCCCGTATGGGTCCCGCGGGATCCCGCGTCCCGCAAATGGGACGGGATGGGACGGAGTATTTTCGTCCCATCCCGTTTTGTCCCGTCCCGTTTCATCCCGTTCCCGTCGTGGGACAACGTAATTTCGTCCCGTCCCGTCCCGTATTCCCGTATTGATGGCTCTAATACCAGGGGTATTTTAGTCTTTTCTCCTTGATTTTTGATTGAAGGGTGACTAGAGGGAGGTGGCATGCGTGCCACGTGTCCCATGACTCACCAGCCTTGTGGGAGTTCGTGCCCGGGTCCCGGTTTTGTCCATTTTTAAAATAACAGTCCGAAAAATGTCCGAAACGCCCCCGAAAAGTGCCGGAAAGTGCGTTTTTTAGGGAAAGCCGTACTTTTACGTGCGATGACGTGTGTTAAGTATGCTTGGATGTCGGGATGCACGGGGCAGTCCCGGGACGTCTCGTTGGCTTGGCAACGAGGAGCTTAATGGGTTCCGGTTAACCTGGAGCGGGCCTGTTAACGGATTCCGGTTAACTTTCTAACGGATTTTGACGATCCGGATTTGGGTACTTACAGTTATCCCTTCAGCGACGTCTCTTCCGAAGGAAGTGGGGTCATTGAAAAAGATAAGGATCCAAATCGGGATGCCTCACTTTAAAAGAGACCTGGGCGGTCAGCTGGCTGGACCCTTAGCGAAAGGATTCCTACGTATCCCGAGAGGGAATCAAGCCGATCGTAGTTCGTAGGTGCAAGAACCGCGCGTGGGGGCCTTGACCTGAGCGAGACTGTTGGGAGGCGTCTAAACCTGAATGAGACCATCGCGAGGTACCTGGACCTGAATGGAGACTATTGTGAGGTGTCTGAACCTGGGATTTCTGAAACCTTCGAGGGCGTGTGGCGCCTTAGACCAGAGTCACTGAACATACGAGGGCGTGTGGCGCCTCAAACCGGAGTTGCTGAAACATACGAGGGCGTGTGGCGCCTCAAACCGGAGTTGCAAGGATACGTTTATCCTGAGATGGAGGCGTTCGTGCCTTGGGTGCTGGACTTACAATGACGGCCAGGTTTATCCTGGTGGGGGTAGGATGGCAATGATGGGAATGGTTGTGTTAAACTGGCGTTATTAACAACTTGGAAGGATTGACATTTCTTCTTAAGAATCCTGCTGGGGATGAGCGTTCGGGCTGACCTTGATGGCCGAAGAGGGACTGTTGTGCGGGCTTACCTTGATGGCCGCTGAGGTGGGACGATCGGGCTTACGACTGGCGGCCGGGGAAGTGAACGATGGTGAAAACCAATAGGAATTTTAACGTCGGGAGACGGAATTGTAACTGGAATGTCCGGGGATAGGATTGAGCGTTTGAATGTCAAACGTCAACTTGAGATGGAAGTGAGCGTTTGAATGTTAAACGTCAACTGGGGATTGAGAATTTAACGTCTAGAGACGAGCGTTAGTGAGGACTAACTGGGAATTTAACGTCTGGAGACGGGCGTTAGTGAGGACTAACTGGGAATTTAACGTCTGGAGACGGGCGTTAGTGAAAACTAAATGGGAATTTAACGTTTGGAGACGGGCGTTAGTGAAAACTAACTGTAAATTTAACGTCTGGAGACGAGCGTTAGTGAAAACTAACTGGGAATTTAACGTCTGGAGACGGGCATTAGTGAAAACTAACTGGGAATGGATCCTCGGGGGATGGGGTGTTAGAAATGTCTAACTTGGGGGAAATTTTACACTTTTGGGGGCCAAAAGGGGTAAAATTGGAACTGCGAAAGGTTGAGGGGCCAAAGTGGCAAGGAATCTTTTTGCTGTAGCAAGAGTCCGGTCGGACTGAACCTGAAGTTGACCAGGTTGTTATTAGCGCCGAGGCAGAAGCTGAAATGGCCATTTTCTTTCATTATTTCTGACGAGGAGGAGAGAAAGGAGGAGAGAAAATTCATCCCAAATTGTGAGGTTTGCTCAAATTTGTGAAGGAAAATCGACATGGAAGGTGATTGGGAACCAATGACTCGTCATGGAAGGACCGATGACGAAAGAACGCGGTTGGTTCGGACCATTCGAACCAATATTCATCCATTAAATCCGGCGGAGTTCTACCCGGCTAGGGAGAACCACAAATCTAAAGGAGGGATCGAGAGACAAGTAAGCTTCCTTCAAATTCCATTAATTTTAAGAATGTGCATTCTTTAAATGTTAGAAATTTGACTAGGAATGAGTTAGGGATTTTGGTGCCCGAATTGGGGTTTTTGACTTTGCTATGCGCCTTTGTCGAAATTGACTAGGATGTAGTTCAATTGACACTATGGGTAGATGACATAAAAATTTTGGTTGCAAAATTCCATGCCTAGATGTGTTTTCCGAATTTAAAGCATGTTTAAATCGGGACGGAGTAAATTTTTGAAATGTTCGAAAAGATTCGAAAGTTCCGAATTCGACCTAGTTTTCGAAGGGTTTTGAAAGTTCCGGTTTCGACGGAGTTTTCGGAATGCTTTGAAAGTTCCGGTTTCGACGGAGTTTTCGAAGCGTTTTGAAAGTTCCGGATTCAACGGAGTTTTCGGAATGCTTTGAAAGTTCCGGTTTCGACGGAGTTTTTGAAGGGTTTTGAAAGTTCCGGTTTCGACGGAGTTTTCGGAATGCTTTGAAAGTTCCGGATTCGACGGAGTTTTCGAAATGCTTGGAAATCCTGGACCGTCAATACTCCAACCGGGATGGAAATATTTTAGGAAAGGAATGAGAACTGTATCTGCATTGCATCATTTTGACATGCGTTTGTGCACTCTGTTGATGTCGCTTCTGTATTTAACGTATTTTTGCTTTGTTCACCTGCAGGGGCGAGGGACGGTTGATGTTCATACTCAGATGAGTCGGGGAGCCTTTGAGGCAGTGAGAACGTTGTGGGAGATATTCCTGGATGAGGCTCGAGACGGAGAGAGGAGTCCACGACAGCTGGTGGTCGACTCCGGGTTGGCTTGTTTTATCAGTGCGGTAGCCGCGGTAGCTGTGACGCAGAGGGCGAGGTCCATGTACGTAGCTCTGAGCGAGTACTGGTGGGATGCGACCCACACTTTTCATTTCAGGTGGGGGGAGGCGACGGTGACTCCCACTGATTTTGCTGCTATCACTGGGTTGCCGACCTATGGCAACGCGCTGGTGTGGGTGGATGGTTATACCCCAGAGCAGTTGTCTGAGCTGCTGGGTTTCGATATTACCGATGCCAGGGGCTTAGGTATTCGGTACAGGCCGATGGAGAGGCATCTGAGGACGGGTATTGCTGATTATGGGGAGGGGTCCCCAAGGATGACCGCTGAGTGCCTGGCTCGAGGGTTCATTTGATTCGCGTTGTCAGCGACTTTGTTCCCTACTTCGGACACGTCCTGTCACTTCCCTCTGCTCGGGTCGCTGACAGACTTGGATGCCGTGAGGGGGTATGCATGGGGAGAGGCTGGACTGGCCGAGCTCTATCACTCCTTGGACAGGTTCTCGCGGGGAGGCATACTGATCCTTGTTCCCTGCCATGCTGTCTTGGCAGAAGAGGGCGAAGAAGGCGGTGTCATCGAGGGTGGGTACTCGGCTGTCGTACGAGGAGGTTTCTCTGGCCTTGAGCCGGGAGTTCTCCGAGCGGATCCAGCTGACCTGGTGGAGTCGGTTCCACATGGGCGTGGTTCAGGTTGCTAGTGAGGTTACACGGCGGCGGAAGCTCCTGGTGGGACTTCACTGCGATGCGATGTATCTGGGGGAGAGGGTGACCCGTCAGCATGGCCCGGGGTCCCTTCCGATGGTGCCGGTGGATCCGCCTCTGCACATGCAGCATCCTCTGTCGATGCCGATGGAGGAGTTGGAGAGGTATAGACAGGGTGTGTTCTATACCAAGTATGTCGTAGCGGGAGCCGACTATGACACTTTCTTGAGGATGAGGCTGAGGAGCCCGCAGGTGCAGCACTGGGAGGGCGAGGGCCCTGGATATCCCCGAGATCTCCCGCTCCCACGCGCTAGGCTGGCGTACGAGGGGCTGGACGGTTCGCGCAGGCGACTGGTGATCCCGATCCCGGAGGAACCGAGACCTCAGTATAGGGTGGACCCCAATGCTTCGGTGAGCACTTTTGATTTTCTGCATTTGATAGTAGCATTCTGCAAATGTTGCATCTGTACTTTCTGCTTGTCTTTTGATGACCTTCCTGGTTTGCAGGTGTCTGGCCGTACGTATAATCAGGCCATGAGACAGTTGGATGGATGGGCCAACTACACTAGGAGGATTGTGGCATTCCTGAGGTGCATTTCCCGGAGGAGCGTGGATGTTCGTGAGCCGAGGCCATCTAGGCCGAGAGGTTCGTCTGCTCCCACGGCTGGTGGAGAGGACTTTGTGCAGGGATTTGGCCAGTTCGCGGACGGAACGGCTGGGTTTGGAGCTCATCCTCCTTCGCACTTGGGGCACGAGAGGGGAGAGTCCTCGTGTTCGCAGGCGCAAAGGAGGCCTTTCGCGTATTCCCGCCTGGAGGAATTCGGAGATTTCTTGTTCTCGACGGATCCGGCAGCTGCGGAGCAGTGCATCGAGTGCTCGGATAACGAGCAGGACTCGGAGTAGTCCTTCTTTATTGCTTTTTAGACAAAATGTATGTATTGTCCGGAACAATTTGACTTGTATCGTATTTGAAAAGGCGCCCTTGGGGCGGAACCTGTACTTTGCATATCTATTTAGTGATTACCTTCTTTTTATTTTCGGCAAATAAGAAAATAGGTTAATCAAAAATAAATAATATGAAACATGCATGAAAAATTGAACGGGTCAAAATTTATGCCTATATGCACTGATTATTAATTATTTGCACTGTTGCACGAGCCCGGGGCGGAAGAGTTGTTAGCATTGGTTGATTGAAACCAGGGGTAGCACGCAGATTCACAAAGGCATGCACAGGGCTTTGTTTGGATTGTTGCCAAATTAAGAGCAGCTGGCTGCAGAGTTGACCAAGTCAACTACAGAAAGAGTCCGGCCGGACTGAGAATGAAATTCCAGAGTCTTTTAAATTGCAGTTTCAGCTTTGCAATTCGTAAGAAACTGTGCCTTTGCTTTGATCAGTTGGCTGAATTTCTTTCCAATTCCTAAGGCTTCCTTCACTTTCTTGCATGGCTCCCTTTCCTAAGCTATCGTCTCGGATGCAAGAGCGATACTTGGAAAACTTTCAGCCGTGGGTACGGAACCACACGAGGCAAAACAAGGGGTTTTTCGAAGGCTGTTACGGGATGAAATCTGTTTGGCCTTTGAAGGAGCTCATGCCAGATTGGGATCTTTTGAGAGCAGCGGCTCGCTTCTGGGATGTACGGAGGAATGTGTACAACTTTTCGTACAACAAAATCACTCCTACGTTTGAAGATTTTCGAGCCATTCTGGGAGGACCTGAGACGGAACAACTAGTTCTTCCGTATCCTGGTGGCATGTCCACTGTTGAGAAGCTAGTGTCTCTGCTTGGTAACTCGGCTGGAGAAGCATACGGGATGCTGATATTGAACACTGATTATGTCGACATTTCGGGACTGCCCGAGAGATTTGCTGGAGCTGAGGGGAGCGTCTTCGCGTGGGACGCGTTTGCTCTGTGCGCGATCGCTACTTTGTTCACGTTCACGTCCCTGGGTGTGTGCCATCACAAAGGTACCGGACTCCGGTGAGGCAAGGCCAAACGGGGGAGACATTGTGCCTTTGGTTCTGGGCGAGACGTTCCTGGGCATAGGTCGAATGGCGACCGGTAGCCGATACATGTGGGGAGGGAGTCCCGCTATACTTACCATGTGGTTGGGAGAGAGACTGCAGATGATGCCCAAGGTGCCAATGTCTTGTGACGCTTGGTCCTTTTCTCGACGTCCTTCCGGTGATAGGGGCGATCAGCCGAGCCGGAGCTGGATGGCCGCACTCCACACGCATCACTTGCGATGGTGGGTTCCCCACTGGAAGTTACAGACTTGTTGGACCGCTCAGAGGTCTATTAGTTGTCACGATCTGTCGCTGGTGTCTCGACGTCTTTCTACGTTCCATTGTTGGTTACTGCTGCGACACGGGCCGGAGCAGTGCCATTGACGGGCTTGAGTCATGCTGCTACCTTCGAGGTGGGATCTCTGCTGATGGAAGATCCTTCGACGCTATTGCTGCTCACACGGTGGTGGCAATACACGTACTTTCCTGCCAGGGTTCTCTTTCATCGGAAAGGGGGCACTGTTCTGTCTACGCAGTATCTGAACTGTTATGAAGAGTGTATAGGGGAGACATAGATGGCTATCTTGTGGAGATGGAGTGAGCTGTTGGGTCGTGACTACCTTGACAGATCGACCTTGAGGAGGACCGAAGCGGGAACTAACCCTGGGGATCGTACTGGGAATGACATGGCTGACTATGAGGCCAATGCTGATCGGGAGGCCAATCAAAGCACGGTCATGATGGCTAGAAGCGAGGCAGCTCGAGATAGATCTAGGGAAAGGGCTGCGTTGATAGCTACAGGTTTGACGGAGGCGTCGAGAAGGGTCCCTGAGCTAGGTAGAAGGACTACCGGAGTATTCCCTGTGAAAGTGAAGAACACTCACCGTGGGAAATGGAAGGGGAAGAAGGATGAAGGACCAAGTACGGGAAACTAGGTTGACCTTGTTGTCCAGAGTATCCACCCATTGTCATTGTAGACACATTAACTGATTAATGTTTTATTGTAGTTTTGCTAGCGTGTAGCGAGTCAAGAGTTGACCGTGCTTGAACTCATCAAAGATTGTTTTAACCGTAATGAATTTGTAGGTTAATTGAAAAGAGTTTTTCGAAACACAAGCAATTGATGCTTATTGTATTTTTTTGTTTTTGAGACCGAACCAATGTGACGGGCCGCCTACGTTCCCCTTTTACAATTGGACTAAGGGGCTCAGTCACCGTAGTTCGACACTTTTAGGTGAATTTGAGAAAAACAAAGACAAAAGAAGTGTGACCTGTTTTTTACCCGGATCATTAGCGGGAATGTATCCAAATGGGTATTACTCTTTTAGCACTTTAATTTTACCGAGGGGTAGCCAGTATGGGGAAGGAGAGTTGACTCGTGCTCTTCCTCAAACGAAGTATCTGCGGAGCTTGCTTCCGTTCACGGGGTTAACAAAAGGGTTTCCGTCCAAGTCTCGCTAACTCATGGCTCCTCCGGAGAAAATTCTTTGTACCACGAATGGTCCTATCCAGTAGGCTCCCACTTTCCGAGGATTGGTCTCGCGTAGGAGGCTTTTCCTTTAGCACCAAGTCGCCTTCTCTCGATGTCTCGGATCTTGACTTTCTTGTCGAATGCTCGGGCCATTCCGCTCCGGTAGGCTCGAGTGTGTTCCATGGCTTTCAATCTGCGCTCGTCGAGTAGAGCAAGTTCGTCGTGACGGCTCAGAGCCATTCGACTTCATTGATCCCGTTTTCCAAGAGGACTCGGAGGGATGGAATTTCCAATTCCACGGGTAACATTGCTTCCATTCCGTAGGTAAGTGCGAACGGAGTCTCCCTGTGGTGGTTCTCGACCGATGTTATGTATCCCTGCAGGGCTAGATGTAGCTTTTCGGACACGGTCCCGACCTCTCGGTGGTCATCTTTCGATTATCATGGCAAGAGTCTTGTTTGGCCGCCTCTACCGCACCATTGGTTTGTGGTCCGTAGGAGAAGACTTGTGATGTGTGACTCGAATTCGGTCGGCAGCTTGGTCACAATCTCCTCGAAGTGAGTCCCATTGGCGGATATGATCTCGTTGGGCACCCCGTATCGGCACATGATGTTCTCTTTGATGAACTCGGCCACCTTCTTAGAATTCAGTACCTTGTACGATCTGGCTTCCACCCATTTGGTGAAGTAGTCGACTGCGACTAGAATGAACTCGTGACCATTGCTCCCTGGTGGAGTGATCTTGTCGATGACGTCGATTCCCCATGTGGCAAAAGGCCATGGTGTAGTCATGCAATAGAGTTCATGAGGAGGGATGTGATTGAGGTTGGAGAACCGTTGACATTTGTCGCAGCTTCTGACGAACCGGATGCGCTCCTGTTTCCATCGATATCGAATAGTATCCCATACGGAGAATGATCTATGTCAATGCTCGGGCGTTCATGTGCGGACCGCAGGTTCCGTTGTGAACTTCGTTCATTAGCTCGCTGGCTTTACCTTTGTTTACATACCGAAGGAGTGGCCCTTGGTGGCGCTTCTTGTACAATATACCCCCAAGAATGACGACATGGGATGCCAGGCATTTTAATGCCATCATGTTTTTGGCTTTGATCCCTTCTTTGTATTTTCCATCTTCATTTGTGAAGGAAGCTTCTCCGTTTTGGAGGTACTGGTATATTTAATTGTACCAGGGGTTCGTCGATCGTTTCATTTTTTATTTCGATCTCACAGCAATAGGCGGGTGTTTCCCGTCTGCCTATTCTGAGGGGTTTTACTGATTTCCCATCGGAATTTCAACAAGAGAGGCGAGGGTTGCCAGGGCATCTGCGAAGCGGTTCCTGTCTCTTGGCAAATAGTGGAAAGAGATGTCCTTGAACCGAGCAATGAGCTCCTCCATGTACGCATGGTACTTCGGGAGGCCGAATCTACCGTTTTCCATTTGTTGGACACTTGATTGATGATCAATGCCGAGTCTCCGTATACTTCCAGCTTCGAAATGTTGCGCTCGAGGGCGGCTTCTGCACTCCGCATAGGCTTTGTATTCTCGCCGCATTGTTGGTTGTTTCAAAATTCGGCTTGATGGCTATGGGAGTATGCTCATCCTTGGGATCGACAAGGAGCATTCCAATACCATTCCCCTTCTTGTTGGCCGCCCCATCGAAGAAGAGTTGCCGCCGGTTTACGCTGCCGAGTGAGAAGATTCCGTCGTCCGGAAACTGCGGATCGTGACCCTTGGGCTCACTGCTTGGGAAGTCGGCCACCGATCTTCCATTACTCGCCCTTCATTGATTTTCCGACCATGTACTTGGTGTTGAATTCAGGCCCGGGAAGAATGACCACTTGGCTAGTCGCATTGACAGGATGGCTTGTCAAAGAGATATCGAACGGGGTCCATTTTGGAGACCAGAGCACCGAATGTGACCGCATGTAGTGTTTCGCTTCCGACTACCCATACCAAGGCGGTACAAGTTTTCTCTAATGCTTTGAGTAAGTGAGTTTACTTCCTTGAAGCTTGGCTTACGAAGTAGATTGCATGCTCAACCTTGGAATCTTTATGTTCTTGTGCCGGCATTGCTCCGATTGACGTGTGCATTCTTGTCGAGTACGGGAGTAGTGGCTTGTCTTCATGTGGCGGGCACGGGGTGGGGGATTCACCAAGTAGGTCTTGATTTTCTTGAAAGTTTGGCACTCGGAGTCCCATTTGATGTCGGCATTCTTCTTCATCGGTTTGAACATGGGCTCGCGAGAGAGATGTCAAGCGGTTGATGAAGCGGCCGATGTCGAAGTCTTCCCATAAAACTCTTTAATTCTGTCAGTCCGAGGCGGCTTCATGTCGATGATGGCCTTGATTTTCTTAAGATCGGCTTCGATACCTCTTTACGTAACCATGTACCCCGGTACCTTGCCGCGCTTGACGCCGAAGGTGCACTTCGCGAGGTTCAATCTCATGGAGTGCTTTCGAGTACATTGAAGAACTTTCTCGGATCTGTCATGTCTTTGCATGTACGATCCTCTGGAGTGGATGATCATGTCGTCGACATATACTTCGATTTCTTTGTGAATCATGTCATGGAAGAGAGGCATTGCGGCCAGTAAGTAGCCCAGCGTTCTTGAGACCGAACGGCATGGCCGTGTAGCGATATGTCCCCACGGAGTGGTGAAAGCGATCTTGGCTTGATCTTCCTCGGACATTTTGATGCGGTTGTATCCGGCGAACCCATCCACGAAGGATTTTACTTCAAAATTTGTCGTGGTGTCGACTAGCATGTCGATGTTAGGCGATGGGAAATCATCTTTAGGGCTGGCCTTGTTGAGATCCCGGAAATCCACACGGACATCGACCTTTCCATTGGCCTTGGTGACCGTCACGATGTTGGAGAGCCAAGTAGGGTACTCAATCACTCGATGAAACCAACTCGGAGCATTTTCTCAATCTCTTCTTTCACTTGCAAGGACCACTCGGCTTGATCTTGCGCGGCTTGTTTGACAGGCTTGGATTCGGGATCCAGGGGAATTCTGTGCTCCACGATCGAGGATCGAGTCTGGCATGTCTGGTATGACCGGGCGAACACGTCAACATACTCCCGGAGGAGGCTTATCGGGGCTTCTTTTACGCATCGGTGAAGAAAGCGCCCACTTGTGTCTCTTTAGGCTCTTGCAGCGACCCCGGGTTCACTTTGGTCATAACCTCTTCGGCGGCTTGGGCCCGGTTGTCCTCTTGGTCAACTACACGCTTGAGAACTTCCTTAATGTATTGTTCATTTAATGTGTACGCTTCTTTATCAATTGAGTTATTAACGTCTTTTAAGTTGTTTGTTAACTTATCGGTTGTTAAAGTGGCAATGAGAGGATACTCGAAAGGTCGAGACTTTTCATTAAACGAGAACGGAAATACATGGTTGGCTACATTATCATAGTCTTCCGGCGTAAGGCCGTTGGACGACTTAGAAGGCTGGACTTTTACAAGGACCGACTCGAGAGGGTTCGAGACCGGGTTTAGGGAGATGTGGGTGCGAGCCCGGCTTGTCTTCCGGTTACGTGCGGCTTGCCCTTGGTCGGTGAAAGTTACCCAGTTCTTCGGTGGCATTCTTTGGATGCTTGATGAGGGTTCGGGGATCGAGAGGCTTGGCTTGGTTTCGCTGTCCCAATCATGGCGATCATCTTTGTTTTCGGAGCCCGGGTCAATCGGGTTTGGCACCTCCATGACTTCTTCAAAGAGACTACGTAGAGTTTGGTCCACTGAGAGCGTCTTCTATGAATTGGTTCCTTACGCTTTGGAGCCTCTTTGTCTCGAATGTGACCTCGGCGGCTGATCCGAACAATCTGTTTCCCATGGAGAGTGCCTTGAGTTGCTCCTCCAAGTGCAGGATTCCCTTGAATGTGTACT
Source organism: Adenophora triphylla var. japonica (assembly GCA_022495995.1). Taxonomy (NCBI): domain Eukaryota; kingdom Viridiplantae; phylum Streptophyta; class Magnoliopsida; order Asterales; family Campanulaceae; genus Adenophora; species Adenophora triphylla. Next base: position 271,914 of record JAFEMH010000250.1, on the reverse strand, counting down.
CGTCTTTGGTGTGGTGGCGGTTGGTCGAGTAGAGCTGTGATGTCGATGAACGCTCCCCTTATCGGATTAGCCTTGAGTCCTACGAAACGCTTGAGGTCCGTGCTAGCTATTCCATCCTTTACGTAGTCTCTGTGTTGACTATCCTGCTTCTTTCTCATCTTCATCGGTTCATTGTCGGTCCCCTCGGTTCCCGGTTCACCGGTCCCCTCGGTTCTGCTGTCGGTTCCCTTGTCGGTCCCCTCGGTTACTGGTTCCCTTGTCGGTCCCCTCGGTAGGTTCCCTTGGTGAAGTAATGAGCGAGGTTGAAAGCTGTAAGGTCGGAGGTTGGGTGTGCCGTCGGAGGTTCCCCTTTTGCGAGCTGGCCTTGGTGCGGGCGAGCCTTTTGTTTTCCACGATGTCGGCGGTGTTGGCACATAACAGCCCACTGGACCGTGGTGTGGTCCTTGACTTCGATGACTTGGTGTTGGCCCTGTAACCTTTTGCCGAGCCCCAGTCCTGGGATGAAGTTCATGAGTTTCATCATCTTCATGGTGGGAGGAATCTTTTCGTGAGATAGTGGAAGGTCCACGTTGCATATTTGGATCTTGGAGGTCTCCAGAGTGAATCTAGTTAATGCCATGTCGTCATTATGCTTGATTTCTAACACTGGAATGTCGTTGGTCTTTGGTCCCTCGGTGGTGTGTCGCCGTAGGCGTGGTTAGCTCGTTGCCTTGCATGAACTTGAGGCCTTTGGTGAAGGGTGGATGCCACGCCATTGATTTGATGCGGCCGGGGACGCCCCGGGATGGCTGTGAAAGTGATTGGAATGTCGAATACTTGGAATTCGGTGGGGATCATCCGCTTGCCGAACTAGATACTAAGAGTAGCAACCCCGAGAACCGTACGGGAAGTAGAGTCATAGGCCTTGACGGTGTGGGTGAAGGCTTCGAGATCTGTAGGCTTGATGTCAGCGGGTCCATCATCTTGGCGGGCAAGACATTCATTCCGGAACCTCCGTCTACCAACACGCGGGGAAGGCGACGCTCGTCCAGTTTGGGTGTGATGTAGAGTGGCTCATTGTGATCGGCCCCAAATTTTGGAAGGTCCAAATGCGTGAAGGTGATAATGTTGCCGTAGTGGATGTTGTCGATCATCGAATGACTTCGTGCAGGGTTGCGTCCACGGGGACCATGGTACGGGCCGAGACTTTCCTCTAGCTTGAGCTTGTGAGGATATGAGGATGTGAGCGAGGGACAAAGGGAAATGTTCGCACAGTGCGCTTGAGTGAGTGAGGATCGGGTCCTCTTTCAGGGAACTTGCGTCTTCGGGCTGGCCGGGTTACAGTTCTGGCTCCGTCGTCTTTTTAGTGGCCTTAGATGGTAGTGCATGGATTTGACCCGATCGGGTTAGAACGCTGACATCAGGCTTGGCTCCTTCTGAACAGGCCGCTCTAAGTTGAGCCATAGTTAGAGGAGGATTCCTCGTAGCATAGGGCCACATGTCTTCCCTCAATTCATTGACTGTAGATGTGTTCCCGGGAGCTTCGGCAGCTTTACGGATTCTGTCCCAGGATATCGGCTTGGGTGCCTCCGTGGGGAGGTAGTTTATGGATTGGCGCATCTGTTCGAACGTCAATGCACAATAGTGGTTATCAGAACCGAACTGTGCGTTGCTGACCCTCTGGGGGAGGTTGGAGAGTTCTTGGTTCAGGCGAACAGTCTCCTTGATCTCTTCACGGTATATCGCGCTCCTTTCCTTCTTGCTGAGCATACTCAGGGCATTCTGGAGTTGGGTTTGGCGATACTCATGGTTTGCTAATTTTCCTCCACTCTTGGCCCAGATTAACTTTCTTGCAGCAGAGCTGCGTCGAGAGTTAGTGCTGCGTTTCTTCCCATGTGAGAATAGCCGGTGCTTCTTTGAAGCTGCGTGCGGCGGTCTAGGTAAACCTCCATCGGGAGAGCTTTCCCTTTCTTCTTTATACGAGTGGCGGGTATGTCGGAAGGTGAGTACACGGCTTCCCGAACATCTGCCCATGTATGGCGGTTCTTTGTCCCAGTTGATCGTTTACGTAAACGAATGCCGCGGTGTGGAATCTCCACTGACGATTCTTTGGAGATATATTTCCATCTTTCTCTTGTTTCTGAATAGACCTTCCTCCCTCTATTGGCCTTTCAGTTTGAGTGCGGAAATGATCCGTTTCCATCCTCCCAGGACCCTTGGGATTCCGGTTTTGTTGACTTCATGCCCGGCTTGGAAGAGAATGGTTTCATCGTCTTCGTCGTCGCTTTCACAGAGAACTTGCTTTCCTCGGGGAGATAAGCGCTGGTATTCGTTCTGCTGTGCCGTTCCATCTCCTAGGTCATCGGGACCGTTGACCACCCTCGTTTGCGCGAGGGGTTGGATGAGAACAGACGGTAGTCCGAGGAAGTTGCCGTGAGCAAAACCCTTGAGGTCGAGCGGTCTAGAGTGGCCTCTAGCTTTATACGAAGCGCTTGTGACACTTTAAGGGCTTGGTCCCTGTGGGTCTTTTGAGCTTGGTTTTCGTCCCAGAGACGGTTCTCTTGAGCGGCTAGTTCCATGAGGGCCTTCCTTGCGAGAGCTAAACAGTCTCCGTAGGTGCGCGCCGTCTGACTAGTGTCTAGAACTGTGATCACATCCAAATCTCCGAATGGCGGAAACACTTGGATTATGTTGACGAAGGAAGTCGGGCTGGGACATTCCATGCGGCCTTCCTTGATCTCGACTACCAAGAAGTTCGCCCATATCTGCTTGATTGAACCCACGGGGGTGTTGAATTCTGCGATGTTGATAGTCTCGTGATCTCGCTGGATCGCCAAGTCTATCAGAGCTAGCAGTTCTTTGGCGGGATGTACGAATCCGTGGCCGTGATGGCGGGGAGCGAGAATCAAGCTGGAGCATGTTGATGCTTGAGGTGGTCATTTCCCTCGTCGGAAGGCGGCTCTGTCTTGCGGGGAAGACCTACGAGATGTTTTCGGGGTGGCTGCGGAAGCATTCCCGAGGTTGATCGATTTGTAGCGGGGTGAGGAGCTTTGTCTCTTTCGTTGTTGCCCTTGGCCTTGGCGGCGCTTGTGGCTTTAAGCTTGGCGACGGCACGGGCCGGTTGCAGCTGGGGCAGTAGTCGGAAGTGATGATGAGCTGCGAGCTCGATTGGCCGGGGCCTCGTTTACCATGAGCGAGCGGTCGTCGAGGGTAACTTTGGCGTTGCAAAATCGATAATAAGGACCGGATCCTTGGTATCATCGGGATATACGGAATAGATGATGTTGACGAAGTCGTCGTCGATCACTTGATCGAGAGGGTTCTTTGTCGTGTCAACCGGTTGCTTCCAATTGTCGGATAGCTGCACATCTTGGACGTTGAGCTTGACAATCTCCATGGTGTTGGAGCCACAGTCGTAGGTGACACGATCGGAATGGGTGCCGTCCTCGAGCGAGCATATGTATGTAGGGATCTTCTTGCGGGTGCACGCCGCGTCCTCGACTCGGAGAGTCACGATTCGTCGCCGTCGGCGGCTCAGCCCAAACGTAGGGACGTATTGCGTCTGGTGCTTCTTTGGAGCTCCTAGAAAAACATCATGCCCTTCGCTGGAGAAAAGGGGCTCAGCGGGTAGTTCCTCGTGGTGGACATCCCATACGACGTCCATGCATTCAAGATGAGTATGACGGTGCTTGTTGACCTTTATCACGAAAATCTCTTCGCTGGGGCCAGAGAGTTGGCTTGAAGAATACTGACAAATCTCCGATCGGAGAGATGGGGTTTATGTGCCCGCATCATGGCGATGCTCATTGTTTCTTTCCAGTCTGCCTCCAAATGTTGGAAATGACAGTTGAACTTGATGTATCGGGCTGCCGAGTGCACTTTGCTCGAGTACGTTGACGTAGTTAGCATCTCCGGACTACGAGGGATTACGATGAGATTTGCCCGGTAGTCCCTTGGTTGATTTGAAGGAGGTAACCCGGTGCACATTTGCGGGCACGCTTGGCTGCTGTCTCGGCTTCGTTTCCTATGAGGAAACTGTCCCCTCTGATGACTTCAAGATCTCCCTGCCGGTTAATGAACTTGACGCATTGATGGAGAGTGGAGGCTATGGCTTTCATGTGATGTAGCCAAGGGCGTCCCAACAGAGCTGTGAATTCGGATGGAATGTCCATCACGTGGAATTTCGCTGGCACCATTTGGGTTTCGAACCGAGCTACGAGTCACCGTCCCGGGATGGGACGAGGCGTCTTTGTCGTAGGCCTTGATAGTCGGGTTGACGGAATCGGTGGCTTTCGTTGATGCGTAGGGCTCGCATCATGCTTTGAGAGGGAGGACGTTAACGGTGACCCGTTGTCCACCAATACTCGGGGAGTGATATGGTGTTGAGCTTGAGAGTGATGTCTGAGCTTCATTGTGCCCCGAGGCATCTCTCGGTAGGTCTTCGTCACGAGAACGTGATCATGCTTGCCATACGATCGGGAATCGTAGATACTGGTCTCTATCAGGAGAAGGAGAGTCATCAAGCCATCCGTTTCTGTTTTCCTCTTGCGAGGTAAAGCCTTTCTTTGGAGCCTCGGGATTGTGTTGAAACATTTGTTTGTGGCGGTTGCCGCCCTTGGTTAGCACGTTGATCGAGTGCGAGTGCCAAGGCGACTTTGATCTTCCTTTGCCGGTCCGTGCTCGGAAGGCTGGACAAATTGAACCTTGGGCTGATCCGCGGGGGTTAGGCTTCGGCGCGGTAAGATTACCAAGATGCGAGGTATTCCGGTGTCCCAGGTACGAACTCTATTGTCGGCGGGACTTTTCGGCTTTCCCACTGTTTGCTCTAAAGCTGCATGGCTGGAGGAAGGAGGACTGGCTGGAGTAGAGTACGTAGTAGTCGAACCTCCGGATGGCTCTCAGTGTACCCACCTTGGTGTCTCCGGCTTCGTATCTTTCTCTCGGTTTACATTGAGAGGACTTCTTCTTGTTTTCTCGGAGGATTGCTCAGGACCATGTCTTGGGACTCGTACTCCCGAGGCGGCGGAGCGATCACAAACATCGTAGGCGATGTGGACATTTGATGAGGACCCGAGTTTGGAAGAGGCGGAGGAAGCGCTCTGCGGCAATCTTCTTGGGCACCCATTCAATGGCATTCACACTTGTTGTTGTTCGGGAAAGGATTTCCGTTGTATTGGGCCCACGGGGACGCTCCAATTTTCCTTCCTCTATCAAGTTACGGATTTCGTATCGTAACCCCACGCGGTTGTCGGTGGTATGGCCGTGATGCGATGGAAGGCGCGTACTTGCTCTTGTCAACATTGACTACGGGATTCTTTGGTTTGTAATTTGCAACGGGTTTAAGGAGACCTTCCTTGATTAACCCTTCCAGCATCTTGCTTAGCGGCATGTCAAACTTGTCAAAGTGTACGGCAGTACCGAGTGGAATTGTTGCTTTGTGGGGTGGGTTTACATTGCCCATTGCTTTGTCCACGATGGATGTAGTTGACAGACGTATCTTTCCCTTTGCCGGGGGCCGGTGCGGGATTGAATGCAGCTGGCGATCGGTATACTGTATGGGTGTGCGGTAGCCAACTTCTCCTTGAGATCCTTCTCGAGCTGTGAGCCGGCATTGACCATGGCCGGAGATGCAGGAAGAAATGATGAGCCCGATGAGAGTTCGATGGACAGTCTTAAGCAGGACTTAAAGATCCGCATCTGTTCATCCTTGGAGAGTGGCTCCATGATTTCGGAGAGTTTCCAACTCCACCTTTTGTAGAATTCTCCGACGCTTTCATCCGCTTTCCGCTCAGTGGTGATTAAGTCCTCACGACTTGTTTCCCACTCTAAGTTGGATGCATGCCGTTCCGGGGAAGATGTTGCTTGATCGATCCCAGTGTGGCGATCCGCGAGCTTGACCCTCGAAACCATCGTAGCTGAACTTTTGAGCGTATCTTTGGAAGTGGTCGGCCATTTCTTTGGAGGGTTGCTCCTTTCGCTCTCATGCGAGAACGTAGGTGTCGACATGCGTTTGAGGACATTCGGTTCCGTCGAATCGGTCCATCTCCGGCATTACGAACTTGGCGGGGAGAGGCGTGACCATTCCGGATACGTGGATTTGAGCGTTTCTGCTTTGAGCTGCTCATGGTGGCTTTCGGGTCTTTCATACATTCGACCATCCGAGGCTAAAGTTGGGTCCGGTGGTGGTGTGAGGCTCGGCGCCGGGTGCTACCACGTGAGCGGTAGTGATTGGAGGTGGAAGGCTTGATATATGTGGATATATGGGGGCCTTTTACGGCTGTATCGGGGTTTGTCCCCGGTGTTTTGGGATTCGTGTATAGGCAATGGGATGAACCCGGGAGGGTATTGAAGGATATTGGCATCTGTTTGAGATGGTCGGCGGTGCGGCGGTGGTATTGAGTGATGGGAGTAGCGGCACGGCCAAATATGACGGGGTTGCCACGAGAGGTGGCAACGTGAAGCCTAGGTCATTTGTTTCCTTGGTTCGAAGGAATCTCGTAAGTTGGCGGGGGAGGAACCTGGTTGAAGGTTTGGGAAGCTGGTTTCGGGGAATCGTCATCCTCGACTAGGACGAAAGTACCGTCGGCCCAGGGGATAGGCTGCTATACCTCGCTCATTCGGAAAGGCTGTACCACGAAATTCTGGCGATCTTCTTTACGCCTCTTGTGAACCTCACAAGCCCGGATGGCTTCTTCCAAAGTCATATACATTACCGGTGGCGGGGTCCGTCCCGTCACGATTTCTCGGTGAGCTAGACATGTCGGATATTACATTTGAGGCGAGGGAACCGAGAAGAAGCTGTGCCATTTGCTTGTGATTCGGCGGCGGCCGGAAATCTGAACCACTACGCTCATTGCGAGGAACGAAAGGAAGGGTTTAGGCTTCGGAAAAGGGTATTTGGCTCAAGGTTTCGGGCTTGTGCAATGTGTGGTTACCGATTAATGTTTACTTAAAACGCGTTTTCTCAGAGTCCTAATTGGTTGGAAAAGAGCGTGTCTTCTTTTTCGCAACTAACCCTAGAGCTCTAATCAGTGGATTTCGTCACTACGCTTATAAGCCCCTCGTTTCCATTTGTAGATCATCTTTCTCGGGACGGACTATCCCGAGCGAGGTCCTATAAGGCAAGCGAGTTCCACCGACAAAAGAAAAAGTGAACTTAAGGCTAGCTGATCACGTAAACTTTCAACGTATGTGACGCACGGCCACAGTCGAAGTCAACGTCCTTAAGTTAAGGCGGGGATCGTGCCAAAATTTCGACATGACCTCTCCTGACTCGCTTGTGCGAGGGGCCTTAGCTTTTGGCGTTGGCTAAGTTGTGGTTGGCACGATGCGTACGGTGAGGTTTGGTGACACGGTGTCACATTGAACCTTCGGGTATATTTTTCGGCAGAGCTCCGCGTCAAAGTCAAGGCTGAAAAGCTCAAGACTTCGGGTCGGAAACAACCTTCGGTCTCAATCTCTCGAGCTTGACTCGTGGCGGAAACCGGCGTAAAAACATACACTTAGGCTTTATGACACGAACTAAGCCAAAAACCAACCAGGGTCTTGGATAAAGTGTGACACAAAGAGTGCATGGCTTACACGGGCTAGGATGGGCTGTTTGGGACGACCCCGTGCGCCCTCGAAAGGTGTCTGGCAGACCAACCGAGGAGTGCGGCGATAAGGCCATCCCGGGTTACGGGTCGTAGTGTGCGGTGTACCGAGGCGGCAAGTGCACGTGAAGTGCGGTGTACCGAGGCGGCAAGTGCGAGTAGTGTGCGGTCACTAAAATTCTTTTTACGAGTAAAACAGAGATTTTTCAGAATGTGTCTTAAAGAATTTTGATGCGCAGTTCAAAAGATAGCATGAAAATCAAACATGAATGGGGATGCACAAACATGGTATGATTTTGAAAGGACAACAATGTAATGCCTTTGAAAAAACCGTTCGAGGTTTAAAGTAACACACGCACACGAAAACGAGGAAGGGTAAACGAAAGTTTGACCCACGGAAGGCTCTTTTGAAAACAACGGCAGTTTTGAAAAAAGTATCACTTGTTCCCAGCGGAGTCGCCAACTGAAATTACCCGGATTTCGCGCGCGGCGAAAGGCGGTTGTCTTTCGCGGAGGGTTGGTGTCTGAGACCTCGCTTTTGGGAAGGAGAGAGGAGTCGCCACGCGGTTTTTGTATTTTGAGCCCAAACGTTGAGAAACGGCTATTGTTTGAAAAAGGTGTCGTTTTTATTGGTAGCAAAAACTTAGGAAAAGGCTTTGAAAACGGGGGGTCATTTTTATTGGTAGCAAAAACGAGTAAAAAGCTATTTGGTACCAGAGATTGTTAGGTTCGGAGGTCACGTTACGTTTCGGGAAGAGTATTACGAGATCACCCGAAACGCCTCGTATGACGAGTCTTTCTACCTTTCTCGAAAACGTGTGCGTGTGTGTGTGTGTTTGCATTTTGAAATGGGGGCTTGAATGACAAGCTTAATCTTGGTTTGAATGTCAAACGTTGATTAGGTGACTTTGTTTGAAAAGGCGAGCGTTTGAATGACAAACGTCGGTTTTGCAGTTTTAGGAAAAGTAGCGCGAATGCTGATTTTATCGGTTTATCTTAAGTGTCAAATGTTGACTTTTAAGAAAAGAGCGTTTGAATGTCAAACGTCGGATTTTGAGTTTGAAGATGAGCGTTTGGATGCCAAACGTCATTTCGCGCGTTTTGAAAGAGAGTTCGAAGGTCGAACTCCGGTTTTGAACCGGGCTTGTCATTGTTAACGATTTTTACGGGAAAAAACGTATTAAATGATTTTGAATGTCAAAGTCGGCTTTTAAGTTTGAAGATGAGCGTTTGGATGCCAAACGTCATTTCGCGCATTTTGAAAGAGAGTTCGAAGGTCGAACTCCGGTTTTGAACCGGGCATTACATTGTTAACGATTTTTACGGGAAAAACGTATTAAATGACATGCAATCAACGAATCGGGTTGCGACTCGGACTTTGAAAAGTAAATACTATCACGATCCAAACGGGTCGGACTTTGTAAATGACAGTATTTAAAGTGCGGTATCAACGGAATCAAACGATCCGGAATTGTAAATGACGATCGACGAGCCAAACGACTCGGAATTGTAAAGTTGCATGAAATGTAAATGACGTTCGACGGATCAAACGGTCCGGAATTGTAAATGACAGAAATTTAAATGACGTTCGACGGATCGATCGATCCGGAATTGTAAATGACAGAAATTAAAATGGAACGGGGCCGGAACGCCGTTTTAACCCGAGATTACTTCTCTTACGGGAAGAGAAGAGGATCTAGGGGCTAAAACGTATCGGACCCCGTTAGACGGAGGCGTCTACGTTTCGATAATGTTCATCCGAAACGGTTATAGCGACTGGCGCGTAAACCGAGGCGGAACGAGAGATTAGGGAGAGGGAGTTATACCTATGGCTAGGGTCGACTCCTTTGGCTCGGGGGGTGTATACGGGATACGGAAAGTGGTTTGGGATGGTGTTTTAAGGTGGTGAGGGGCGTATTTGATCGAAATACGGAGGTTTCACGCGAATTGAGACGAAACGGGGGCTCGGGAAGGGGTGAGAACCAGTTGGGCCGTGGCTATGGTGTTTTTGGAGAGTGATTTTCTTGTTTTTAATGGCTTTGACAGCCCTTCTATTTATAGGTGAAAATTCAGCATGAGTTCGGCCGGACTTAGCTTGAAATCCAGGGGGTTTTGTAAAACTTTGGAAATTGGAGGGACTTCTTTGGCAATTTCGAGAGTCTGCAAAGGAGTCCGTGGACCGAATTGTATACCAGGGGTATTTTAGTCTTTTCTCCTTGATTTTTGATTGAAGGGTGACTAGAGGGAGGTGGCATGCGTGCCACGTGTCCCATGACTCACCAGCCTTGTGGGAGTTCGTGCCCGGGTCCCGGTTTTGTCCGTTTTTAAAATAACAGTCCGGAAAATGTTCGAAACGCCCCCGGAAAGTGCCGAAAAGTGCGTTTTTCAGGGAAAGCCGTACTTTTACGTGCGATGACGTGTGTTAAGTACGCTTGGACGTCGGGATGCACGGGGCAGTTCCGGGACGTCTCGTTGGCTTGGCAACGGGGAGCTTAACGGGTTCCGGTTAACCTGGAGCGGGCCAGTTAACGGATTCTGGTTAACTTTCTAACGGATTTTGACGATCCGGATTTGGGTACTTACAACAGCTTTCTGCAAAAACAGACACGCCTGGTGGGGTCATCCGCGCGGATGAGATTGTCCCTACAATCTTGTCCACACGGATAAGATCTGCAGCCAGGCAACCTATAAATACCCCCCTTCTCCCTCAGTTTAATATAGAGAAAAAGCCCCAAAAAATACGAAAATCTACTGTCACTCTGCCCAAATCAACCCTCAAACAACCATTTTCACCTTCAAAACTCAAATCCCACAACATGTTCATCCTCTAATCCATCCCAAAACCACTTCCAACCCTTTGAAATCCTTCAAACCCTAAACAACAAACCCAAGACAATTGGTAAACCCTGAATCTCTTCACTCATATCCCTCTCATTTATGCATACACTCCATGTAAAAATGATGTGATTCTAATTACTATCTCTTGTTCAACTCCCCTTCCCCTTTGTCCCAAGGATCCAAGAGGACTTCCATGGAGTTCATCTCCATTGATGATTCTCTACATGGATCCACATTTTATTTATGCAATTCTCTTTGCCCTCCTTTTTATTAACAAGTTCTTGTTTATTACTTGCTCTTTTGACCTAAATGTGGTCATCTTGGAGTTCATCTCCATAGATGATCACTCCAAACGGTCCACATTTTAATTTCATGTCTCTTTACATTTCTAGTCCATAATATTTACTTTCATGTCAAATCCCCTTCCCTAGTCTAAGATGCTCACCTTGGAACACTTTCCATGGATGAACATCATTTAGACATCACAAAATGGGTCACCCAAGATGTACAAGATACACTTGAGTATAGGTCTCAAGGATGGTCTTCCTATGACCACCTTAGAGATCTTCCTCTAAAGGTTGATACATCTTGACCCATCCTTTGTCAAAATTACTTTTATGTCAAATCCCCCTTTTCCCTAGCAAATGAAGTGTTTTCAAAGTCCTAACGTACCCCCGAGATGGCTTGGTTAAGTGGATTCATCACTTATGACCACTAATCAAAGTCTAGGTAAAGGGAGGACAAAACATGGATGCCAAAAATCCATTCAATTCCTTCATTTTCTGTTTTCAGTTACAATTCCAGTTAAGTCCTGTAAATCCAGTTAACTTTCTGGAAATTACAGTTACTAAACTGGAAACTGTAAAATATGGAGACTACAGCCCTATCCGCACGGATAAGATTGCACTGCAGTCTTATCCACGCGGATGACACTGTCATCTGCAAACAGTCCCTCAAATTTTCTGTTATTTCCAGTTTAATCCCTGTTTTCAAACTGTTTTTCAGTCCAGTCCTTATAATTTCATTTATTTTCAGAAAACCCCTTTTAATACACACACACACACACAAAAAAAAGGTTTCAAGTGAGGAAGACTCGTCGTACGAGGCATTCCGGGTGAACACCAACATTCTAAAAACGGCGTGGCGACTCCGAAATGATTTTTCAAACATTTTCACCAAAAAGTGGGAAAATCCGGCATCATCACAGTGGCGACTCCGCTGGAGATATAAATACGCTTTTTTTAAAAAATAAAAAATAAATAAAATGATATTCGGTATATAGGTGGAAACGATTAAATTTCCTCTTCAACGCCTCCTTGTGGAGCCGGGGATAAATGATGGTAGAACAATGCCACGTACTGGTATCATTTCAAAAAAAAAAAAAAGCTTTTGTGGGTCAAGCTTCCGTCCCAACACTTGAAACCTTTGTTTTGGTGTGCATGTGTGTTTTTCCATTTCGTGCTGTTATCGATTTGACCGTCCAGGGGAAAGTCAAAATTTTGACTGTCGGATCCGTTTCTTTAACAGTTTAAGTTTTATGTGCTTATGTGCTCATGCATTTATGTGCTTACACGCTCTCAAAAGAAAATTTTTCTTTTCAAAAAAAATCTTTCGCATGCATCATGCCTTTAAGATACATTTGAAAATTTCTGTTTTTTACTCAAAAAGGAATGTAGAATGTCGCACACTACGCGCACGTTGACCGTACACTGCACACTACGTCCTTAACCCGAGAAATCTCAGTAGCAGCCTGGGAGGCCTTACTACGCCTCTCAGTGCGAGTACGGGACGACCCAAACAGCCATTGGATTACCCTCGTGTCGACCCTGCACTTGTCCGTGACACACTTTTTCCGAGACTCGGTTGGTTTTTGGTCTAGTCTGTGTCAGACTGTGTCAGTGTATACCCCGTGTAGGTCAAACCTTAGACAACGTGCCAAGTCAGGACCCCCCGTGGACCTAACTCAGTCGAAGTCATGCCGGTTTTCCGTCATGAACATTGACTCGATCTTAACTGGGGCTCGGACTTTGACTTTGACCCGCACGGTTTATGCACCGACTCCCGGTGTGACACCGAGTCATCAAGGATTAACGCTTAATCCATGTTTAAGGACGAGTCAAGATCCCTTGTGGATTATTATCAGTCAAGGTCATGCTGGCTTTTCGTCAGGCACTTTGACTCGATCTTGACCCTCGACGCTGGCTTTGCCGGTAATTTCCATCGAGTGCGCGTTAAGACTTCATGATCCGCCAGACCTTAGGTTCATTTTCCCTTTCGGTCGGTGGGACCCGCTTGCCCTACGGAACCCTTGTTCGAGGTTACAGGTTGAGGGTTCGCAGGCATAGTGATGTTTCCCATTGATCCAGGACTTAGATTAGTTTAAAGAAAAAAAAGAGCAATCTTTTCCAACCATTTAGGATTTGAAAAAAGGCGTTTTAAGTAAATCGAACTAATAATCGCATGTTGCATGAGCCCTAAGCCCAAACACCAACCTGTTTCGCTTTCCCGAGTCTGAACCACACCCTTTTGTGCCTTCCATTGTAAGCAAAGTTTGGATCAAGATCCCGGGTCATCGTTTGTTCAGCTCAATCATTCTGGAATCAGATACTTCATCGGTTTCTTCCTTCGCTTCAGCTCAGAGTTTCAGAATGGCCAGCTCAGAGGAGAACAGTGGGGGACGTACGACTTTGCACCCCGAGAATCCGCAAAATGCCGAACATTGGAATCAGATGATGGAACAGATAAGACGACATCAAGAGGCTCAGATCAGTCAATTATTGGAAAGTGTCAGAACCCAGGGACTAGCAATTGTTCGCAACCCTGATGGAACCTTTACGGTTGATGCGGAGATTGAAGCAAATTCCCTTCCTGGGCATGCCGACTACCATCGAATACCTTGCTCCCTTTCGTGTGGAACTGCTAATGGGCTAAGCATCCCCCGTCCTATAACTCAGCCTGTCTCTCGACCCCTACAGCTTGGTATGCCTCATCATTCTGGTCCGGGCCATCAGACTGGAATTGGTCAGTTCAGTACATCTCAGCCTCATCAAATCGGTACCCCTCAGCAGTCTGATCTAGGTCAACCTGCCCCCGGTGCCTCTCAGGTTTCACCACTAGGTTTAAATCAGTTTGCTTTTGCCCCACAGCTTGGAAGGGGTCAGTTTACTACTTCACAACCTCAGTCTGATTCAGGTCATCAGCTCGAAATGGGTCAGTTCGGAACTTCTCAAGCCCAGCAGTTTGACAGGCTCCGCAAGCCATTTTGGGTCAGTTCGCTTCTCAGGCTCCACGGTTCGGACGGGGTCATCTTGCTTCTGTCAATTCTCAAGGCCCACTTCCCCTGTGATACTGCAAGCTCACATGGGCCACCAAGCTTTTATCACCACTTCATCAGGCTCACCGTATTCACAACATCCTCCAAGCTCTACCTCGCCCTTCAGTTGGGAAGTCCGACAAGGCCAAATGGTCCTCATCCAATTCTTCACCCTGCACAGCATGCTAAGCTGCTCCTGCTCATCAAGTACAGTATGCACATTACTCTTCTAGTCACGTTCCTCAGTGTGGTCAAGACACGTTCAGTCCTACTTTTACGGTTCCTCAGACCTCATATCATCAGCAGCCTTTTGGATCCGCACTCACTACTCCCTGGTATCCAGCCATCACGAGCCATATATCCTCATCTTCGGCAGCTGCCAGACCTTATGAGGCCCCTTATAAGTCTCACCACCCCCGATCCTTTGGTCCGTATTCTTATGCTTCAAGTTTGACTTATGAGGAGGGTTATGGTCACGCTTTTAATGCTCAGATTGTCATTCCTCCCACCAGAGTACTTCCTACTGTGGTTTCGTTTGCTAATGCCAATCTTGTGGCGGGGTCGTGCAATCCTAGTGTTCCTATTGACTCGTTTGAAGGAATATTGGCAGAACCAATTAAAGAAATACAAGAAAAGCCTAGCAACGAGAGTATCAACGATCGCTCGACTCGAGCCATCCCACCATACCAATCTCGCGTATCTGACACAGAGGAGTTTTATACAAAGTCAAATCTCGATGCTTACATCGATGGTTACATCAAAAGGGTTCGTTCACGGGGAAACACTATTGGTCTGAACATGTCTCAAAGCTATAAGCCTTACCCTTCCAACACGGCAGCAACATCCAGTAAAGGAAAGAAGACATTGTGTACAATTGACGGCATCCAAAAGGAACCAAGAAATAGTGGTCCCCTAAGGCAGCGAAAACATTTTGATAATTTTGGGATACCCATGGGCTTAATTTTCAAGGCTTTAGTAAAGGAAGGCCTTCTAGAGCCTCTCAGGGACTACCATCCAAGGAGCTCAAATGCACCCCTCGACATGAGTAAACATTGCACCTTCCATAGTCATTATGGCCACACGACTGACAACTGCACAGCCTTGAAGAGAGCGGTTCAAGGGTTAATCGAAGCGGGCAAGCTTGAGCGCCCCAATGGACCAAAACCGGCAAACTCTGTTCAGAATGGTAACCAACTCGATGACCAAGACTCGAATCCAACAACAAAGAGTAGCTAGACTAGGGGCTACCCATCCTTAAATTAAATTAAAATGTTAAAACAGTCTTTTAGTCAACCTTCGTAGGTTCTAGTATTTTTCTCTTTCACCTAAGTCCTTCCTGGACATTTGTTGTTTTAATCCATTTTGGGCATAGTAGTTAAATGTCTAACTTTTATATAAGTCTTTTTTCTTTTCTCGCTAGACTCGAGACATTATTTGCACACCTACATTACATTTAATGAAATGGTTTTATTTTAAATGATCACTCGCATTGCTCAACAAATAATCTCTTAAAATGATTAAGATTTTAATTAATTGGTGCGAGAAAGTCAACTAATTCCCTCCCTATACACTTCCCTTACCTCACAAAGGCCTCCATCAAACCATACACTTTCCAAAACATGTCTCCACCATCACCTTGACCAAGCCAACGACGGCTGCAACATCAAGGAACAACAGAAGTCACTCAGCATTGAAAGATTGACCCCATGTCGACAACAACCTAGAGGCTTGCCTTCGCCCTCGTGTGCATCAAGAAAGTTCAAGCTGGGGCTTGCCTTCGTCCTCAAAGTGCTTCAAAAAAAAAGAGAGAGAGAAAGTTCAAGCAGGAGCTTCAAAAAAAAAAGTTCAAGCAGGAGCTTTAAAAAAAACAAAGTTCAAGCAGGAACATCAAAAAAATGAAGCCAAGGACCCAGCACCGCCAATCAGAAGCTTGACTTATGGGCAAAATTAAAGCTTGAAGAATGGAAGTTATCGATAACAAGGGAGCAGCCAAAGAAAAGGCAGAAGCATATCATAAGCCCTTAAGCTGTATTCAAATTCTTTCTCCCCGGATGAAAGACAATGATCAAGAAGCAATTGAATCGTTGAAGTAGCTGTCAAAAGAACGACTTGTCAAGGAATCCTCTCAAGGCCCGTGCCTCATCATCCAACCTTCCTATCCGAGCCTTTTCACCAAAGGGACCACAAATGTTTACACCCTTTCCCAAAGCCAAACACAGTTCAAGCCCGAACTACGGTGACCTGAGCTCCTCACAATGAGGGGAACATAGGCAACCAGAAATGGTCCGGTCATAAACACGTTCAAATTCCATAAATTTGGTCTCATCAATGGCCTCTCCTATACACAATCTTTCTTCACAATTTGCCAACTTTGACTCTTGGTATTGGTCGACTTTCTCCTCATGATTAATCAAAATGTTTGTTCATATCGAGATTAGGGGTTGAATAACCCTAACATTAATAAAGGGTTTTAAGCAATCTTGTGATCATTTTTTTGAATAAAACATGTTTTCAGATGTCTTAACAAGTCTTCTTTTTCTACATTATAGGAAAAATAGAGCTAAACACTGATTTTCTGTCAGCAGGGGCTTCCATACACTTTTACAAACCTTTCTACACTTATGCTCTCTCAAAAGAGTCAAACCCAAAGTGAGTCCTTTTGCGCCTTCATCAAATGAGGCCATCAAATAATACAAATCGGGGATTCGTCCCCACTTTTTGAAAATATGCCCCTGCAGGTATACATTTCTAAACTTTCTTTCTTTTACAATTTCTTCCGATTGACTAATTGACTAAAAAAATAATAAAGTAAATATAGAAGGATGGGTTGCCTCTTTTGCTATATGGCAATTCAATTTGCATTAGAGCTATATTGGACTCTTTAAGGTGGGGATTTCGTCAAGTCATTTATTTAAAGTGGGGCATCTCTGGTCACGCCGGATCCACGTTGGTTCTTCACTTTGCTACAAGATGGGTTGGGTCTTTATTTAGACTCATTCCAGGATCAGTTTGCAATGCCTATCAGGTTGAAGCCTCACTAATTATGTCAGATTCATAATCATGAGACTGAGGCTTTACCAAGTCACTTCTTCAAAATCAAGACTTCGCCAATACATCTCTTCAGACCAAGGCTTCGCCAAGCAAAGGGAGATTTGATCGCCATGTTAGTCATGGGCTTGTCAAGTGCAGTTCTCTGATGTCCAAGGTTGAGGATGGAATTTTAACCAGAACAAGGGATTCATCATAATTCTATGGCTAATATTGGAATCCGAGTCCATAAAACTCCTTGTACCAATCAGAATGAGGTTTTGATGATCATTTTTGGAAGGTGTCAGGAATTTTGGTTTGACGATCACCCTTAACCCCGATGGTACTTTCACGGTAGAAGAGGAAGAGGATCCCCATCCCTCTCTTGGCCAGACAGACTACCGCCGAATGCCACCACCTTCCTCACATGGAACCTCCACCAGGCCACACTCTTCTCAGCCTATGAATCAGCCATCCTCTCAGCCTCAGTCTGGTATACATTCACAGTTCGGTCGGGGACAGTCGTTTGGGGGAAACAAATTGACTTCAGTCCAATTTGGGCCAGTATGGTGCGCCTCAACATAGTCGGGGTCAGCTCGGTATGTCGCAGCAGTTTGGTATGCCTCAGCAGCTCGGTACAGATCAGTCAGGGGCTTCTCAGTTACATCAGCTTGGTATGACTTCTTAGTTGGGTTTGGGATGGCAGTCAACTATGGATCAGTTTGGAACTTTTCCACCCCAGCAGTTTGGGATGTCTCAACAGCAACCCAGTTCAAGACTGCCAGCCCTCGGCACCGCACAAGTCTCACAAAATCCCTTCATAACCTCCTCCACGGGACAGCAAACCCCTAATCACACTCTCAGTCGCCCAGACTACACCAGGATGCCACCACCAGCCTCCTATGATGCCACCACTAGAGCCCCTGCTCCTCAATCTATGGGTCAGCCAGCTCCTCAGCCACAGCCCAGTGGCCCCGTACAATCCGGGTGGACAAGCCAGTTTGTCGTCCCTCGGTGGGGACAAAGTCAGTATGAAATGTCCTCTCATAGTTGGGGACACCTCGAAATACCGCAACAACAGTCTGGAATGCCACCACCATAGTTTGGTTTAGGACATTAGTCAGGTGTCCCTCCACAGAACAGTACTGGTCCGGCAGCTCCCAGCGCCTCACTAGCCTCCACAAACCCGTTCCTCACTCAAGGCCCTATAGGCCAGCAAGCCCCCATCCCTGTCTCATCTGAATCACCAGGACCGCAGTATCCTCCAGGTTATACACCATCACCATCACCACAGCCAGGCATGCAGTTCAACAACCAGGGATCACAGCCCGCATTTAAGCCTACTTATGAGTCTCACCCCGGGAACCCGAGCTACCCGGCCACCTCAGGTCTGCCACCACCCTCTTTGCCAATTGGAAGTCAACAGCAAGACTCTAGGTTCTATCCCTTTGCCCAGGCTCCTACTTACACTCCCCAGGGTAATTTGGGCCAAGGACAGGTTTTCACCTATGTCCCCGGATCGGCCATCCCGTCCACCAGTGTACCGCCAATGGTAACTCCTCTCCCCAGTTCAGTCACTGGTTTGAACGCTACGGCTCCACCACAGGACCCTTATCTAGCTTGGTTCATGGAACAACACAATGAAATGAAAGCACAGATTGCTGAGCTGACAGGAAAGAAGGCTGCTCTCCGACCCACAGATCCTGATTCTATTGTGTCTTTGCCCCACAAGTTCGTGATGCCTAGTTTAGAACTGTTTGATGGAACTGCCCGCCCAAAAACCCATCTGGACACTTGCACCCTAGCCATGAAAATCAAAGGACGTACAAATCCGTAGTTAGATGACTACTCCAGTCTCTCCTTAAAGATGGGCGCTCTAAAATGATTCTTCTGGTTGAAGCCTGAGGCTAGGGCTACTCGGGAACAGATCCCTAATGCTTTTACCGAGAAGTACAAAGCCAATTGGGAATGGGAAGCAAACCGGGAAGACTTACAGACGAATGTACAATGTCCCAATGAGACTATTGGGGACTTTTACAAGCGTTGAAACCTCAAGATGAGTGAGATGGATATTCCCCCTTCCGATGAAGAATAGTTGGATATTTTCCAAGCCTACTTGAAGCCTCATTTGAGAACGTCCCTCAGTAACTTTCCCTATCCAGATCTGCGTGCAATGGTCAGTTCTGGAGCTAAAATTTGACCAACAGCAAGCCGCTGCTCCTACTTATCGGTACCGAGCTTCTGCCTCTAATCCAGCTCGTGTCCTGCTCAAAAGGCAAGAAAGCAATTAACTATGCGAGCCAAGATTGCAACAATGCCACTCCTTTCGTGCCAAGGAAAGGCGATGTGCCCAAGCCGCGGAGTCTAAGGCTTGAAGATCTCGGAATGCCTCTGAGTGAAGTCTTTCAGGGACTTGTGAAGGAAGGTCTGATCAGACCTTTGGACAACAATCAGCCCAGGGATCCTAATGTCCCTTTGGACACAACTAAGCATTGTGCTTTCCTCTAGTATCATGGGCACGTTACTAATAATTGCATGCTCCTGAAAAGGGCGATGTGAGAACTGATCGAAAAGGGTAAGCTTGAGATACCCGAAGGGCCCAACACAGCCAATAATCCCTTCCCTAAGAACAACCATAGGGTGAATATGATTGAAGTCATGAACAAGCCAAGTGCCACTATGGCTAACAGTTACCATATGGAAGACACTCTTCGAAGGGAGGATTCTAGTTGCATAGTTGTTATCAAAAATGGGTTTCTCACTTCATGACGTAATGATGCAATGAATTTGGGGTTACATCAACTTCACCTTGAGGTCTTTTACGTTGATCGATCGGCTCGGTACTTCATCAGTATGTCAGTTTTACAATCAAACCATTAATTTGACCTCTGCCGTGATGCCTTGTCAAACCTGGGGCTTCATCAAGTCATTAAGAGAAAGCTTCTGTGGCTTTCGTCATGTCATTTCCTCGGAATGGGGCTTTTTCAAGTCACACCTATCTTCAGAAGAAAGGTCTTGTCATCTCAACAACTATTTTGGAGTGTCAGCTTTAGAACTTGGTATATGGCAACTCCCTGCATCATTAGAGGTTGAGAACTGGGAATCTCCTCGTATCAGCATTTTGTCAAGTCATTCTCCAAATTTATGTCAAGTCACAACTAACCCAAGCGAAAGAGGGTTCATTCATATCAATGTACTTTTGATTCTAGAGCATGTCACCATCAGCTTCAAATGTCCGAGACTGAAAAGAAATTTCAATCGAGACCCGGGGTTTAAATCCAATTTCATCCCAAGATCAAAATTGAGATCCCCATGATACTATTAACCTACAACAAACACCTCATCAATGACCTGCAGTTCAGTCCACAACCAAAGGATATCACCCCACCTGCTTAAAACTTGTCCCAAACAGTCCACAACACATATAAACCCTCTCACCACCATGCATCCCCACAAAAATCTCCCCAGGGCTCATGTAGCATGCACAAGACATGAAACGACCCTAAGAGATTGTGAATCATTTTGGTTCTATGCATGCATCCATCATCATGAATGTCATATATGCATTTGTCCCTCTACTAACAAATGTAGCAACTCAAGCACGAAAGACCAGTTTTCCATAACTACCCGAAGCCTCTCCGCAGCAAGGATGGTCTCCACCGAAGCGTAATTCCAATGACTTCAAAAGAACTGCCCAAATGAATGGCAAGACCTTCGTCTCCACATCACCATGACTAGAACACCTCTAACCCACGTCAGCTTGTGCTCAGGCGCCTCAAGTCAGCACCATCTTTGTTTCAAATACCTCAGATGAACACCAGCCTGATTCAGATACCTCAATCTTGCATCATCTTAGCCTCAGACACATCAAGTCAACATCATCTTGGCCCCATACCTACATCATCTTTGTTTCAAATGCCTCAAGTTTGTGAAGACATCCCCGAATGTCTACAGCTTGGCAAAAGACAAGCTTTGACGTCTGCATCTTGGTAAAGACGACCTCCAACGTTTACAAATGGATGAAGATAGCCTCCAGTGTCTACAGTTTGGTGAAAACGGCTGCCAAAGTCTTTACCATCACCTCTAGAACCATCGCCACCAGCAAAATGCTTCTCAACACATCACGCTGTTAATATTACCAACTCGACCAGAGTGCCTTTAAGTCCCTCTCTACCAAATTAACACCTTTCCTTTGGTTTCCCTCTTACTAAGTGTTAGATGCCTTTTTAATAAGGACCCTCTCATTTCAAACCTGGTTCTTGCATTCTTCAAACCCAAAGCCTTCCACAGCGAGATGTCCCAATGTGAAGACAAGCTCAACAACTTCTACAAGGTCGACGATCACCAACAAGATGCAAACTCAACCAAAATTCTCCTTCAGGTCGAATTACCTCCAGACTTGTCCCTATTAGGTT
This sequence comes from Adenophora triphylla var. japonica, assembly GCA_022495995.1. Taxonomy (NCBI): domain Eukaryota; kingdom Viridiplantae; phylum Streptophyta; class Magnoliopsida; order Asterales; family Campanulaceae; genus Adenophora; species Adenophora triphylla. Next base: position 250,750 of record JAFEMH010000250.1, on the reverse strand, counting down.
GATCACTCTTCGCACATTAGCACAACCCGAAGGACCTACTTCCGTTTTGTGAGATAATTCTCCACGCCCGGTGTTGTTTTGTGAGATAATTCTCCATGCCTACTTTCATTTTGAGGGATAATTCTTCATGTCTCCCTTGATACGCACGCGGGATCGTCCGCCGTCCCTCAATCAATTTTATCACGACCGCCTATTTCGTCCAAAACCCCGACCTTCAACATAAGCCCAACCTCTTCAACGAAACTTAACGGAAGCCCATTCCCTTCCTCATTTTCAACCCCTACCTTCAGCAAAAACCGTCCTCAGCAACCTAGTAAGTCTATGATGTTGAACACCCGACAAAGTACATCCTCAGCAACCTAGCAAGTCTATGGTGCTGAAATGCGATAAAGTACGTCCTCGGCAACCTAGAAAGTCTGCGGTGATGAAGTGCTCCCTCAACAAAGAAGACCATCCCCAGCAAGTTCTGAACTACGTCCAGGCTTGATTCCCATCCGGGATACGTAGGTAGCCTACCATAGGTCCAGCCACTCGACCAACACGGTCACCCTTTTCCCCGGCAGTTATCATAAGCCCGAATCTTCCCCAGCGATAATGCCTTCAAATAGTCTCCCTCAGGTACAAAACCTCGATTTAGGTTCATACTCCTGAACTAAGTCTCTACTTAGGTTCATACTCCTGAACTAAGTCCCAATTTAGGTTCATACTCCTAAATTAAGTCTCAATTTAGGTATGGACGCCCCCGCTAAGTCGAGTCAGTCTTTGGCAATGCTTCCGCTAGGTCGAATATGTCTTCGGCAATGCTTCCGCTAGGTCGAATACGTCTTCGGCAACGCTTTCGCTAGGTCGAATACGTCTTCGGAAATGCTTCCGCTAGGTCGAGTCCATCTTCGGCAACGCTTCGGCTAGGTCGAGTCCGTCTTCAGAGACGCTTTCGCTAGGTCGAATACGTCTTCGGAAATGCTTCCGCTAGGTCGAGTCCGTCTTCGGCAACGCTTCTGCTAGGTCAAGTCCGTCTTCGGCGAAGCTTCCGCTAGGTCGAGTCAGTCTTCGGCGACGCTTCCGCTAGGTCGAATACGTCTTCGAAAACGCTTCTGCTAGGTCGAATACGTCTTCGGCAACTCTTCCGCTAGGTCGAGTCCGTCTTCGGCAATGCTTCCGCTAGGTCGAGTCCGTCTACGGCAGCGAAAGGTCTACGGCGACACTTCCGCTAGGTCGAATACGTCTTTGGCAACTCTTCCGCTAGGTCGAATACGTCTTCGGCAACGCTTCCGCTAAGTCGAGTCCGTCCTCGGCAACGCTCCCGCTAGGTCGAGTCCGTCTTCGGAAACGCTTTTGTTAGGTCGAATATGTCTTCGGCAATGCTTCCGCTAGGTCGAATACGTCTTCGGCAACGCTTCCGCTAGGTCGAATACGTCTTAGGCAATGCTTCCGCTAGGTCGAATACGCCTTCGGCAATGCTCCCGCTAGGTCGAATACGTCTCCGGCAATGTTCCCGCTAGGTCGAATACGCCTTCGACAACGCTCCCGCTAGGTCGAATACATCTTCGGCAACGCTTCCGCTAAGTCAAATATGTCTTCGGCAACGCTCCTGCTAGTTCAGATACGTCTTCGGCAATGCTTCTGCTAAGTCGAGTCTTCCTTCGGCAACGCCTTCGTTAGTCGCATCTACCTTCGACAACGAAAATGCGGTGGGAGGTCCATTCGTTTGAACGCTTCTTTCCCCCACAAGACCTGAACTACGACCGGCTTGATTCCCGCAAGGGATACGTAGGAATCCTTTCATTAAGGTTCCATCCATTTGACCGCCTCGGTCACCTCCTCGCCCATCTCGGCAACGTTTGCCAGATTGGGGTCCTCATTTTGTCGACGACCCCACTTCCCCTGGAAGTACCGTCGCCGAGGGGATACTGTAAGTACCCCAATCTGGGTCGTTAATGTTCCGTCAGTCCAAATTAATGATTTATGATCATTTAGGGGCATTTTGGACATTATTTTGACAATTTGAATAAGGAAGGACCTTTTAGGAATAAAAATGGACAATTACCTAGCTGGAAGTTTGTCATTTCCAAGAAAAGGGAATATTGACCATTTAAATAAGCCAAAAGCGCGTAAATTGACTTTTCGCAAAATGGCATGCTGCTGGGTTCATCCGCGCGGATGAGATTGTCCCTACAATCTTGTCCACGCGGATAAGATCTGCAGCCAGGAAACCTATAAATACCCCCCTTCTCCCTCAGTTTAATATAGATAAAAAGCCCCAAAAAATATGAAAATCTACTGTCACTCTACCCAAATCAACCCTCAAACAACCATTTCCACCTTCAAAACTCAAATCTCGCAACATGTTCATCCTCTAATCCATCCCAAAACCACTTCCAACCCTTAGAAATCCTTCAAACCCTAAACAACAAACCCAAGACAATTGGTAAACCCTCAATCTCTTCACTCATATCCCTCTCATTTATGCATACACTCCATGTAAAAATGATGTGATTCTACTTACTATCTCTTGTTCAACTCCCCTTCCCCTTTGTCCCAAGGATCCAAGAGGATCTCCATGGAGTTCATCTCCATGGATGATTCTCTACATGGATCCACATTTTATTTATGCAATTCTCTTTGCCCTCCTTTTTATTAACAAGTTCTTGTTTATTACTTGCTCTTTTGACCTAAATGTGGTCATCTTGGAGTTCATCTCCATAGATGATCACTCCAAATGGTCCACATTTTACTTTAATCTCTGTTTACATTTCTAGTCAATACTTGTTCATTTGACCTAGAAGATGGTCACCTTGGAGTCCATCTCCATAGTTGACCACTTCATTTGGTCCATAATATTTACTTTCATGTCAAATCCCCTTCCCTAGTCTAAGATGCTCACCTTGGAACACTTTCCATGGATGAACATCATTTAGACATCACAAAATGGGTCACCCAAGATGTACAAGATACACTTGAGTATAGATCTCAAGGATGGTCTTCCTATGACCACCTTAGAGATCTTCCTCTAAAGGTTGATACATCTTGACCCATCCTTTGTCAAAATTACTTTTATGTCAAGTCCCCCTTTTCCCTAGCAAATGAAGTGTTTTCAAAGTCCTAACGTACCCCCGGGATGGCTTGGTTAAGTGGATTCATCACTTATGACCACTAATCAAAGTCTAGGGAAAGGGAGGACAAAACTTGGATGCCAAAAATCCATTCAATTCCTTCATTTTCTGTTTTCAGTTACAATTCCAGTTAAGTCCTGTAAATCCAGTTAACTTTCTGGAAATTACAGTGACTAAACTGAAAACTGTAAAATATGGAGACTCCAGCCCTATTCGCGCGGATAAGATTGCACTGCATTCTTGTCCACGCGGATGACACTGTCATCTGCAAACAGTCCCTCAAATTTTCTGTTATTTCCAGTTTAATCCCTGTTTTCAGACTGTTTTTCAGTCCAGTCCTTATAATTTCATTTATTTTCAGAAAACCCCTTTTAATACACACACACACAAAAAAAAAGGTTTCAAGTGAGGAAGACTCGTCGTACGAGGCATTCCGGGTGAACACCAACGTTCTTCCCGGAATGTAACGTGACCTCCGAACCCATTTTCTCTAATTTTGGGTATTTTTCAAAGTTTTGGCCCTTAAACTAAAAACGGCGTGGCGACCCCGAAATGATTTTTCAAACATTTTCATCAAAAGGTGGGAAAAATCTGGCATCATCACAGGGTAAAATCTCAGGATTGCGACGTCTTGAGAATGTTCAGCATGTCATCATCTTTGTTCCCGCAGATTGAGGTAAAAATACTTTGATTATTAATTATTTATTAATAATTGTTGTATTTATTATACAGGGAGAAAAATAAGGACGTGGGAATATGTCATTCATAGACTCTCCTCAAACGGCAAAGATACCAAGACAAAAACTGAAGATAAACATCCCGAGATTCAAGGATAGTTTGTTAGTTTTGTTATCCTTAAGTCATTTTTTCTTTATTTAAAGGACTATGGATTAGAAGCACACCACACACTGTTCACGCATACTCCTGTAATCCACTATAGCTCCACCACCACTTGTAATTCCTTGAATATCAATATTACCGTTCGGGAAGGCAGGTGCTCATAATCACCTCTCGAGGTTTTGTGTCGGCGAGATCTTCATCTCAAGGACTTTCCTCGTTATATTGTTGTGTCAACTTTGTTCTATATTTACACCGATTTTACTTCATTGTGCCTTCCTTAACTTATAATTTGATCTTGATTTTGATCCATTGCTTTTTCACCAAAACAATTTGGCGCCCACCGAGGGGCCTTTGGTTTTTTAATCAGTTCAATCCTCACATATCCATCATGTCTACCCAACCTATGACCTCCACTGTCAGCAAGACCATTGCTATCCCTAGCATCGTGATTCCCCCTACCAGGGGCCTCAGCAGTGGCAAATCAACAGCCAGAGGCCATGAGTCGTTGCCACCACCGCCACCTGTGAGTGCTGGCAAGAAGCAGATGCCTCCGACACCTGATTCCGAGATCAAGAGTATGCTCATTCAGATGAAGAATCAGCTAGATCGCCTATAGAATAGTACTTCCTTGATAACTGAAACTTTGATAAAGGTGCAAAGGGAGAAAGAGTTGCTTACTAAAAGAGTGGATGTCATCTCCCCTATGCGTCCTAGAATCCTTGATTTCAACATTGAGAACAGCTCTCAGACCTTCAGTGAATTCCTTCCGATGGCCTCAACTGAAAGGATGTCATCGTCACCAATCCTGTTGTCTTCTCCATTGCTGACGACTTCTGTGGCAATGTCGACACCATTCGCATCCAGCACCTTCGGGATGACTTCTCCCGAAGGACCAATCATTACCAACAGCACTGTTGTGACGTCCTCCGCAGATAATGCTAATCCCTTTGTTAATATCAATACCAATTTTACTTTGGATAATACTGCTCGTACTACTAACCCTTTTACAGGTACTTACATTGCGAGTCAGCTTTAGGAGTTAAGAGACATGATCATGAATGTGCCAGGCGTCACCCCGCCTATTCAGCAGGTCTCCCCAACATGTTACAATCAGTCTCACTTTACTCCAGCAATTGCGCATGTCGACATCCCCAAAGGATTTAGCGTGCCAGCCATGAAGTTATATGATGAAGCTCAGATCCTGAGGAGCATGTCGCCCATTATCAAGAGAAAATGGAGATTGTTCGCATCCCGCTCCAGTTCCGTGAGGCCTGTCTGTTTCGAGGGTTCGGTTTGACATTGGTAGGACCATCATTGAAGTGGTTGATTCATCAACCAGCTGGTTCTATTGGGTCGTTCGCTCAGCTAGTCAACCTGTTCAACAATCAATTCTCTTGCAGTCGACAGTTCGAGAAGCTCCCTAGTGATCTTTACCGCATCACCTAGCAGCCCGCAGAAGCATTGAAGGACTATGTTAATAGATTCAACAAAGAGGTCCTAGAAATCCCCAACCTGGATATGGCGACAGTTGCTGAAGCCTTCAAAATGGGCTTGAAGAAAGATTATCCTTATTACGAAGATTTGGTGATGAACCCATGCAAAAGAATGGAAGATATCCGAAACCGAGCATTAAGGTTCATCAGGCTAGAAGAAGATACGGTGCAACAGTCCAAGCATTTCGACAAGGCATCGACATATGACAACCCTGACAGGAAGATAGAGTCATCTCACCAAAGGCAGAACAGATCCAGACCTTATTACAGAAATGACCATAGCAAAGTCAATTCTGTGGAAGATGAAGGAGATGATGATGATTTCGAATCCCCTAAAATTTTTGACTATTGTTTCTCTGTTGATGTTTCAGGTAACCTTTGTGCAATGAACAACCTTGGAGATAAGGCAAGGTGGCCTCAGAAGAATGACAAGCCGTCTGGTTGGAAGGATAAATCCAAGTGGTGTGCCTACCACGAGGATTTTGGACATCTTACCGAAGATTGCATCGCCTTGAGGAAGGATATTAGTTACCTGCCATCAAAGGGACATCTTAAAGAGCTCCTTGGCAACCGAAAGAACAAGACGAAGAGCAAAGAACCCGTTCCAGCTAGACCTCCATCTCCTCCACCGGTAACTAAGGTAGTTAATGTTATTAGTGGTGGTTCTGATATTTGTGGCACTTCTTATTCTGCAGCTAAGAGGTTTGCCAAGCAAGCAAAAGATGAGAAGCCCGAAAGACTTTCAGAGATGTTGCAGCTCACATCCCAATATGTCATCTCCTTTAAAGAAAGTGACAGAGATAATGTTATGGTCATTGCACTCCAGATCGCTAATTGCAGAGTCAGGCATATTCTAGTAGATGGAAGCAGTTCAGTGAACCTCATTATGCTGGACGCCCTGAAAGAAATGAAGATCCCTGAAGAAAGCATCGTTAAGAAGACCTCAGTTCTTGTAGGTTTCAGTGGAGAAACCAAAAGTATAGTGGGAGAGATCACACTTCCAGTTTATGTTGAAGGCATCTGTTAGTGTAATGCCCTAGGCTTTAGTTATGTTTAACTTAAAACCGTTATGTATCATCTTTATCGTTTATTATAGAATAAGTTTATTATTTGATTATTGTATATTTTGCATATTTATTGTAATAATCTCCGTCCCTAATTGTTAAGTGAATAATTAGTATAAATGTTAATGGATAATCATATGATGATTATATGCATAGAGATGCACATTAAATTTATGGGTACTTGTTAGTGAACAAGTGACTGGACTTGACCCGTATGAAATTTATGTCATGGTCAAATGTCATAATTAAATCTCATATGGTCACTTCATTTAGTCACTAGACCTGAGATTATCATGACCTTACATATGATGAAAGTTATGTTTGATTTTAGTCAAACGATATCTTAACACGATATTTATAAAGGCTATCTTTGGCATGATCGGATTCATGATGGGAAGGATGATAAGTCAAGATGAAATTTGTCCCTCAAAAGAGAGATGTTTTGCTTGGGCCCCTCGATGAGTGATAATGATGAAAGTGTTTGGCCATACCCCAATGCGATTGGATTATCATTATACTCAAAATCGAGAAAGCATTGAACAAATACAAGTTGACGTGGACCATGACTTGTGTTCAATATAACATCGTGAGATAAAGGGGAAATGTAATGTGTACCAATTGAATCGTGAACTCTTACGTTATATTAATTGGGTAGACATAATGGCTTGCTAGAGTCCGCTTATGTTTTATGAGGGTCGATATGATCGGGCTCATTGCCAACATAATATAATCCTATTGGGTCACACACAATTGGAATGAATTGGTTAAAACAAAGGAAAAAAATTGAGAGTTCCTGATCTGGCTTAAGTAATCACGCGACAGAGTTGGCTTCTGTCACGCGACAGAGTTGGCTTCTATCACGCGACAACTTTAGCCACAGAGGCGGTTTACAGACTGTTTCCTAATACAATTAGGAAACAAATACTAATACTAACGTAGTATAAATATGAGGTCTGTAAACCCTATTTGACAGCCAAATTTTCTAAGAGAAAAATCACCAAAAAGGTTACTCAATTTCTTCCATAGGTTTAAGGATCTAGCAATCCTCAAGAATCGTTCTTGGTTCATTCAAAAGTGTGGATACTACTAGAGGGTCTTCGTTCGTACAACGATCAAGGCCTAGAGTTCTAATCTGAAGATTCAAGTTTTTGAAGATCGAAATTTGTGATTCAAAATCACATTGATAGATTGATCGATAGCTCAAGAACGGAAAGCAATTAAGGTTGGTAAATTCTATCTCATATGAATTCAATTTAATCGTATAGAACGGATCTTAGGGCTCTTGGGTTTTGTGTTATTTAGATGCTAATTCCGCTGCGCATGGACCCATAAAACCCAATAGTGGTATCAGAGCCCCGTTCGTATGGTTAATTTTGAATTAACATGCTAGAATGTTTATATAAATTGTTTATATGTTCGTTGCATATTTTTGTATGCGATAGTTTTATTGTTTTTGAAACAATGTGCCAAAATCGTTTTCTATTCATATTGAATTAAATCTGTTAAAAGCTGTTTATTTGATTTAATTACTTTATGATTGGAATTGATTGAAGCTGGAAAAATCTGCAAGTCTGGCAACTCTTGTCACGCGACAGAGTTGGCTTCTGTCATTCGACAGAGTTGGATTCTGTCACGCGACAGAGTTGGCCATGGGAAATCAGATAGGCTTGTCTGGTCGCGCGGCCTCGGCCGGAAGCTACGTCACGCGACAGGACCTTGCGAGAATCGGTTTGTTAATTTTTCCTTGCTAACTACTGTGATTATGTTGATAATCGATATGTTCTTGTCTTAATCTGGATGCTATAAATTTCTGGAAATTGAATTTATAGGGCTATGCTAGATTAATTCATTGTTTATGCATGCTTAATCAATTTAAATGTGTTTTTTTTATTAATTGTTGCGATGTATGAATTATGTGTTCATATGTAATAAGAACTTTATTGGATGTTTAGTTGAAACATTGAATTGCAATTTGTTAAATGTTTAGTTGAAACATTAAAATTTTGGTTTTCTGATTGTTTATGAGAAACAAGTCGGTTTACGCAAAATTTGATGGAATACGATTGTTTGTGAGAAACAAGTCAATATACAAAGTATTGATTATGTTGCAAATCGGAAATTTGGTATTCTAATTGTGCATGTCTAGGAGAATTCTGTCGAAGGAAAGATTTGGTACTTAAGTAGTCCTTGTGGCTCACCTATTTTCCTAGGAACTTACCTGGTGCGCGATTATGATTATCTTTGCTGATATGCTTATAATCTGCTTTAAAGAACCTTCATTTAACTTTTAAGTTCTTTATGCCAATCCATGATTAAAACACTTGAGACCACTCGGATAGTTTTGGGTGGGCTTGCCATAGCAAGGTACTTTGATTCTATTTCGTTTGCGAGCAAGATGAGGAAATGGTGGTTCCTATACGTTTAAAGTGGATGAACTTAATTGGGTTATCAAAATGGTTTTGGACCCAAGGCATAAGATGAGATTAAAATATGCTTAGACATATGATGTCTTAAATAAATCTCATAAAAGATCTAAGAGTCATATACGATATGATTGATGTTTTCTACCTAATTAATTTTAATCTTGAGCGGTGCGCCATAGCGTACTTGAGATTAAATTAAAGTTGGATCTTAGCCCATTAAATGTATATTATGCTTATTTGCATTGGAAGGTGTATAATTTAGTGGGAGTATTTGTGAAATACATGATTTGCTCTTAGATGATAAATGTGTTGATATTGATATGTGTTCATATAGTTTGCATATTTTGTTGTAGAAGTAGCATTACACAATAAATTGCGATTCGTCCTTATGAAGGACAAAGTTCGAAAGGAACGATACAGATAATTCTGATTGGATCAGAAGCCTAAAGAATGGTTCTTAGGCAAATGTGTACGTTCTTGATGAATCCATTCCTGCTGAACCTACTGCAAATGTTGCAAAGGGCAAATAAGGAGCAACATTAGAAACATGTTGATGATTCTAATAATATTGCTTGCCTTATAATTGCCACCATGTTTAAAGGCTCTTATGAAGAACCTTGAACATATGAAAGTTACTTTTGTTCTAGCACAACGCACAAAGGAAATGTTCCAAGTGCAAGCTAGGCAAAAGATGTATGTTGTGGTGAAGGCTCCTAATGCATGAGATGAAAAAGGAGCAATCCGCAAGTGTGTTAATGGTTAACACAAGAAAGGGGTTCATAAAGGAAGGTAAAGAAGGTAAAGCAAAGGTTGCTAAACCTAGGGCAAAAGTTGCCAAAGCCGAAGAGGCTAAACCCAAAGTGTCTCAAAAGGATGCATTTTGCTACCATTGTAATGAGATTGTCATTGGAAGCAAAGTTGCAAGGCTTATTAGGAAGGCCTAAAAGGTGAAGAAGGGCAATATGATTGCTACTACTTCAAGTATCTATATGATAGATATTTTCCTTTCAACTTCTTGTTCTTGGGTATATGATACCGGACATGGATCCCACATTTGTTTAAATGTGCAAGGAATAAAGAATAGAAAGCTACTCAAAGAAGGTAAATTAAACCTATGCGTGGGAATGAAGCAAGAGTTGCTGCATTAGCCATAGGGACTTATGAAGTCAATTTACCTAGTGAACTAGTACTTGTTTTGAACAAATGTTACTATGTTTCGGATTTGGGTAGGAGTATTATTTTCGTTTCTTATATGGATGATGAAGGATATAATTTTCTTATTGAGAATAAGAAGTTTTATATTTATTTAATGATATGCCTTATTGTATTGCATATGTCATTGAATGGTCTTCATATCCTTGATGATGAGAAACAAAATAATATTGAAGATATCTATAATATAAATGGGAAATCTAAACCGAATAATATGAACAACGCGTTCATATGGCATTGCCGGCTTGGTCAGATAAATAAGAAACATATATCTAAACTCCATTAACATGGACTTTTAGACTCATATGACTCTGAATCATTTGAGGAATGTGGATCTTGTTTATTGGGATTATTGACCAAACCACCCTACACTAAGAGTAGTGGGAGGGCTAGTGACTTATTGGTCATTATACATGAGATGTATGTGGACTATTAAGCAGCATTGCTAGGGGAGGATTTTGGTGTTTCATCACATTCACCGATGACTTATCTAGATATGACTATGTCTATCTGATGAAGTCCAAAGGTGAATCGTTTGAGATGTTTCGAACATTTCAAGATGAAGTACAAAACAACTTGGCAAAACTATTAAGTACTTCGATTAGATCGAGGTGATGGATATTTGAGCCAAGAGTTTGACAATCATCTCAAAACTATGAAATCGTTTCAGAGTTGACTCCACCCGGAACACCACATTGTATGGTGTGTCTGATAGGAGGAATTGAACCTTGTAGGACATGGTTCATTCGATGATGTGTCAAGTTGACCTTCCTATTTCCTATTTCCTTTTGAGGATATGCATTAGAAATAATGCGGTTACACTGAATCGAGTCCTTACTAAATCGGTTCCTAAGGCCCCACATGAGATGTGGCATGGAAGAAAACTTAGTTTGTCTTTCATGAAGATTTGGGTTTGCAAAGCTTATAAGAAGAGACTTGTCTCTGATAAGTTAGCACCAAATCTGACAAGGTTATTTTTGGAAATTAATCTTACAACCGCAAAGAGAACAAAATGTTTGTTGCTCTATACGATTCGTTTCTTGAGAAATAGTTTCTCAATAAAGAATCTAGTGGGAGTAAAATTAATCTTGAAGAAGTTCAAGAACCCGAAAATAATATGGAACCAAGAGTAGAGACGGAACCAAGTTCACAAGGAGTTGTGGAACCGGTTCAAGATGCACAAGTCCATCGTAGATCGGATAGGTTACGATCCGAACTCGAGAAATATTGATTTCTCGTATCGGAAAGTAATAAAGTGGAAGTCATTGAGAATGACGATCCTACTTCCTATCTTGAGGCGATGTCCACTCCTAATTCGGATAAATAGTTAGGAACCATGGAATCCGAATTACAATCCATGTTTGATGATCAAGTTTGGAACTTGATTGAGCTACCTGAAGGTGTAAAAACTAAAGGGTGCAAGTAGGTCTTCAAGACCGACATGGATGGGAAGGTGTATACTTTCATGACTAAGGATTGTAGCAAAGGGATTTAGGCAAATTCATAGTATTGACTATGTTGAAACCTTTTCGCCAGTTACAATGTCAAAGTCTATTAGAATTTTAATTGCCATTATCGCATATTATGACTATGTGATATGACAAATGGATGTCAAACGGCTTTCTTTAAATGGAAAGATTATTAAGGATGTGTATAGTACACAACCCGAAGTTTTGTCGATCCAAGAAATTCTAATAAAGTATGCATGTTGCAAAGATCCATGAGATGGGTTGAAGCAAGCTTCAAGGAATTGGAATCTTCATTTTGATGAATCGGTCAAAGAGTTTGACTTCATCAAGTATGAAGATGAACCTTGTGTATGCATGAAATTCAGTGGGAGCGTAGTATTATTTCTATTGTCTTATTACAATGATATCTTACTCATTGGAAAACCAAAGTTCCGACACTTAAGATTGTTGTCAAGTCTTGGTCAAGGAAAGGTTTCTCAATGAAAGATATGGGTGAAGCCGCTTACATCCTTGGCATCAAGATCTATAGAGATAGATCTAAAAGGATAAATTGGTTTGAGTCAAAATACTCACATTGACAAGGTTCTTAGAAGAGTCTAAGAAAAGTAACTTGTCAATGGGTCATGGTGTTTCTCTTAGCAATACTCATTGTCTTATGACAACTGATGAGCAAAAGGGAATGAATGAAGTTCTATATGCTCCGGCATTTGGATCTGTCATGTATGCCATGATTTGTACTAGACCCGACGTCTCGTATGCTCTAAGCATGACGAGTCGATACCAATCTGATCCTGTTGAGAACCATTGGATGGCAGTCAAGATGATCCTTAAGTACTTAAGAAGAACTAAGGATACGTTCTTGGTATTTGAAAGGTTGGAAGATAATCTTGTTGTAAGGGTTACATAGATGCTAGCTTCCAAACTGACAAAGTTAATTTAAAATCGCAATTAGGATTTGTGTTTATGCTTATAAGAGGTGCGGTTTTGATTGGAAGAGTTCCAAGTAGAAAATCGTAGCCGATTCTACTACTAAGGCCAAATTTTAGCAACATATGATGTGGCTAAAAGAGGCAGTTTGGATCAAAAGTTCATTTAGTGTTTTGGAAATGTTTCAAGTATCACTAATCGGTGAAACTTTTATTGTGACAATTATGGTGCCATTTGTGCAAACAATGGAACCAAGATCACAACAGCAATCCAAACACATACTTAGACGTTCTTCGAGGAATTCATAAAGAATGAGAAGACGTTAAGATATGCAAAGTATCAACCGATGATGACATTAGGGATTCACTTACAAAGACCCTCGCACAGGCAGAAGCATGATGGTCATGTTAGGTCCATGAGTATTCGATACATAGATGGAGCCTAGTGCAAGTGGGAGATTGTTGGTGTAATGCCCTAGGCTTTAGTTATGTTTAACTTAAACCGTTATGTATCATCTTTATCCTTTATTATAGTTTATTATTTGATTATTATATATTTTACATATTTATTATAATAATCTCCGTCCCTAATTATTAAGTGAATAATTAGTATAAATGTTAATGGATAATCATATGATGATTATATGCATAGAGATGCACATTAAATTTATGGGTACTTGTTAGTGAACAAGTGGTGGACTTGACCGTATGAGATTTATGTCATGGTCAAATGTCATAATTAAATCTCATATGGTCACTTCATTTAGTCCTAGACTGAGATTATCATGACCTTACATATGATGAAAGTTATGTTTGCTTTTAGTCAAACGATATCTTAACACGATATTTATAAAGGCTATCTTTGGCATGATCGGATTCGCTGATGGGAAGGATGATAAGTCAAGATGGAATTTGTCCCTCGAAAGAGATGTTTTGCTTGGGCCCCTCGATGAGTGATAATGATGAAAGTGTATGGCCATACCCCAATGCGATTGGATTATCATTATACTCAAGATCGAAAAGCATTGAACAAATACAAGTTGGCGTAGACCATGACTTGTGTTCAATATAACATCGTGAGACAAAGGGAGAAATGGAAGTGTACCATTGGAAACGTGAACTCTTACGTTATATTAATTGGGTAGACATAATGGCTTGCTAGAGTCCGCTTATGTTTTATGAATGTCGATATGATCGAGCTCATTGCCAACATAATATAATCCTATTGGGTCACACACAATTGGAATGAATTAGTTAAACCAAAGGAAGAAATGATTGAGAGTTCCTGATCTGACTTATGTTGTCACGCGACAAAGTTGGACTCTATCACGCGACAAAGTTGGCTTCTGTCACGCGACAACTTTAGCCACAGAGGAGGTTTACAGAGTTTCCTAATTCGATTAGGAAAGAAATACCTATACTAATGTAGTATAAATATTAAGTCTGTGAACCCTAATTGTCTAGCCGAATTTTCTAAGGAAAAATCACAAAAAGGGTTTCTCAATATTCTTTAAAGGTTTAAGGATCTAGCAATCCTCAAGAACTGTTCTTGGTTCATTTAAAGGTGTGGATACTACTAGAGGGCCTTCGCTCGTACGACGATCAAGGCCTAGAGTTCGAATCTGAAGATTCAAGTTTTTGAAGATCGAAGATTGTGATTCAAAATCACACCGACAAATTGTTCGATAGCTCAAGAAAAAGGAAAGCAATTAAGGTTGGTAAATTCTATCTCATATGAATTCAATTTAATCGTATAGAACGAATCTTAGGGCTCTTGGGTTTTGTGTTATTAGATGCTTAATTTCGCTGCGCATGGACCCATAAAACCCAACAAATACTTATCTAATGAAGGGAGCTTGAAGCCCACATGGTGGCCTCAAAGTGTTGTATGTGGTTATAGTACTACCTTCAATTTAGATATTCCTAGAGTTTCAAATTTCCCTTGCAATTCATGTGATTGCAATAAAAGTCATAAATTACCATTCAATAAAAATTCTCTTTCTTCCAATGGTCCTCTTGATTTGATCTATATTGATGTTTGGACATCTCTGATTTTATCTTATGATGGTTTCAAGTACTATATTATTTTTGTCGATCACTTTACAAAATATACTTGGATCTATCCTTTTAAACACAAAAATGATGTCACTCATGTTTTCACCACCTTTAAAAATCCTATGGAAAATTTCTTTAAACGCTCCATCATCACTATCTTTAGTGACAATGGTGGGGAGTACATTGGACTCCGTCCTCTTTTGTTGTCGTTTGGTATAAGTCACATTACTTCCCCTCCTAACACTCCGGAGCACAATGGCTATTCTGAGCGTCGTCGCATATTGTTGAAACGGGTTTGTCTCTTCTAAAACATGCCCACATGCCTCTGAAATTCTGGCCAATTGCCTTAGTGACAGCGTATTCTCATTAATCGAATGCCAACTCCCACTCTTAACCTTGACTCTCCGTTCCTTAATTTTTTTGGTTATGCACCTAATTACTCAAAACTTCGTAGTTTTGGGTGCTTGTGTTATTCTTGGCTCCGTCCCTACACTACTCATAAGCTCGACCCAAAATCTATTCCTTGTGTCTTTGTTGGGTATTCTCCTACCCAAAGCGCCTATTACTGCATGGATCCAAAAACATCCAAAATTTTTGTATCCCGCCATGTGAAATTTGTTGAACATTAATTTCCCTTCTCTAATTCCTCGCCTATTATTGACCCCTTTACCCTCTGATTCTGCCCACGCTTGGTGTAATGCCCAGCTCACTGTTCTTCCTCCACATTCCTCGGCACCATCTTCTTCTCGCTTGCCCACCACCCAACATACCTCGGCCTCACCCACTCCAACTCCGCCCCACCTTCTCCTATTTCCGCAACCTCACACTCGCCTGCTTCCGCCCAAACTGATCCTTACCACGTCCTAACCCCTGCCAAACAGCCTCCAATCACACCCACCTCGGCCGACTAGCCTCCTGTGTCTCCACCCTTGACCGAGCAGCCCACACCCTAAATTCATCACCCTGTTACACGATCCCAACACAATATTCATAAACCTATCCAGAAACTAAACTTAAATATGAGCCTTCCCAATTTCAACCCGGAACCAACCACCTATTCTCAGGCACTTAAAATTCCCGAATGGAGAAAGGCCATGCAGTCTGAGTACAATGCTCTCATAAATAATCACACTTGGGATCTTGTTCCTGCTGCACCATCTCAAAATCCCATTGGTTGTAAGTGGATTTTTCGCACTAAGTACAATCCTGATGGCACCATTGATCGTTACAAGGCTCATCTTGTTGCCAAAGGATTTCATCAGCGTTCTGGCATTGATTATTCTGAGACATTTAGTCCGGTTGTTAAACCTGCCACAATTCGCACTGTTTTATCTATTGATGTTTCTAACAAATGGGTGCTTCGTCAGGTTGACATAAACAATGCATTTTATAAGGATCTCTTCACGAAGATGTGTTCATGGTCCAACCTCCTGGCTTTAAAAGTACGTCTCATCCGTCCTATGTGTGCAAATTACGTCAAGCCCTTTATGGTCTCAAGCAAGCACCTCGTGCTTGGTACAATGAGTTAAAGCAATATCTTCTCTCTCTTGGGTTCAAGAATAGTGTGTCTGATGCCTCTCTTTTTCATTCTTCATCATTCTCTTGGGGTTATCTTTTTGCTTGTCTATGTTGATGATATTATTGTTACCGGCTCCAACACCTCTCTCCTTGATGATTTCATCTCCACTTTTTCTTCTCGATTTTCCTTAAAAGATCTTGGCACACTTTCATATTTTCAATGTGTAGAAGTCATTCCTCACAAACATGGTCTCTTTCTTAGTCAGCATAAGTATATTCAGGATATTTTATCTAGGATAAATATGGTGGATGTGAGTTCGGTTCCCACTCCCATGACACCTGATGCTTCTCTCTCGATTCATTCAGGATCTCCCATCTCTAATTCTACTAAATATCATACAATTGTGGGTGCCTTGCAGTATCTCTCTTTAACTCGTGTTGATGTCTCCTTCGCTGTTAATAGACTCTCTCAATTTATGCATGCTCCTACTAATGTTCATTGGGCCGCCCTTAAGAGAGTTCTTCGCTATTTGGTTGGCACGAGTCATCATGGGTTATTGCTTAAACATAATTGTCCTCTTGTACTACATGCGTTCACTAATGCTGTTGACTGGGCTGGTGACAAGGATAATTATATTTATACAACGGGATATCTTGTCTACATTTGCTCTAATCTTATATCATGGAGTTCTCATAAGCATAAAACTCTAGCTTGCTCCTCTACTGAGGCGAGTATAGAGCAGTTGCAACACAACTGAGGTTTTATGGGTTCAAAATTTGCTTAGTGAACTACATGTTTCTTCTTTGGATCCACCAGTTATTTATTGTGATAATCTAGGTGCTACGTATGTTGCAGCAAATCCCAGGTTTCACTCGAGAATGAAACATCTAGCTCTTGATTATCATTTTGTTCGTGAACAAGTCCAAGCCAAGAAATTGCGTGTATCTCACATTTCCAGAAATGATCAACTTGCTGATGCTCTTACCAAACCGCTTCCTCGTCCAAGATATCTCGAAATCATGTCCAAGATTGGTCTTTCCCTCCGGTCGTCCAACTTGAGGGGGCATGATAAGGAAACTACTTCTAGATCTCCTTAAGCTACAAGCAATATGTTTTCCTTTTTCTATTTGTATTCAATTTCTCTTTCCTAGAATAGTTTCCTAATTGTAGTATGAAAACCTTACAACAAGACTTATATATATATATATAGGGGCTTCAATTCATGAATAAGACTTGAGATATTTTTCCAATTATTGTGTTACTATTATATTAAGGTTGTTGTGTTTCAGGCTTGTTGCAGATTACAACCCTCCCTCTTGTTTCTTTCATTTTTCTTCTACCAATTCTTCTAGGCTAGACTTATTAATTAGCAAGCTTCCAAGGTAAGTTTGGGATTCCTTTTCAAGTCGTCTTGGCTTAATTAGTAGCCATTTTAGACTACTTCTAAAAATATATCAGTATCACAAAATCTGGGGAGAAACGCGTTTCTCCGTCGCGTATGGAGAAACGGGGCTTGGTTTGTCGCGCGACATACTTAGCCACAACAACTGGATATCACTTCCTCGGTTTACGGATATCCAGCGTTGCATATGGATATCAGGAAGCTTTGAAAGCGATATCCAGAAACCAAAATATTTTTACGGATATCCTTTCCAAAGCTTCCTGGATATCCATATTCAATGTTCGGATATCCGTAAGCTTTGAAAGGATATCAGAAAAATATTTTAATTTCGGATATCCTTTCAAAGCACGGATATCCATATTCAATGTTCTGGATATCCAGAAGCTTTGAATAGGATATCCAGAAACTGGCTATGTATGTCGCGCGACAAATCAAGCCCCGTTTCTCCATAAGGGACGGAGAAACGCGTTTCTCAGCAGACCTACTCTATCAGTATATTTTAAATTTTTTACAATTAACAATTTAACATTAGTGTAATTTTCTTAGGTTTTTATTTTTTTTCTTTTTTGTAATTATCACTAAATATTTAAATTGAATCATTTACAATTATCACTATGATTTTACTGCAAGTCTGCAACATTCCTATAAATTATTTGCAATTAATTCAACCCAAAAAATGTTATCTCAATCTAATTACCAAGTCCAACTTTTTAAGTCCGACTATTCAATACTGCTAAATCAGAAGGAAAAACAGAAATAGTGAAATAGAGAGCTCAGATAGAAAGAACAACTAGACTCATAAAAATGGAGAGAGAAACCGTTGAGGCAAAAAAAAAAATTGAAGGCCCCATCGATTAGTAGCTTCGGACCCCAAACTCCACAGGACCGGCCTTGAATAAATTCATGGCACCTTAAACTTAGCCATCAAACATCTAGCTTGAGCAATTTTAGGGCTACTCACCTTCGATTTATGTTGACCTCCTTCTCTGGTAGTATGGGCCTTGGATTTCAGCAAACAAAAGCAACACTCTTTCGACAATCCGAACATCCATTTTCATTGGAATTAAATAGTCAAAATAAGTTTCAATGCCCCCTCTGAAAAATACAACTCACAAATATCTACCAGACAGCAGTCAGATATTAAAAAGAGCTACAATGAACTATTCGAGCTTTGAAATTCAACAAAATGATATCACAGCAGCTATTTTAATTTATTTTTTTTCTCATTTTCCATAATCAGAAAAGATGGTAATACATATAATAGAGCTGAAATACAGGGAGGAAAAAAAAAGTAACATAGGGTACCCATATCCTCGAATCCATTAGTACTTGTGATTGAGCCTGCTATTGACAAAGTTCAAGCAAATAAGGCTCTTAACGGCTAGAAATGATAATAACATGAAGATAATTGCTTCGCATCAACATTTAATAAACAAATATACTCCCTCCGTCCCAAAAATGATCGTTCTACTTTTATTGTCGTTACTACTACGAATGAACTTTGAGAAACGATTATAGGTTGATTTAATTATATTAATGTAAATCTAAAACTTGTAATTGATACACCATCATTAATATTATCAATAACAAGTTTTACATTTTCATTGGGATAAAAAAAAATCAACCTAAAATAATTGCTCAAAGTTCATTCGTTCGTAGTAATGACAAAAAAAAAGTGGGAAGATTATTTTTGGGACGGAAGGAGTATTGCTTTCAACCATTACTATGAAAAAAATATGCTATACCTGGTCTATTTGAGGACAACCTCAGCGTTTGGAGTGTCCTTGAGTAAATAGGTCATCACATGGGCTGGAATATTGTACGAATTGCGCCCCTTAGCTCTTATGAAGCTCAAACACTTCAAGTTGATAATTGGTGAAGCTTCTAACGCCAATATATCAGGAACCATGGACAGTAGGGGTGATCACGGTCCGGATTGGTCCGGATTTTATCAAAATTTCAAAAAAATAGGACCGGACCAATTGTTCGGTTCTGCTTAAATTCAGGACCAGGACCAGACCATTACATTACAGGACCAGTCACATTGGTCCGGTTCCAATGGTTCGGTCCATGTCCGGTTCCATCGGTTCCACAAGTTACTCTACTATATATTTTTCTAAACAACTATTTTTTTCACGAAACCAAAATATAGGACGATAAGACGATTACATAAACAAAGTTCAAATAAAAATATTCCGACATACAACAACTTAACTGAAATAGAGGAACAAAGTTCAAATAAAAAATATAGTACGATTACATTACATGAAATCAAAGAGATGCAAGTGCACTAATTTACTAATTTACTAAAACATGACAGTAGATGTTGTTCCGTCTCCAGTAGCATCATCTTGAGCAACAGTCTCCAGTAGCATCATCTTCACAGCTATATCATTCAAAAAAGGGATAAGAGTTAATTAATATGCATTGGATTTTAAGAAAAACTCAATGCCTGCTAAAAAGGAAGGTTGGGCAACTTGCATGACACAGGTGGGGGGGGGAGTATTACCATAGGAAACAGCTTGCTGAAAAGGAATTTACCCATTCAATTAGACCAAATGAATAAGTAGTGCACAGCACCTCTTTAACTGGAATGGAGGGAGTATTTTATGAGTTGTTTTATTAGGAGGAATATTTTTGTTATTGCTACCTCTATCCAAAAACACTATCCCATTTCACAAGTAGTGCACAGTGCACCTCTTTGGGACAAAAAAGTATTTGTAAAGGTTGTGATACTGCACTCTTCTTGGTTGGGATGCTTCGCTCATGTTACAGAAATTAAAAAAAAAGGCTCAGTAACAAAGTTAATCACAGTTAAATTGCAGGCTGCATATTGAACAGAACAGTTTTCCATATAATCTAAGTATAGAGCTGAGATATAATATAAGCCTCAGTAACAACTCATGGGTGAATGACCCCCAAAAGAGGAGTATGTTGAAACATCAAATAATAATACGCAAATATTAGAACAACTACGGAATATATGTTTACCTCATCAGCTTCATCAACATCAATTGCATAAACCTTCAGATGAGTTAGATCTATTCTGTCATTCTGCACAGAAGCAACAATAAATGAATGTGCATGGGTAAGATAACATAAATACTTTGGATAATGGTATAGCATATGCAGCAATAAAGGGAACATGAAGCAGCAACAGCAAACATTATATTAAATTGAGACAAAGAAGGCTCTTGCTTGGAATTTTTTCCGCTTCAACACTAGCCTTGAAATATTTTGTCCTAGCCGGAGAAGACCTCACAAACCTCACAACATGTCTAACTGCTGAAATTGATTCATCTTGATCACTTAAACCCTCTTTCACAATTAGATTTAAAATGTGTGCACTACACCTAACATGCATAAACTCATTGTCTAAGATGCACCCTTTCCACCCTTTTGTTTTTCTTGACAAGTATTTAAGTGCAGTATCATTAGAACTAGCATTATCAACTGTTACAGTAAAAATCTTATCAATTCCCCAATCAAGCAAACATGCCTCTATTGTTTTTCCAATGGTGTCCCCCTTATGATTAGCAACTAGACACAAGTTCAAAATTTTTTTCTTCAAATTCCAATCTTTATCAATCCAGTGAGCAGTGAGACACATATAGTTCAAATTTTGAATTGAGGACCAAGTGTCTGTAGTAAGACTCACACGTTGAAACTTGAGAAGTTTCTTTAACTTTGCTTTTTCCATGACAAAAATACCCATAACATCTCTTGCCACACTAAAACGAGATGGCAAACTGAATTTTGGATTTAAAGCACCAACAAAGCGCTGAAAACCCTCTTTCTCAACAGTCCTAAAGGGCATTTCATCAATGATAATCATAATAGCAAGCTCCTTCCGAAGGTCATCAGGACTATAGTGGACAGCCTTAAGTGTAACGGTTCTACCCTCATCATTTCCCTCTTTCTTTATTGGTTGAAACTTAAGGGTCTTTTGTTTTTTATCTTCTTTCTCCTTGTAAGGATATTCAGGGCATCCTCTTGCTTGTGTGAGGTGTTTCCACAAAGTAGAAGTACCATTGGTACTAGAATACCCATATTCTTTGTGACAATAGTTACACTCTGCAATTGACCCGAGGACCCCATCATCATTAACCCTATCAAATTTTATAAAATGATCCCAAATTTCAGAATTTTTCTTTGTTCCCACTGTTTTCTTTGGAGTTGATTTCTTTCTCTTTTCAGGACGAGGGGAAGGTTGGTCAAATCTATTACCTTCGGAGTTGACGCTTGTGCAGGTGGGATGGTGGAATTGGGAGGGATACCTAGAGAGGCATCAACCGAATCAGCAGGTTCCATCTACAAAATTACAAAATTCAAATGCAAAATTGTAAGTAAATTGAAAGAGACGAGAGAAAAGCGTAGAAAAAGAGTCTAAACGAGAAAATAACATCAAAATTGTAATTAAATCATTACCTTTTATGAGGCAAAATAACAGATCGATGGTGGTGCCGTCGGTACGACTCGGTAGAGATCGATTACTTCCGTTACAGCTGCAAGAGACGTCGGTAGGTACGAGCGTATGACTCGGTAGAGATTGATTTCTAGGGTTTCATATCTCTAAGATGAAAGAGACGAGAGAAAAGGAGAGAGAGAGAGAGAGGCTTCAGAACGGCGGAATGAAAGAGGTAATTAGGTATAGGGTTTTTGACTTTTTGTAAATATATTATATCTTGTAAAATGTAAATTGTAATGTGCTAAATGCTAATGTGTGCGGTGGGGTTTGTAAGTTGTAATGCGTAAGGGTTTTTGTATATATATATATATATATATATATATATACACACATATATATATATACTCCCTCCGTCCCGGAACTTACTTCACAAACACTGTTTGCACTGGTTTTAAGGAGGGAGTATTATATTGAAAGTGTTGTGAGTGTGAAAATAAAATAGGAGAGAGAATGAGTGGAGAGAATAGTAAATTATAATGGTGTTGTGAGTATTAAAATAATGTAGGAGAGAGAATGAGTGGATGGAATAGTAAAGATTCCTTTCCATTTTAGGTAAGTTTTAAATGTGTGAAGTAAGTTTTGGGACGCTCAAAAGGGAAAGTGTGAAGATTGTTCCGGGACGGAGGGAGTATATATAATCGGTCCGGTCCGGATTCGGTCCAGGACCATATATATTTTTTCAAAAACCAGGACCAACCCAAATAATCGGTTCCATATAAATTTGGGACCAAAACCAAACCAATTCTATTGGATTGGTCCGGTTTTCATTGGTCTGGTTCGGTTCTATCGGTCCGGACCGTCGGTTTTTTTCGCTCAGCCCTAATGGACAGTAACTTATCACAATAAAGAAAACAATACGAATATTCAAATTTGACATCTTAAGCATACAGGCTCTTGAAAGTGTGAAAAACTTTAGGTGCGGCAAAGTATAAACTAAAGTTATGATGAAAATTAAAATGAATTCACAAATGGACCCGCTAATACTATACCTGAACAGTACCACCTGAAAGTATGAGAGATTTTGCATTATGAAGACCCTTTAACATATTGATCACATCTATACCATGCTTCTCCTCGTTCATAAACCTGTTGAGATCGATTGTCGCGGTGTTGAGAAGAGGAAGGTCGTTGGGTGAGAGCAGTGGGGGGAAGCCTCCATGGTAGTTGAATGATGTGAGCTTAGGTGTTGAAAGAACAATATCATTGATCCAAGGCTCATGGCTCCTAGATGAGATGATTAACCATGAAAGTTTTGGAGCAGATATAGTCAAAGCACAACGACTAAAGCCAAACACGCAATCAAGCAATGTCAAATCCTCAAGATTTGGACAGCCATCGAAGGAGTTGGTGTCAGCTAACCAGACTCGTCCTAAATTCAACGTAACTAGTTGTTTGAAACAGAATGTTTTTCTGATATTTTTGCAAAACCCATCAATAATTAGACTATTAATTCTTTGATCAAGGGTCAATAATGAGGAGCATGATTGCATGAACTCATAGGAGGTATAGTATTTTTTAATAAAAATGTTCAAGTCCTGCAAACCATGTGCTTTGGCATAGTTGATAACCCTCGGAAAAGGTAAGAGACTATATTCATCCTCGAGCCTGGCAATATATTTGCCAAACGCTTGTGTGCAGCTGAAGTTGAGAATTTTGACATTGATAGAGTCATCACGAAGAGTAAGAACTTGATCAATAAATTTGGTAAAAGAAGACAGATTTTTAAAGTGAACGCTGTTGAAGGTGAGACTGGATATTGATGTCCAGATTTTTAAAGTGCTCTCTCTCTCTCTGATGTCCAGATTTTTAAAGTGCTCTCTCTCTCTCTCTCTCTCTCTCTCTCTCTCTCTCTCTCTTTGGGTGTGTGTGCGAGAGTAAGTGGGTGAGATAGAAGAGGGGCAGAATTTTTAACGGGTTCCCTGCTTTAAGCTGTAGGAATTATTTCTAGTTGATGGGAAATGCAGATTTCAGTAATGCACAAGAAATCTTTTACATCAACTAAAGCTCTAAGCAGGTTCAGCCGACGTGTAAAACAAGGTGGTGACAATGACATTAAATTTTTTTAAGAAAAACGTTTTAAAATGTCAATATATCCTTTCTTTAACCTGTCGATAATAACCATATGCAAACGGTTGGCTAAATGCGCTAAAAACAACTACTACTTCCAAGGACAGTTGGGAAATAAATCAATCTTATAATTTTATTTTCATCAAGTTGAGCAAATAGATGAAAAGAAAAAACTTATTATCAACCTTGAGCAGGTTAAAAATACAAATAGAAAATGTTTTTAAAAACTAGAACTTAATCCCACAAATAGAAAATGTTTTTAAAAACTAGAACTTAATCCCACAAATAGAAAATGTAAATTATCACTCTTGATAATTTACACATTCCTTTCTCACCATTCCCTTTTATGGTTGTGCGTGTCAGTTTCCTAGGACAGCAGGATGAAAAACTAAGTCTGTAAATAAGGTTAATAAATAAGATGTGATCATACAACAAGTTGGCAATATGGCACATAAATAAAAAGTAGATGAGGGTATGGTATGATGCGAAAGAATTCTTGATTGGTTCAGGTAATGGTAAAAGAATGGAAGGTGAAAGCATGGAGGTATCATTTAATGTTTGCAACAGTTTAAGGTGGACATTGAAATCTTTTAACCCTAACAACTGCCCTGGGGGCTTTGCAAATTGCAACTGGCACACTATGGGGCTGCAATGGGCAAGGAAAACTATGTAATGGTTATTTAAAGTCAAATAAGATGCATTGAGAAAAGCAAAAATCGTTGGGGCAATAATGATATTGAATAAAAAGAGCATAACATTACAGAAGACTTTTGGACAGTAGCCATATCTACCGAAACAGATGTGGTAAACCGACCAAGTTAATAGGATGACCGATGATCTACATACTAATCGAATTCAAAATGCTGATGCCATTTAACATACTTCAATCTAGGAGTATTGGTAGGGTTGAATTTTGAAAAGGCACAAAGTGATATTTATAAATATGTGCAATATCATCAATCCATCTATTTTAGCCACAGCTGTGAATAATATATGAGTACTTACACAGTTGAATGAGCCCGTGGCATCCAAGACTAATGCCTGTCGTATTGACATCTGAAACCATTACAACAAATGAGGTTAGTTATAACTTTCCATTAGCTGACACTCAAACTATAGAAACAACTACAGACAAGATAAGCAAATGCAAGAGTAGCACACAGGACATCAAAATGTTTCCTAATTTTGGCTTCCAATTAGAGTGTAAAGGACATAAAATTTCCATGAGGCACTAACCACTTGAGGGCGAGATATCAGATATGCGTAACACTAACAAGTCAAAGTTGTTTGCATTTCTGTTCAATCTACAAATAGTATTCCCTGTTTAAACGAGAGCAATGACAAGGTTTTCCTGAATGACTCAAGGCAATGAGTTTGGAAGGTACTCTGATTTTGGGCGCAAACACAAGTCTTGATGTAAACACGTGGTGCCAGACACAACGACCTGCAAAATACAAGATAAAATGTGCACATGTAATTTATAAATAGATGAACTATAGGTGAAGATAAATACTCTAAAAGCACCTATAATTACTTATCATGTCTTCATTTGATAAAATAACCAAAACATTGAGGGCACTATATAAATTGATTGGCTTTCCATGAATCAAACCCTGCTATATTCCTAGAAACATAATTCCTTGGTAAGCAAATGTTTCGGAGTCACGATTTGGACTAGGCTAATTCATGTAATTTGTCACACACTCCATTACACAAATGAGCAGCAAGATGGGAAAAACAGTCATTATGAAACTCTAAGTTGACAAATCTGTGGGCCATTACAGAAATTAGGCTAAGCCACAAGGCCAAATGTACCCAAGCTTGAAAGCTGCTCAAAGACCTAATGAATCGATTATTACCTAGGAAATATATGAAAATAGGGAGGGTAGGAGTCTAATTTCAAGATAGTTAATTCTATTTCTAGAGATACCAGGAACAATACACATAACAAGGAATTTAGATGGTGATTTCAAAGGACTCATATCAGCTAACCTCTTGATTTCTTGGGTCAGCCATTAGTTGTATCAGAGTAATACCTAGTAAGAATTTTCTGTCTACATAAAACAAGTAACTGAAATTTAAATTTATGTTATAAATCAAAAAGAATTCACTAATATTCTGGGGAAGAGGAGTAAGCAGTTCATAATTTATGCATAAAGGGTTTTAGATCACAGCAGAAGAATGAGGAACAGGAACTTATATTTTTACTTCATGGCAAGCTATATCCAAAGCGCGAAGCTTCCCTATCCAGTCTGCCGCAATACAAACAACCATCAAACAACTCAAAACTATTACTCTGTCCATCCCAAAAAGATTGTCCTAATTGAGAAGATAAACTTTTTTTGTTTGGTATTTCTTGCTTGTACGTTCTTGAAATTGCCCTGTAAATATTGCCTCTCTCATATAAGGAACAATTCTTTTGGGGTATATCATTTGGGAACAAACCAAAACGGAAGGTGACTGAAATCAACCATAGGTCCACAAATATTATGAGGAACGAAAGTAACCAATTCACAACGTCTGCAAAAAGTGTTTGGCGTCGCCATAAAGCAATAAGAGGAACAGAAACTTACTGTTTTTCCTCATGAAAACCAATATCAGAGGTACAAAGCTTCACATCAATTATGAAAATAGCACCAACCACCTGTTAAGAATTCTAAGCCCAACTCCCAAAAAACACCATAAAACACTACTTAGTAAGAGATTTGTGATCAATAGAGCACCAGAGTCAGAAACAAACATGAACACCACAGCTTGTGAAGACTTACCACAATAATTACCAAAAGGACAATTACTCACTGGTGATACATTACACTATGGGTCCGCTCCCGAGTTTTGTTTATGGAGGAGAGGGAAGGAAATGGGAGGAAATGAAGATGATTTCCTCCCTTGGTGTGCTCCTGAGTTTTTTTTAAGGGAGGAAAGGGAAGGAAATGAGGGAAATGAAGGCTTCATTTCCCTCCCCTCCAATCACCCCAAAAAATGTGGGGGGATTGGAGGGGAGGGAAATGAGACCTCCATTTCCTCCCATTTCCTTCCCTCTCCTCCATAAACAAAACTCGGGAGCGGACCCTATATTATGTGCTTATCACACAAACCTTAAAGTATACATCAAGGCAATATGTTTTTGCACATCCATATCAACAAGCAAGTCAGACATACATATCAAAAACCTGGAGAGTAATGGTATTGCACAAACTACTTATCCAAATATTACTTGAGATCATTAGTCCAATCATAATATTAAAGGATGCCAATGCACAATAATCAACAATATCACAATAAAAAAGCGCCTTATATGATTGTTCAATTTCAACAGTATCAAAATCCAATTTATAATTTAAAAACTAAAAATAATACTCCCTCCGTCCCAGACCAAGGGTTCATCTTTCCCTTTTGGTCCGTCCCAGACCAAGGGTTCATTTCCATAAATGGCAAGTTTTTGAATATATTTATACCCTTATCATCTCCATATATTTACAAAAAAACCATTCATTATACCCTTATACATTCTCTCTCTTATTCCCTACCACACATTTAACTACTATTCCTCCCACTCATTCTCTCTCCTATTAAATATTTTTAACTTTTACATTCTCTCTCCTATTCCCTACCACATATTTAACTTTTACATTCTCTCTCCTATTCCCTACCACACATTTAACTACTATTCCATATTCCACATTTTACTTTTATTCATTTTTTTAAATAAATCTTAAAAAGCGTGAAATTCACCCCATATACCCATGGTCTGGGACGGAGGGAGTAGTAATAAGGTTTTGATTTGTTTTAAATAGTACTCTCTCCATCCCAAAATGAATGTCCAAAAATATTTCAAATTTATTCTTGATCAAGAGCAAATTTGGAAGAGAAAAATGGACATTGATTTTGGGACAAAGAGAGTACTAGTTAAAATAAATCAATACCCTATTATTCACATTATAAGTTTTTAATCTTAGCAATGAAGAAACAAAATAATTTTAGCAATGAAGAAAGAAAATAATCTGCCAAAAACAAAAACCAAATTTGAGATTTCATTTCAGTATTGAGAACCAATTAAAGGATATTTATAACAATGTTCGGGTATCTTTACATATGAAACCCTAAAACCATCAATTTGGGTCAAAACAAACCCTAACTCTAGAAACCAATAGACAATTAAGAACTTGTGAACTTGGTGACGGCCTTGGTACCTTCAGAAAGAAACAGCAAGCTTAGCCAATTCACCTGGAAGTCTAACAGCAGTCTGGATTTTCCGAGACGTAATTGTAGGCTTCTTATTGTACCTCGCAAGCCTGGATGATTCCAGAGCTAGCTTCTCGAAGATGTCATTGATGAAACTGTTCATGATGCCCATGGCCTTGCTCGAGATTCCGATATCGGGATGAACTTGCTTAAGAACCTTGAAGATTTAGATCTTGTAGGTTTCCACCGATTTCTTAGTCCTCTTCTTCTTCTTGTCAGTAGAGAAGGCGTACTTTGGGAGCTTCTTCTCGGCTCTCGGCTTCTTTTCCGCCGGAGCTTTCTCGGCCGCCGGCTTCTTCTCCGCTGGCTTCTTTTCTGCTGCCTTTGGTGCCATTTGTGTGTGGAATTTGAGAACCGAGAAGAATTTGGGTTTTGAGAATAAGGGGCTTTGATGGAGAGATTAGCAGGATGCATTGGTTTATATATTCAAAGATAAATAACTGTGATTGGTTACTTTCTATTGACGTGGATTATGATTGTGAGACGTCGATTTCGGTATTAGGTTATCTGACGGTGGAGAATGGAATAGATTTTCGTGATTGAGTTTTGGCGCTAAAACGTTATAGCCCGAGAATTTTCATTTCTGGCTAACGGCGCATTCATCCAACTTAAAATTATGAGCTCGGTTTTATGAGTAACTTTAATGGTCGGGATGATGTAGGAATATTCCAGATCAGTTATAATAAAAGAATACTCCTTCCGTTTCAGAAAATTCGTCATTTTTTATTCAAAATGGCGCTCCATTTGAAGCGTCATTTTTTCTAAAATGAAAATGTTTTATTAATATTCTATTACACCCACTCACTATTCCCTCCACTCATTCTCTCTCCTAAAACACTATTACACTCACAACACTTTTTAAATTTATTATTTTCTCCACTAATTCTCTCTCCTCTTTTCAAATTACACTCACAACATTTTTTCTTCCCACTTTTTTCCTTAATTTGCGTGTCAAGCCTAAAATGGCGACACTTTTCTTGGAACGGAGGGAGTACTTCCTTTGTTTCGAACTTCCGTTCGAAAGGACACTTTTGATCAATATAAGAAAATTTTAATCCAAACATAAATGCAAATTTAATTATTTTATTAAAATTCTAAAAATTGTTATTCATAAATCATATGGTTTATGAATAACAATTTTTAGAAATTCAATAAGATGATTAGATTTGCATTTATGTTTGGGTCAAAATTAACTTAT
Source organism: Adenophora triphylla var. japonica (assembly GCA_022495995.1). Classification (NCBI taxonomy): domain Eukaryota; kingdom Viridiplantae; phylum Streptophyta; class Magnoliopsida; order Asterales; family Campanulaceae; genus Adenophora; species Adenophora triphylla. The sequence continues at coordinate 221,256 of JAFEMH010000250.1, read as the reverse complement.
ACTCCCTCCGTCCCATAATATCTTACTCATTTTGCTATTTTGGGCGTCCCACTTTAAAGTCTCATTTTTCTAAAAAAGAAACATTTTAATATTTCTTTATTCATGAAAACCACTTGTCATACTCACAACAACTATCCACTTACTATTCTCTACCCCACTTTCTCTCTCCTACCCACTCACAACTCCTACTTTAATAACATTACATATATCCACTCCTTATTTTCCGTTCTCAACAGTAAACGAATAACTTAATATGGAACGGGAGGAGTATTGACCAAAAGTGCCCTTTCGAACGGAACGAATGGAGTAGGTTGTAATTTAGTCATTAAAATCTGAAATTACAAACAAACAAATAGACGATAATAAGATATAGTATATGGGAAACAATATTGAAACAACGTAAATCTCAATAGCCAAAATGATGTAACCTTTTTATGTTGAGTATGTAGTGATATTTTTATATTGTTGCATTGGATGTATAAGAATCCCACCAAACATGGAGGGAAAGTGAGTGTAACCGTCTCCGAGAATGTAGGGGGCAGTTACTTGTGACATGTGGGTTTACGCATGTTTAGCTTGCTCGAGATCGTCCAACAGGTTTAGATCGACCTGGATTCGTATCTTGGCCAAACAAAGATTATGCAAGGGATAAATCGAGAATCGGACGAAGCTAGGTCGGGACCAATAAAGGTTGGAAAATAAGGTTGGTCGATTGATCTAATTAGATGAGAGCACGTATGTTATTGATGCTTTAATGGGCATTTGGGCCTGCTTGGACGTAGGGTCAGCCCGTTGGGCCTAGTCGTCACCTGTATTTCATTCAGTGACCCCCAACTTTCTATCTCGACTTGTCGAGTATGAATTTATGATGAATTATTGTTGTGGGATGTAGGCAGCGTAGATAGCTCGACTAGTAGGATTTAGGTCGCTTATCGACGTTTGACTTTTGACAGTTGGATGAGTTGTCATGCATAAGCCGTAATTTCCGCACATAATGGTACACATTTTGTCGATTGGACATATCTCTTGAAAACTGGTGTTGGCATTTAATTCGAACAGTCTTTGATAATTACCCAACCGTTCCACAAACCTTTCCAATTCGGGTAACGAAAGGGGGAGATATAAAAGGAGAAAATAAATCATTTTCCAAACTTTACAAACTCATCACCCTTAAAAACCCAGCAAAATACGAAATCAAGGAAAATCATCTTCGGTGTTAGCAACGTCCCTTCAGGTGATACAATACCCCTTCCTTCTTCGAAAACTTAAGTATTCCTCGATTTTGATCTTTAGGATTTAATTTTGAATTTTTTTTCTTCCCGTTTTCGCCATGGCTAGGGTCTTAGGTTTTGAGATAGGGGCAAGGTATAGGTATAATTGTATGAATCTTAGGATTTACAAGAAAACAGAGCTGATCAACATCAAGCAAGATGGGTCAGCAACAACGGACAAATGGGAAAAGCTCCAACGAAGCCTTGAACGGTTCAGAGGCCTCGAGCCAAACCCTGTCAGAAGAGCATTCCTCGATGCACCAATTCTACCGGGACCCACCATCACCACTATTCACAATGAATTTTGATTTGGGAAAACCCCCTCTTTGGCGGAAGAACTCGAAAAACTTTCAGTCGCCACCCATGCCACAGACAAGCAATATGAGTCAATATTCGAGCTAACAATGCCCAAGGCAAGAAAAGAAGACTCCGCAGAAGACACATGGAGCGAGCCATCGCTACAAACACTTTTCAGTGAAGAAATCGAAGTGCCAGACTTAATCGATTTTGTTTCTGATAACTATGTGGTAGCCATGATTGGGGACAGCAACGCGAAGCCTTTCGAACCTCGCATCCTCTCAAGCTCATCCACAATGCCACTAATGAACTGGGCCACCATCTCCGGACCTGCAGCCACCAAGAAGGAAATGATCGAGCAACTTGGTCTAATCCCTCGCGTCCTAGAGTCTAGATTCGAAACACATTTTGAGTTTGTTGTCTTTGAATTTGAGTCTCTCGAGTCTTCTGATGGCCTTACGCCAGAAGATTATGAATTCATAGCCAACCATGTATTTCCCTATGCTTTAAATGAAAGTTTCGACCTTTCCGAGTATCCTCTCATTGCATCTTTAACAATTGATAAATTAACTAAACCACAAACAGTTAATAACGATTCACTTGATAAAGAAGCAGATACATTAAATGAACAATAAATTAAACAAATCTTTAAGCATGTTGTCAAACGAGAGGAAAACCAGGCCAAAGCTGTCGAGGAGGTTTTAACCAAAGTGAATTTGGGGACTGCTGAAGAGCCTAAAGAGACGCAAATCGGAAGTTTCTTCACTGGCACCGAGCAAGAAGCATTGACTGCGCTGCTCAAAGAATTCGTGGACGTGTTCGCTTGGTCCTACCAAGACATGCTCGGCCTAGATCAAGCCATAGTGGAACATCGGATTCCCCTGAATCCCGAGACTAAGCCCATCAAGCAGAAGCTACGCTGAATCAAGCCAGAATGGTATTTACAAATCAAGAAAGAGAACGAAAAGATGCTCCGCGTCGGCTTCATAAGGGTGATCGAATACCCCGACCTGGCTCTCCAACATAGTCACGGAACAAGTCCCAAGGACGACTTTCCACTGCCAAACATAGACAAGTTGGTCGATACTACGGCCAATTTCAAGGTCAAGTCCTCCGTGGACGGGTTCGCCGTCTACAATCAAATCAAGATGGCCGAAGAAGACCAAGAGAAAACAGCCTTCACAACCCCCTGGGGAACCTACTACTACACAGTAATGCCATTCGGACTAAAGAACGCTGGGGCTACCTACCAACGGGTCACAACCGCACTCTTCTACGACATGATCCACAAAGAGATCGAAATTTGATGACATGATCATACACTCAAATGGATCAGACGGGCAACACCTCATCGACCTGAGAAAGTTCTTCGATCGCCTTCAAAAGCACTCAATAACCCTGCTAAATGCACATTCAGAGTAATTCGAGGCAAAGTCTTGGGATACATGGTCACAAAGCGAGGCATCGAAGTTGATCCCCAAAAGATCAAGGCCATAATCAAAATGAGACCACCGCAAACCCAAATAGAAGTGAAAAGCTTCATGGGCCACCTACAATACATCAGCCACTTCATCAATCAGTTGACCTCCATGTGCGAGCCGATCTTTCGACTAATGAAAAAGAACGCAAACATCGAATGGAACCCGGAATGCCAATAAGCCTTCGAAAAGATAAAGGCGTACCTTGTGAGTCCTCTGATCCTCTGTCCTCCCCACGAGGAGAATCCACTCTTGCTATACCTAACTGTGACCGACACCGCAGTTGGCGCCATGCTATGCCAAGAAAAGAAAGAGTTAAGGGTCGAAAATGCCATCTACTTCGTTAGCCGAAAGTTCCAAGGCAGCGAGCTCAGCTACTCAGCCCTTTAGAATACCTGTGCATCGTTAGTATGGGTCATCAAAAAATTACGACACTGCATGCAATCGCACACAGTGCACCTAGTCTCCAAAATGGATCCAGTCAAATACATAAACCATCACTGTCAATGAGGTTAGTCAAGTGGTCTTTCTTCCTGGCAGTGTTTGACATCAAGTACGTAAAACAGAAGTCAATCAAAGGACGGCTAATGGTCGAACAATTGGCCGACTTCCCAACCGACGAGGCCAAAGGTCCAGAACCTCAATTTCCAGACGAAGGAATTTTCGTACTTGAAGGCGAGAACCGATGGAAGGTTTTCTTCGACGGAGCAGCCAACAAAAGAGGAAATGATATTGGAATGCTCTTGGTTGACCCAAAGGACAAGCATACCCTAATCGCCATAAAGCTAAACTTCGAGGTAACCAATAATGCCGCCGAATACGAAGCATGCGCCACCGAACTAGAGGCAACCCTCGAAAGAAACATCCAGGAGCTAGAGGTCTATGGGGACTCAACCCTAATCATCAATCAAGTTTCCAACAAATGGAAAACGATAGACCCAGGCTTGCAAAAATACCATGCCTGCATGGAAGACCTCATCACGCAATTCAAAGAGGTAACCTTCCACTACTTGCCAAGAGACCGGAATCGGTTCGCAGATGCCCTAGCCACCTTATATTCACTTGTGGAAAACCCCGAAGGGAAGGCGGTAAATCCATTCAAAGTAGGAAGAAAGGAAATTCCTACCTACTGCTGCGAGATCAAACCAGAATCCGAGACCATCAATGAGTCGTGGTACGACCAAATCTACCAATACCTCAAGAACGGGGAAACCTCTTTCATGAACAAGGAAGGCAAATGCAAAGAAGGAATCAAATCCAAGAGCATCGTGGCCCTAAAATGCCTTGCCTCTCACTTTGTCATCCTTGGGGACATGTTGTACAAGAAACGCTACCATGGACCGATCCTCCACTGCATCAGCAAGGAAAAAGCAAACGATATCATAAATGAAGTCCAAAATGGGGATTGCGGTCCCCACATAAATGCTAGAGCCTTGATGTAGATCATCCTCCGAATGGGCTACTACTGGATCTCTATGGAGGCAGACTGCATCCACTTTGTCCAAAGCTGCGACAAGTGCCAACGGTTCTCCAACCTCAACCATCTTCCCCCTCATGATCTCTATTGAATGACCACTCCCTGGCCTTTCGCCACTTGGGGAATTGATGTCATTAGGAAGATCGCTCCGCCCGAAAGCAACGGTCACGAATTCATCTTGGTAGCCATCGACTACTTCACAAAATGGGTCGAAGCCAAGTCCTACAAAGTGCTAACTTCCGAGAAGGTCACACAATTCCTCAAGGAAAATGTCATATGCCGATACGGCATCCCGAACGAGGTCATATCAGACAACGGGTCTCACTTCGAAGGAGAATGCGACAGACTATTGGGCGAATTCAAGATCACACGCCATAAGTCCTCTCTCTACAGGCCGCAAACTAACGGCGCAGTAGAAGCAGCAAACAAAACCCTCAAAAGGATCATCAGAAAAATGACCGTACGAGGACGTGATTGGCCCGAAAAGCTGCACCTGGCACTTTGGGGCTACCAGACATCAGTCAAAACCGCCACGTGAGAAACTCCATTTGCCCTGACCTATGGGATGGAGGTAGTGTTACCCCTTGAATTAGAAATTCCATCACTCTGAGTGTTGCTGGAAAACGAGATCAACGAAGTGGAATGGCTCCGAAGCCGACACGACGAATTGGCCCTACTAGACGAGCGCCGACTAAAGGTCATGAAGCACATCTGAGCCTACCAAAGCAGAATGGCTAGGGCTTTCAATAAGAATGTCAAGTTCCGAGACATCAGGGAAGGCGATCTGGTACTCAAGGAAAAGCCTCCCACCCGAACCAACCCATTTGGAAAATGGGAACCAACATGGATTGGCCCGTTCGTGGTCCAAAAGATATTCTCCGGAGGTGCCATGAAGCTGACAGACCTAGACGGCAATCCCTTCATGAATCCAGTCAACGGAAGCAAGCTTCGCTGATACTTTTCCTAAAGAAGATCAACTTTTCTGTCTCCCCATCACTTCTAAAAAGTGTCAAACTACGGAGACATGAGCCCCTCAATTCGGGGGGAACGTAGGCAGCTTTCATTGGTTCGGTCTAAAAACACACAAAAACAAAAAAATTGGATGCCAATCAAAGCTCAGATCTATTCAAACACAAACACAAAATCCAAAAAAAAATGGATGTCGTCAAGGCTCAAACTGGTTTTGGTCTACAAATACAACAAAAGGTCAAAAAACTGGACGTCGCCAAGGCTCAGACAAAAAGCAAGCAAGAGATCTTGCATCTCGACAAAGCTTTAAAAGTAAATCACAAATCACTAACAATTAAAACCCTTCTTAATGAGTACAAGCACGGTCTACTCTCAAGCTCACAACATGTTAAAAGATAACTTAATACATTTAACAAATAATGTGTCTGCAATGCAATGAGTTGGTACTTAAGAGGTAATTTCGTGCCACTCGCACTTGTCCCCTCGCCATTCTTCCCTTTCTTCCCTCATCCCCGGAGAGTCTTCTTTCGCTCCAAGTGAGTCAACTCTGTCTCTCTCATTCCGAGATCACGGGTTCTCCCTGTCGAGTCAAACAATCCAGTAGCTCGCAGAGCCTTATTCGCCCGTGCCTCGGCCCGGATCTCTTCCCTGCGAGTCTGCAAAAGGGGACCTCTCTCCGTTAGTCGATCAACTCTGGTCTTGTAGTCAAACAAAGTGTCTCCCGTAACATTCTAAGGGTTAGACCAGGCTTGTGCACTTCTAAGGCTGTAGCTGAGACGACAATCTTTCCCCATAATCGCTTCACACCTGTTCCCCAAAACTACTTGGGTCTGCCCGATATGCTGCTCATACCAATCCAGGTACTCCGTGGTCAACACAACATTCTCCCGACATCTAAGGAGTACCACAAGAAGGAAAGCAAAATACTTCCATACCCTCAAAAAATACAAAAAAGTATCTGGATCTATCATAGAGAAAGAAGTTACCTCCATGGTGGCAATGTCGTTCCAGCCCAGCAAAGGCTTCTGCCTCATCCCAAACTGTCGAGCAACAAGCGACGGGATATAAAAAGAGGACCAAGACGACCCCGGAACTCTGACAACGTAGGAACCCTCCTGAAAGGCTATCCTAGTCTCAATCCCCCAGTGAGGAACCCACCAACGAATCTGATGCGTACCAAGCTGTGCCATCCATCTCTCCCAGGTGGACTGATCCATATCCAAGACAAGAGGTCGCTGAGCAAACGTCCATGGACTAAAAGATGTCAGAGATTCAGGCATAGCTTGAAGCCTCTCTCACAACCACAAGGTGAGCAAAATGGGGCTTCCCCCTCGCATGAACTTATCCCCCATCGCCAAGTGATCAATGCCTTGAAGGGTTTCCCCCAGAACCAACGAAGCAATATCCTCACCAGCTCGGCAGTGCCCTACCACATCCAACAAGGTACCGTCACATACCCCAAGGGAGCTGACCATGAAAAGCATTGATATCACGCATAAAGCAAATGCATTCCACGAGACATCACTCTCGTCGTCACCCATAAATCTCTCGGGTAGCGTAGAAACATCAATATGACCATAATTAAAAGTCATACCTTGGGCTTCCTCCAGCGACGTTCGAAGAAAATATGAGAGCTTCACGCTCACGGTTGCACCCCCAATTAAAGGAAGTGAGATGGCCTCCACCTTCGGTCCTCTAAGCAAAGCCCGAAAATCCTCAAAGGTGGGAGTAATCTCATTGTAGGAGAATCTATACACATGGCTCCTAACATCCCATAACCTTGCAGCCGACAACTCCTAATCAGGAACTAACTCCTTAAGGGACCAAACCGAGCAGAGTTGAAATCTCATCTCAAAAGCTCGTTTGTTATGCCTCATGTGATGCCTCATCCACATCTTGAGCCGCTCAAAAAGTGTGCTTGCCTTTCCTTCGAAAGCCTCGGCGAAATTCTCAGAACGAACGACTAATCCATAACAAAAATGAAAGTTTTTGAGAAAATGGGGAAGAAAGAGTCGAAATGACTGCAAATTGGGAAGAGGGAGATAAGGGAAATCCAGATTTTTAGTAAATCTTATCCCTTCTCCAAAAGCAAGAAGTGTCCGTGCGGACCACTTTGCATGCATGAAGTGTCCGCACGGACTGTTGGGTTTTATGGTCCATGCGCAGCGGAATAAGCATCTAAATAACACAAAATCCAAGCCCTAAGATCCGTTCTATACGATTAAAATGGATGAATGTGAGATAGAATTTACCAACCTTAATTGCTTTCCGATCTTGAGCTATCGAACAATTTATTGGTGTGATTTTGAATCACAACCTTCGATCTTCAAAAACCTTTCAATCTTCGGATTGGAACTCTAGGCCTTGATCGTCAAACGAGCGAAGACCCTCTATTGTTGTATCCACACGTAAGAATGAACCAAGAACAGTTCTTGAGGATTGCTAGATCCTTAAACCCTTTGAAGAAATTTGAGAAACCTTTTAGTGTGATTTTCCCTTGGAAAATTTCGGCTAGACTGATTAGGGTTTACAGACTCTAATATTTATACTACATTAGTATAGGCATTAGTTTCCTAATCATATTAGGAAACTGTCTGCCAAACCGTATCAGCCTTGTTGTGTCGCACGACCATAAGCAGCTATGGGCATGTTGTGTCGCGCGGTATAATAAGTCACATCAGGAACTCTCAATCATTCTTCCTTTGGTTTAACCAATTCATTCTAGTTGTGTGTGACCCAATTGGATTATATTATGTTGGCAATGAGCTCGATCATATCGATCCTCATAAGACATAAGCTGACTCTAGAAAGCCATTATGTCTACCCAAATAATATAACTTACGAGTTCACGTTTCCAATGGTACACTTTCATTTCTCCCTTTGTCTCACGATGTTATATTGAACACAAGTCATGGTCCACGTCAACTTGTATTTGTTCAATGCTTTCTCGATCTCGAGTATAATGATAGTCCAATCATATTGGTGTGTGGCCACACACTTTCATCATTATCACTCATCGAGGGGCTCAAGAAAAACATCTCTCTTTCGAGGGACAAATTCCATCTTGACTTATCATCCTTCCCATCATGAATCCGATCATGCCAAAGATAGCCTTTATAAATATCGTGTTAAGATATCGTTTGACTAAAATCAAACATGACTTTCATCATATGTAAGGTCATGATAATCTCAGGTCTAGGGACTAAATAAAGTGACCATATGAGATTTAATTATGACATTTGACCATGACATAAATCTCATACGGGTCAAGTCCAGTCACTTGTTCTTTAACAAGTACCCATAATTTCAATGTGCATCTCTATGCATATAATCATCATATGATTATTCATTGACAATTATACTAATTATTCTCTTAATAATTAGGGACGGAAATTATTACAATAAATATGCAAAATATATAATAATCAAATAATAAACTTAAACGATAAAGATGATACATAACGGTTCTCAGTTAAACATGACTAAAGCCTAGGGCATTACACCAACAGTCTCCCACTTGCACTAGGCTCCATTTATGTATCGAATACTCATGGATCTAACATGACCATCATGCTTCTGCCTGTGCGAGGGTCTTTGTTAGTGAATCCCTTATGCCATCATCGGTTGATACTTTGTATATCTTAACGTCTTCTCATTCTTTATGAATTCCTCGAAGAACGTCTAAGTGAGTGTTTGGATTGCTGTTGTGACCTTGGTTCCATTGTTTGCACAAGTGGCACCACTATTGTCATAACAAAGTTTCACCGATTAGTGATACTTGGAACATTTCAAAAACACTAATGAACTTTTGATCCAAACTGCCTCTTTCAGCTACATCATATGTTGCTAAAATTCGGCCTTAGTAGTAGAATAAGCTAAAATTTATGCTTGGAACTCTTCCAATCAAAACTGCACTTCTAATAAGCATAAACACAAATCCTAATTGCGATTTTAAAATAACTTTGTCAGTTTGAAAGCTAGCATCTATGTAACCCTTACAACAAGATTAACTTCCAATCTTTCAAATACCAAAAACGTATCCTTAGTTCTTATTGAGTACTTAAGGATCATCTTGACTGCCATCCAATGGCTCTCATCACAGGATCAGATTGGTATCGACTCATCATGCTTAAAGCATATGACACGTTGGGTCTAGTATAAGTCATGGCATACATGACAGATCCAAATGCCGGAGTATATGAAACTTCATTAATTCCCTTTTGCTCATCAGTTGTCATAAGACAATGAGTATTGCTAAGAGAAAATACCATGACCCATTGACAAGTCACTTTTCTTAGACTCTTCTAAGAATCTTGTCAATGTGGATACTTTGACTCAAACCAATTTATCCTTCTAGATCCATCTCTATAGATCTTGATGCTAAGGATGTAAGCGGCTTTACCCATATCTTTCATTGAGAAACCTTTCCTTGACCAAAACTTGACAGTCTTAAGTGTCGGAACTTGTTTTTCCAATGAGCAAGATATCATTGTAATAAAACAATAGAAATAATACTACGCTCCCACTAAATTTCATGCATACACAAGATTTATCTTTGTTCTTTGACGAAGTCAAACTCTTTGACAAATTTATCAAAACGAAGATTCCAATTCCTTGAAGCTTGCTTCAACCCATCTCATGGATCTTTGCAATATACATACTTTATTAGAGTTTCTTGGATCGACAAACTATTCGGGTTGTATACTATACACATTCTTAATAATCTTTCCATTTAAAGAAAGTCGTTTGACATCCATTTGTCACATCATATAGTCACAATATGTGATAATGGCAATTGAAACTCTAACAGACTTCGACATTGTAACTGGCAAAAAAGGTTTCAACATAGTCAATACTATGAATTTACCTAAATCCCTTTGTTACAATCCTTAGTCATGTAAGTATGCACCTTCACATCCATGTCGGTCTTTGAAGACCTACTTGCACCCATTAGTTTTTACACCTTCAGGTAGTCCAATCAAGTTCCAAACTTGATTGTCAAACATGGATTGTAATTCGGATTCCATGGTTCCAAAACATTTATCCAAATTAGAAATGGACATCGCCTCAAGATAGGAAGTAGGATTGTCATTCTCAATGACTTCCACTTTATTACTTTTCGGAACGAGAAATCAATATTTCTTGAGTTTGGATCGTAACCTATCTGATATACGATGGACTTGTGCATCTTGAACCGGTTCCACAACTCCTTTGTGAACTTGGTTCCGTCTCTACTCTTGGATCCATGTCATTTTCAGGTTCTTGAACTTTCTTCAAGATTAATTTTACTCCCACTAGATTCTTTATTGAGAAACTATTTCTCAAAAAACAAATCGTGTAGAGCAACAAACATTTTATTTTCTTTACGGTTGTAAGATTAATTTTCGAAAATAACTTTGTCAAATTTGGTGCTAGCTTATAAGAGACAAGTCTCTTTACATAAGACTCGCAACCCCAAATCTTCATGAAAGACAAACTAAGTTTTCTTCCATGCCACATCTCATGTGGGGACTAAGGAAACGATTTAGTAGGGACTCGATTCAGGGCAACCGCATCATTTCTAATGCATATCCTCAAAAGGAAATAGGAAATAGGAAAGTCTAATTAACACATCATTGAACGAACCATGTCTTACAAGGTTCAATTCCTCATTTCAGACACACCATACAATGTGGTGTTCTGGGTGGAGTCAACTCTGAAACGATTTCATAGTTTTGAGATGATTGTCAAACTCTTGGCTCAAATATTCACCACCTCGATCTAATCGAAGTACTCAACAGTTTTACCAAGTTGTTTTGTACTTCATCTTTGAAATGTTCAAAACATCTCAAACGATTCACCTTTGGACTTCATCAGATAGACATAGTCATATCTAGATAAGTCTTTAGTGAAATGTGATGAAATACCGAAGTCTTCCCCTAGCAATGCTACTTAATGATCCACATACATATCATATATAATGACCAATAAGTCACTAGCCCTCCCACTACTCTTAGTGTAGGTTGGTTTGGTCAATAACCCCATTAAATAAGATCCACATTCCTAAGTCCATGTTAATGGAGTTTAGATATATATGTTTCTTATTTATTTGACCAAGCCGGCAATGCCATATGAACGTGTTTGTTCATATTGTTCGGTTTAGATTTCCCATTTATATTATAGATATCTTCAATATTATTTTGTTTCTCATCATCAAGGATATGAAGACCATTCAATGACATATGCAATACAATAAGGCATATCATTAAATAAATATAAAACTTCTTACTTTCAATAAGAAAATTATATCCTTCATCATCCATATAAGAAACATAAATAATACTCCTACTCAAATCCAAAACGTAGTCATACTTGTTCAAAACAAGTACTACTTCCATGAGGTAAAGTGACTTCATAAGTCCCTATGGCTAATGTAGCAACACTTGCTCCATTCTTATGCATAGGTTTAACTTACATTCTTTGAGTATCTTTCTATTCTTTGTTCCTTGCACATTTAAACAAATGTGGGATCCAATTCGGTATCATATACCCAAGAACAAGAAGTCGAAAAGAAAATGTCTATCATATAGATACTTGAAGTAGTAGCAATCATATTGCCCTTCTTCACCATTTAGGCCTTCCTAATAAGCCTTGCAACTTTGCCTCCAATGACAATCTTATTACAATGGTAGCAAAATGCATTCTTTTGAGACACTTTTGGTTTAGCCTCTTCGGCTATGCAACTTTTGCCTTAGGTTTAGCAACATTTACTTTACCTTCTTTTCCTTCCTTTATGAACCCTTTTCTTGTGTTAACCATTAACACATTTGCGAATTGCTCCTTCTTTCACCTCATGAATTAAGAGCCTTTACCACAACATACATCTTTTGCCTAGCTTGCACTTGGAACATTTCCTTTGTGCGGTGTGCTAGAACAAAAGCAGTTATCATGTGCTCAAGGTTCTTCATAAGAGCCTTTAAACACGGTGGCAATTACAAGGCAAGCAATATTGTCAGAATCATCAGCATGTTTCTAATGTTGCTTCCTTATTTGCCATATGCAACATTTGCACTAGGTTCAATAGGAACGGATTCGTCAAAAACGTACACATTTATCCAAGAATCATTCTTTAGGCTTCTGATCCAATCAGAATTATTTGTATCGTTCCTTTCGAACTTTGTCCTTCATAAGGACGAATCGCAACTATCATTATGTAATGCTACTTCTACAACAAAATATACAAATTATATGAATGCATATCAATATCAACACATTTATCATCTAAGAGCAAATAATGTATTTTACAAATACTCCCACTAAATCATACACCTTTCAATGCAAATAAGCATAATATGCATTTAATGGGCTAAGATCCAACTTTAATTTAATCTCAAGTACGCTATGGCGCACCGCTCAAGATTAAACTAATTAGGTAGAAAACATCAATCATATCGTATATGACTCTTAGATCTTTTATGAGATTTATTTAAGACATCATATGTCTAAGCATATTTTAATCTCATCTTATGCCTTGGGTCCAAAACCATTTTGATAACCCAATTAAGTTCATACACTTTAAACGTATAGGAACCACTATTTCCTCATCTTGCTCACAAACGAAATAGAATCAAAGCACCTTGCTATGGCAAGCCCACCCAAAACTATCCGAGTGGTCTCATGTGTTTTAATTATGGATTGGCATAAGGAATTTAAAAGTTAAATGAAGGTTATTTAAAGTAGATTATAATCATATCAACAAAGATAATCATAACTGTGCACCAGGTAAGTTTCCAAGAAAATAGGTGAGCCACAAGGACTGCTTAAGTACCAAATCTTCTTTTGACAGAACTCTTCTAGTCATGCACAATTACAATACCAATTTGAATGCAACATAATCAATACTTTGTATACTGATTTGTTTCTCTTAAACAATCAGACTAATAAATTGATTTGTTTCTCATAAACAATCAGATTCCTTCAAATTTTGCGTAAACTGACTTGTTTCTCATAAACAATCAGAAAACCAAAATTTAACGTTTCAACTAAACATTTAGGAAATCACAATTCAATGTTTCAACTAAACATCTAATAAAATTCTTAACACTTAAGAACAAATAATTCATGTATCGCAACAATTAATAAAAACACATTTAAATTAATTAAGCATGCATAAACAATGAATTAATCTAGCATAGTCCTATAAATTTAATTTTCAGAAATTTATAGCAACCAGATTAAGACAGAAACATATCAGATTATAAATATAATCATAGATCAGCAAGAAAAATTAACAAACTGGTTCTGTCCAGATCAGACAACGATTGTCGCGTGACATAGGACTACAATGTCGCACGACCTAACGAGGTCATCTGACGGCCCATGACCAACTCTGTCGCGTGACACAAGTAGCCAGTAGGGCTGTTACACGTCGCGAGCCTGTTCGAGCTCGGCTCGGGTTCGACTCGAAAAAAGCTCGAGTTCGAGTGGGCTCGAGTTGAACTCGAGCTCGAGCTCGAACCAATTTTTAAGCTCCTCATTTTTTCGAGCTCGGCTCGTATTCGGCTCGTATGTTTGACGAGCTTTGTTCGAGATCGACTCGTTTGAGCTCGACTCAGGCTCGGCTCGTTAAAAGCTCGAATGAGTTTTAGTATATAAATATATATATATATATATATATATATATATATATATATATATATATATATATATATATATATATAAGCTCGTTTAGAATAAATTCACCACCTCGATCTAATCGAAGTACTCAACAGTTTTACCAAGTTGTTTTGTACTTCATCTTTGAAATGTTCAAAACATCTCAAACGATTCACCTTTGAACTTCATCAAATAGACATAGTCATATCTAGATAAGTCTTTAATGAAATGTGATGAAATACCGAAGTCTTCCCCTAGCAATGCTACTTAATGATCCACATACATATCATGTATAATGACCACTAGCCCTCCCACTACTCTTAGTGTAGGGTGGTTTGGTCAATAACCCCATTAAATAAGATCCACATTCCTAAGTCCATGTTAATGGAGTTTAGATATATATGTTTCTTATTTATTTGACCAAGTCGGCAATGCCATATGAACGCGTTGTTCATATTGTTCGGTTTAGATTTCCCATTTATATTATAGATATCTTCAATATTATTTTGTTTCTCATCATCAAGGATATGAAGACCATTCAATGACATATGCAATACAATAAGGCATATCATTAAATAAATATAAAACTTCTTACTTTCAATAAGAAAATTATATCCTTCATCATCTATATAAGAAACATAAATAATACTCCTACTCAAATCCGGAACGTAGTCATACTTGTTCAAAACAAGTACTACTTCCATGAGGTAAAGTGACTTCATAAGTCCCTATGGCTAATGTAGCAACACTTGCTCCATTCTTATGCATAGGTTTAACTTACCTTCTTTGAGTAGCTTTCTATTATTTGTTCCTTGCACATTTAAAAAAATGTGGGATCCAATCCGGTATCATATACCTAAGAACAAGAAGTCGAAAAGAAAATGTCTATCATATAGATACTTGAAGTAGTAGCAATCATATTGCCCATCTTCACCTTTTAGGCCTTCCTAATAAGCCTTGCAACTTTGCTTCCAATGACAATCTTATTACAATGGTAGCAAAATTCATCCTTTTGAGACACTTTGGGTTTAGCCTCTTCGGCTATGCAACTTTTGCCTTAGGTTTAGCAACTTTTGCTTTACCTTCTTTTCCTTCCTTTATGAACCCTTTTCTTGTGTTAACCATTAACACATTTGCGGATTGCTCCTTCTTTCACCTCATGAATTAAGAGCCTTTACCACAACATACATCTTTTGCCTAGCCTGCACTTGGAATATTTCCTTTGTGCGGTGTGCTAGAACAAAAGCAGTTATCATGTGCTCAAGGTTCTTCATAAGAGACTTTAAACACGGTGGCAATTAAGGGGCAAGCAATATTGTCAGAATCATCAGCATGTTTCTAATGTTGCTTCCTTATTTGCCATATGCAACATTTGCACTAGGTTCAATAGGAACGGATTCGTCAAGAACGTACACATTTACCCAAGAATCATTCTTTAGGCTTCTGATCCAATCAGAATTATTTGTATCGTTCCTTTCGAACTTTGTCCTTCATAAGGACGAATCGCAATTATCATTATGTAATGCTACTTCTACAACAAAATATACAAATTATATGAATGCATATCAATATCAACACATTTATCATCTAAGAGCAAATAATTTATTTTGCAAATACTCTCACTAAATCATACACCTTTCAATGCAAATAAGCATAATATGCATTTAATGGGCTAAGATCCAACTTTAATTTAATCTCAAGTACGCTATGGCGCACCGCTCAAGATTAAACTAATTAGGTAGAAAACATCAATCATATCGTATATGACTCTTAGCTATTTTATGAGATTTATTTAAGACATCATATGTCTAAGCATATTTTAATCTCATCTTATGCCTTGGGTCCAAAACCATTTTGATAACCCAATTAAGTTCATCCACTTTAAACGTATAGGAACCACCATTTCCTCATCTTGCTCACAAACGGAATAGAATCAAAGCACCTTGCTATGGCAAGCCCACCCAAAACTACCCGAGTGGTCTCAAGTGTTTTAATCATGGATTGGCATAAAGAACTTAAAAGTTAAATGAAGGTTATTTAAAGTAGATTATAAGCATATCAACAAAGATAATCATAACTGTGCATCAGGTAAGTTCCTAAGAAAATAGGTGAGCCACAAGGACTGCTTAAGTACCAAATCTTCTTTTGAGAGAACTCTTCTAGTCATGCACAATTACAATACATATTTGAATGCAACATAATCAATACTTTGTATACTGATTTGTTTCTCTTAAACAATCAGACTAATAAATTGATTTGTTTCTCATAAACAATCAGATTCCTTCAAATTTTGCGTAAACTGACTTGTTTCTCATAAACAATCAAAAAACCAAAATTTAACGTTTCAACTAAACATTTAGGAAATCAAAATTCAATGTTTCAACTAAACATCTAATAAAATTCTTAACACTTAAGAACAAATAATTCATGTATCGCAACAATTAATAAAAACACATTTAAATTAATTAAGCATGCATAAACAATGAATTAATCTAGCATAGCCTTATAAATTTAATTTTCAGAAATTTATAGCAACCAGATTAAGACAGAAACATATCAGATTATAAATATAATCATAGATCAGCAAGAAAAATTAACAAACTGGTTCTGTCCAGATCAGACAATGATTGTCGCGTGACATAGGACTACAATGTCGCACGACCTAACGAGGTCATCTGACGGCCCATGACCAACTCTGTCGCGTGACACGAGTTGCCAGTAGGGCTGTTACACGTCGCGAGCCTGTTCGAGCTCGGCTCGAAAAAAGCTCGAGTTCGAGTGGGCTCGAGTTGAACTCGAGCTCGAGCTCGAACCGATTTTTAAGCTCGTCATTTTTTCGAGCTCGGCTCGTATGTTTGACGAGCTTTGTTCGAGATCGACTCGTTTGAGCTCGACTCAGGCTCGGCTCGTTAAAAGCTCGAATGAGTTTTAGTATATATATATATATATATATATATATATAAGCTCGTTTAAAATAAATTCACCACCTCGATCTAATCGAAGTACTCAACAGTTTTACCAAGTTGTTTTGTACTTCATCTTTGAAATGTTCAAAACATCTCAAACGATTCACCTTTGGACTTCATCAGATAGACATAGTCATATCTAGATAAGTCTTTAATGAAATGTGATGAAATACCGAAGTCTTCCCCTAGCAATGCTACTTAATGATCCACATACATATCATGTATAATGACCAATAAGTCACTAGCCCTCCCACTACTCTTAGTGTAGGGTGGTTTGGTCAATAACCCCATTAAATAAGATCCACATTCCTAAGTCCATGTTAATGGAGTTTAGATATATATGTTTCTTATTTATTTGACCAAGTCGGCAATGCCATATGAACGCGTTGTTCATATTGTTCGGTTTAGATTTCCCATTTATATTATAGATATCTTCAATATTATTTTGTTTCTCATCATCAAGGATATGAAGACCATTCAATGACATATGCAATACAATAAGGCATATCATTAAATAAATATAAAACTTCTTACTTTCAATAAGAAAATTATATCCTTCATCATCCATATAAGAAACATAAATAATACTCCTACTCAAATCCGGAACGTAGTCATACTTGTTCAAAACAAGTACTACTTCCATGAGGTAAAGTGACTTCATAAGTTCCTATGGCTAATGTAGCAACACTTGCTCCATTCTTATGCATAGGTTTAACTTACCTTCTTTGAGTAGCTTTCTATTCTTTGTTCCTTGCACATTTAAACAAATGTGGGATCCAATCCGGTATCATATACCCAAGAACAAGAAGTCGAAAAGAAAATGTCTATCATATAGATACTTGAAGTAGTAGCAATCATATTGCCCATCTTCACCTTTTAGGCCTTCCTAATAAGCCTTGCAACTTTGCTTCCAATGACAATCTTATTACAATGGTAGCAAAATGCATCCTTTTGAGATACTTTGGGTTTAGCCTCTTCGGCTATGCAACTTTTGCCTTAGGTTTAGCAACCTTTGCTTTACCTTCTTTTCCTTCCTTTATGAACCCTTTTTCTTGTGTTAACCATTAACACATTTGCGGATTGCTCCTTCTTTCACCTCATGAATTAAGAGCCTTTACCACAAAATACATCTTTTGCCTAGCTTGCACTTGGAACATTTTCTTTGTGCGGTGTGCTAGAACAAAAGCAGTTATCATGTGCTCAAGGTTCTTCATAAGAGCCTTTAAACACGGTGGCAATTACAAGGCAAGCAATATTGTCAGAATCATCAGCATGTTTCTAATGTTGCTTCCTTATTTGCCATATGCAACATTTGCACTAGGTTCAATAGGAACGGATTCGTCAAGAACGTACACATTTACCCAAGAATCATTCTTTAGGCTTCTGATCCAATCAGAATTATTTGTATCGTTCCTTTCGAACTTTGTCCTTCATAAGGACGAATCGCAACTATCATTATGTAATGCTACTTCTACAACAAAATATATAAATTATATGAATGCATATCAATATCAACACATTTATCATCTAAGAGTAAATAATGTATTTTACAAATACTCCCACTAAATCATACACCTTTCAATGCAAATAAGCATAATATGCATTTAATGGGCTAAGATCCAACTTTAATTTAATCTCACGTACGCTATGGCGCACCGCTCAAGATTAAACTAATTAGGTAGAAAACATCAATCATATCGTATATGACTCTTAGATCTTTTATGAGATTTATTTAAGACATCATATGTCTAAGCATATTTTAATCTCATCTTATGCCTTGGGTCCAAAACCATTTTGATAACCCAATTAAGTTCATACACTTTAAACGTATAGGAACCACTATTTCCTCATCTTGCTCACAAACGAAATAGAATCAAAGCACCTTGCTATGGCAAGCCCACCCAAAACTATCCGAGTGGTCTCATGTGTTTTAATTATGGATTGGCATAAAGAATTTAAAAGTTAAATGAAGGTTATTTAAAGTAGATTATAAGCATATCAACAAAGATAATCATAATTGTGCACCAGGTAAGTAAACAAGAAAATAGGTGAGCCACAAGGACTGCTTAAGTACCAAATCTTCTTTTGACAGAACTCTTCTAGTCATGCACAATTACAATACCAATTTGAATGCAACATTATCAATACTTTGTATACTGATTTGTTTATCTTAAACAATCAGACTAATAAATTGATTTATTTCACATAAATAATCAGATTCCTTCAAATTTTGCGTAAACTGACTTGTTTCTCATAAACAATCAGAAAACCAAAATTTAACGTTTCAACTAAACATTTAGGAAATCACAATTCAATGTTTCAACTAGACATCTAATAAAATTCTTAACACTTAAGAACAAATAATTCATGTATCGCAACAATTAATAAAAACACATTTAAATTAATTAAGCATGCATAAACAACGAATTAATCTAGCATAGTCCTATAAATTTAATTTTCAGAAATTTATAGCATCCAGATTAAGACAGAAACATATCAGATTATAAACATAATCATAGATCAGCAAGAAAAATTAACAAACTGGTTCTGTCCAGATCAGACAACGATTGTCGCGTGACATAGGACTACAATGTCGCACGACCTAACGAGGTCATCTGACGGTCCATGACCAACTCTGTCGCGTGACATGAGTTGCCAGTAGGGCTGTTACACGTCGTGAGCCTGTTCGAGCTCGGCTCGGGCTCAGCTCAAAAAAAGCTCGAGTTCGAGTGGGCTCGAGTTGAACTCGAGCTCGAACCGATTTTTAAGCTCGTCATTTTTTCGAGCTCGACTCGTATTCGGCTCGTATGTTTGACGAGCTTTGTTCGAGATCGACTCGTTTGAGCTCGACTCAGGCTCGACTCGTTAAAAGCTCGAATGAGTTTTAGTATATATATATATATATATATATATATATATATATATATATATATATAGTTTAGGCTCGAGTTTGATTACAACTCGAATTAAGGCTCGATAAAGCTCGTTTGATTTCAGTTTTTTTTCAAAAAAAAAGTCGAAGCTCGAGCTCGGCTCGTTAATACTCGAGTTCGAGCAGCTCGCGAAAAGCTCGCGAGCCGGCTCGCGAAAATCTCGAAACTTGATTCGAGTCGAGCTCGAACAGGAATTCTGGGCTCGAGAAAAGCTCGAGCTCGTTTAAAAGTTAACGAGCTCGAGCTCGAAACATCAAAAGCTCGGCTCGGCTCGTTTACAGCCCTAGTTGCAGTTTGCAGATTTCCAAACTTCAATCAATTCCAATCATAAAGCAATTAAATCATATAAAACAACCTTTTTAACAGATTTAATTCAACATAATCAGAAAACGATTTACATATTGTTTCACATAAACAATCAAAATTCTACCGCATAAAAAACATGCAATAAGCATATAAACGATTTATATCTTAATTCTAGCATGTTAATTCAGACTCAACCATACGAACGGGGCTCTGATACCACTGTTGGGTTTTATGGGTCCATGCGCAGCGGAATAAGCATCTAAATAACACAAAATCCAAGCCTTAAGATCCGTTCTATACGATTAAAATGGATGAACTATGAGATAAAATTTACCAACCTTAATTGCTTTCCGGTCTTGAGCTATCGAACAATTTATTGGTGTGATTTTGAATCACAATCTTCGATCTTCAAAAACCTTTCAATCTTCAGATTGGAACTCTAGGCCTTGATCGTCAAACGAGCGAAGACCCTCTATTGTTGTATCCACACGTAAGAATGAACCAAGAACGGTTCTTGAGGATTGCTAGATCCTTAAACCCTTTGAAAAAATTTGAGAAACCTTTTAGTGTGATTTTTCCCTTGGAAAATTTCGGCTAGACCGATTAGGGTTTACAGACTCTAATATTTATACTACATTAGTATAGGTATTAGTTTCCTAATCATATTAGGAAACTGTCTGCCAAACCGTATCGGCCTTGTTGTGTCGCACGACCATAAGCAGCTATGGGCATGTTGTGTCGCGCGGTATAACAAGTCACATCAGGAACTCTCAATCATTCTTCCTTTGGTTTAACCAATTCATTCTAGTTGTGTGTGACCCAATAGGATTATATTATGTTGGCAATGAGCTCGATCATATCGATCCTCATAAGACATAAGCGGACTCTAGCAAGCCATTATGTCTACCCAAATTATATAACGTAAGAGTTCACGTTTCCAATGGTACACTTCCATTTCTCCCTTTGTCTCACGATGTTATATTGAACACAAGTCATGGTCCACGTCAACTTGTATTTGTTCAATGCTTTCTCGATCTCGATTATAATGATAGTCCAATCATATTGGGGTGTGGCCACACGCTTTCATCATTATCACTCATCGAGGGGTCCAAGCAAAACATCTCTCTTCCGAGGGACAAATTCCATCTTGACTTATCATCCTTCCCATTATGAATCCAATCATGCCAAAGATAGCCTTTATAAATATCGTGTTAAGATATCGTTTGACTAAAATCAAACATGACTTTTATTATATGTAAGGTCATGATAATCTCAGGTCTAGGGACTAAATGAAGTGACCATATGAGATTTAATTATGACATTTGACCATGACATAAATCTCATACGGGTCAAGTCCAGTCACTTGTTCTCTAACAAGTACCCATAATTTCAATGTGTATCTCTATGCATATAATCATCATATGATTATCCATTGACAATTATACTAATTATTCTCTTAATAATTAGGGACGGAGATTATTACAATAAATATGCAAAATATATAATAATCAAATAATAAACTTAAACGATAAAGATGATACATAACGGTTCTCAGTTAAACATGACTAAAGCCTAGGGCATTACACCAACAAGGACCACTTTGCAGCATGGCTCAATTTTCAGCAAACTGCAAACCTGTTGCTGCCCGCGGCAGAATTTTGCACCCGACAGCTCAAAAGCCTCACCAAAGCAATCTCCGGACCCTATACACTAACCACAAATGCATTTCGAGCTCATGCGACATGCACAAAAAATAAAATAAGCTAGAAATAATTCCTAGGCCAATCCCCGGAATCACAGATAAATCATTACATCACAAATAAAATGCTTTGCTATGCCAAATACGAGTATTTTATTACATATACACATGTCTGTTACAATACAAAAAAAAGGGAAACAAAGGAAGTCCTACTCCGAATCCTCATCATCATTGCCCTAACCCGACGGGAACTCATACATCCCGACAAACCCGGTGCTCACCTCCTCGTCATCAGAAATCTCGACCCCTCCTAGATCGAGTACTCGAGATTGTCCAAAGGGTAGAGCCCGGCAAAAGGATCGAAGAAGGGAAGCGAGGACGAACCCTTACCCTGCGCACCCGATGGAGGGAAGAACTGGTGAAAGGTTTGCAGTCTTTGAACCTTCGAAGAAGTCTTCGCGTCAATGCTATGCCGCACCCAAACCGGTACCTCACGATGTGGGTCCGCCTCAACCCTCGAAGAAGGAGCATCTACAGACCTCCTCTAAGGCATTGGCTCGAAAGACGCCGTACTCCACAAAGTCCCGCAGGACATCTTCCTCAAGAGCTTCTTCGTAAAAGCCCTCAGACCCATATATCGGAGGGTAATCACGTCGACGGTCTGCCCAGAGACCTGCACAACAAACAACAAAAGAAAAGCTCAGCAAAAGAGATACAAAAATACTCGATAAAAGAGAAAAATAGAGAAAAGATGTCAAGATGGAAAAGAGTAAACAAGGCGGTACAAGTTTTCTCTAATGCATGTAGTGTTTCAGTTTCCCGACTACCCATACCAAGGCTAGTACAAGTTTTCTCTAATGCTGAGTAGCTGAGTTCACTTCCTTGAAGCTTTCGGCTTACGAAGTAGATTGCATGCTCAACTTTGGAATATTTCTGTTCTTATGTCAGCATTTCTCCGATTGACGTGTTTGTTACTGTCAAGTACAGGAGTAGTGGCTTGTCTTCATGTGGCGGGCACAAAATTGAGGGATTCACCAAGTATGTCTTGATTTTCTCGAAAGCTGTCTGGCACTCGGAGTACCACTTGATGTCGGCATTCTTCTTCATCAGTTTGAATATGGGCTCGCAGAGAGATGTCAACTGATTGATGAAGCGACTGATGTACTGAAGTCTTCCCATAAAGCTTTTCACTTCTGTCAGGGTCTGAGGTGGCTTCATGTCGATGATGGCCTTGATTTTCTTGGGATCAGCTTCGATACCTCTTTCTGTAACCATGTACCCCAGTACTTTACCTCGCTTGACGCCGATGGTGCACTTCGCAGGGCTCAATCTCATGGAGTGCTTTCTGAGTCTGTTGAAGAACTTTCTCAGATCTATCATGTGCTGCATGTCTAATCCTCTGGAGTGGATGATCATGTCGTCGACATATACTTCGATTTCTTTGTGAATCATGTCATGGAAGAGGGCTGTTGCAGCCCGCTGGTAAGTATCCCCAGCGTTCTTCAGACCGAACGGCATGACCGTGTAGCAGTATGTCCCCCACAGAGTGGTGAAAGCAGTCTTGGCTTGATCCTCCTCGGACATTTTGATCTGATTGTATTCGGCAAACCCATCCACGAAGGACTTTACCTCAAAATTTGCCGTGGTGTCGACTAGCATGTCGATGTTAGGCAGTGGGAAATCATCTTTAGGGTTGGCCTTGTTGAGATCTCGAAAATCCACACAACATCTGACCTTTCCATTGGCCTTGGTGACCGTCACGATGTGGAGAGCCAGGTCGGGTACTCAATCACTCTGATGAAACCAACTCGAAGCATTTTCTCAATCTCTTCCTTCACTTGCAAGGACCACTCTGGCTTGATCTTGCGCAACTTTTGTTTGACAGGCTTGGATTCTGGATCCAGGGGAATTCTGTACTCCACGGTCGAGGGATCGAGTCCTGGCATGTCCTGGTATGACTAGGCGAACACGTCAACATACTCCCGGAGGAGGCTTATCAGGGCTTCTTTTTCTGCATCGGCGAAGAAACTACCCACTTGTGTCTCTTTAGGCTCTTGTACTGACCCCAGGTTCACTTTGGTCATAATCTCTTCGGCATCTTGGGCTTGGTTGTCCTCTCGATCAACTACACGCTTGAGAACTTCTTTAATGTATTGTTCGTTTAATGTGTTTGCTTCTTTGTCAAGTGAGTTATTAACGTCTTTTAAGTTGTTTGTTAACTTATCAGTTGTTAAAGTGGCAATGAGGGGATACTCCGAAAGGTTAGACTTTTCATTAAATGAGAATGAAAATACATGGTTGGCTACATTATTATAGTCTTTCGGCGTAAGGCCGTTGGACGACTCAGGGGACTGGACTTTAACAAGGACTGACTCAGAAGGTTCGAGACCGGGTTTAGGGAGATGTGGGTGCAGGCCCAACTTGTCTTCCATTTCTGTCTTGCTTTCCCTTGGTCCGGTGAAAGTTATCCAGATCTTCAGTGGCATTGCTGGATGCTTGATGAGGGTTCTGGGGTCGAGAGACTTGGCTTCTACTGTCCCAATCATGGCGATCATGCTGTTTTCGGAGCCCAGGTCAATCAGGTTTGGCACCTCCATGACTTCTTCAAAAAGACTCTGTAGAGCTGGTCCACTGAGAGCATCTTCTATGAATTCTGGTTCCTTCTGCTTTGGAGTTACTATCTCGAATGTGGCCTCGGCGGCTGATCCGAACAATCTGTTTCCCGTGAAGAGTATCTTGAGTTGCTCTTCTATGTCTGGGATTCCCTTAAATGTGTACTCGTGCTGGACTGTGGTGGCAATTGGTCCAGGTAGAGTTGTGATGTCGAGGAACGCTCCCCTTATCGGATTAGCCTTGAGTCCTCTGAAACGCTTGAGGTTCTGTGCTAGCTTTTCCATATCGGTCCCCTCAATTCTGCTGTCGGTTCCGCTGTCGGTCCCCTCAGTTCTGCTGTCGGTTCCCTTGTCGGTCCCCTCAGTTCTTCTGTCGGTTCCCTTGTCAGTCCCCTCAGTTCTACTGTCGGTTCCCTTGGTGAAGTAATGAGCGAGGTCGAAACTGTAAGGTCGGAGGTTGGGTGTGCCATCGGAGGTTCCCCTTTTGCGGGCTGCCGCCTTAATACGGGCAAGCCTTTTGTTCTCCCTGATGTCAGCTGGTGTTGGCACATAACCGAGCCCCTGTACCGTGGTGTGGTCCTTGACTTCGATGAATTGGTGTTGGCCTTGTAACCTTTTGTCGAGCCTCCGTCCTGGGATGAAGTTCATGAGTTTCATCATCTTCATGGCGGGAGGAATCTTGTCTTGAAACAGTGGAAGGTCCACGTTGCATGTTTGGATCTTGGGGGTCTCCAGAGTGAATCCAGTTAATGCCATGTCGTCATTATTCTTGATTTCTAACACTGGGATGTCGTTGGTGCTGGTCCCCTTGGTGGTAGTGTTTGTCGCCAGTAGGCGTGGTTAGCTCGTTGCCTTGCATGAATTTGATGCACTGGTGAAGGGTGGATGCCACGCCGTTTATCTGATGCAGCCAGGGTCGCCCCAGGATAGCTGTGAAAGTGATTAGAATGTCCAACACTTGGAATTCAGTGGGGATCATCCGCTTGCCGAACCAGATGTTTAGAGTAGCGACCTCGAGAACGGTGTGGGAAGTAGAATCGTAGGCCTTGACAGTGTGGACTGAAGGCTTCAAATCTGTGGGCTTGATGTCAAGCATGTCCATCATCTTGGCGGGCAAGACATTCATTCCGAAACCTCCGTCTACCAACACACGGGGAAGGTAGTTTATGGATTGCCACAGCTGTTCGAACGTTAGTGCGCAACAATGGTTGCCAGAACTGAACTGTGCATTGCTGACCCTCCGGGGGAGGTTGGAGAGTTCTTGGTTCAAGCGAACAGTCTCCTTGATCTCTTCACGGTATATCGCGCTCCTTTCCTTCTTGCTGAGCATACTCAGGGCATTCTGGAGTTGGGTCTGGCAATACTCATGGTTTGCTAATTTTCCTCCACTCTTGGCCCAGATCAACTTTCTTGCAGCGGAGCCTGCGTCGAGAGTTAGCGCCTGCGTTTCTTCCCATGTGAGCATAGCTAGTGCTTCTTTGAACTGCGTGCGGTAGTCTAGATAAACCTCCATCGGGGAGAGCTTTCCTTTCTACTTTACCTGAGTGGCGGGTATGTCGGAAGGTGAGTACATGGCTTCCCGAACATCTGCCCATGTAACTGGTTGTTGTCCCAGTTGATCGTTTCTGTAAACGAATGCCGCAGTCTGTGGAATCCCCTTGAGCAGTTGTTGGAGATATATTTCCATCTTTCTCTTCTTTTTGAATAGAACTTCCTCTCTCAGTTGGCCTTTTAGTTTGAGTGCGTAAATGATCCGTCTCCATCCTCCCAGGACCCTTGGGATTCCGGTTTTGTTGACTTCATGCCTGACTTGGAAGAGAATGGTTTCATCGTCTTCGTTTTCGCTTTCACAGAGAACTTGCTTTTCTCGAGGAGATAAGTGCTGATATTCGTTCTGCTGTGTCATTCCATCTCCTTTGTCGTCGAGACTGTTGACCGGCCTCCCTTAGCAGAGGGGGTTGGATGAGAACAGACGGTAGTCCAGGAAGTTGCCGTGAGCAAAACCCTTGAGGTTGAACTGGTCTAGAGTGGCCTCTAGCTTTCTGTCTGAAGCTGCTTGTGACACTTTAAGGGCTTGGTCCCTGTGGGTATTTTGAGCTTGGTTTTCGTCCCAGAGACGTTTCTCTTGAGCGGCTAGTTCCATGAGAGCTTTCCTTGCGAGAGCTAAACAGTCTCCGTAGGTGCGCGCCGTTCGACTAGTGTCTAGAACTGTGATCACATCCAAATCTCCGAATGGCAGAAATACTTGGATTATGTTGACGACGGAAGTCGGGCTAGGACATTCCATGCAGTCTTCCTTGATCTCAGCTACCAAGAAGTTCGCCCATATTTGCTTGATTGAACCGACGGGGGTGTTGAATTCTGCGATGTTGATAGTCTCGTGATCTCGTTGGATCGCCAAGTCTATCAGAGCTAGCAGTTTACTAGTGGGATGTACGAGATGCGTGGCGTGACGGGAGCAGAATCGAACTTGAGCATGTTGATCTTGAGGTGGTCATTCCCCGTCGGAAGGCGGCTGCGTCTTGCGGGGAAGAATCTTACAGATGTTTTCGGGGTGACTGCTGGAAGCATTCCCGAGGTTGATCTGATTTGTAGCAGGGTGAGGAGCTTTGTCTCCTTCGCTATTGCCTTTGGCCTTAGCTGTGCTTGTGGCTGTAAGCTTGACTGACGGCACGGGCCGGTTGCTGGCCCAGGGGAAGTGATGATGAGCTACGAGCTCGATTGGCGGGGCCTCGTTTACCATGAGCGGGCGGTCGTCGAGGGTAACTTTGGCATTGCAGAATCTGATAATAAGGACCAGATCCTTGGTATTATCGGGATATCTGGAATGGATGATGTTGACGAAGTCGTCGTCAGTCACTTGATCAGAGGGGTTCTTTGTCGTGTCAACCAGTTGTTTCCAATTGTCGGATACCTGCCTGTACAAGACGTTGAGCTTGACAATCTCCATTGTATTGGAGCCCTTGTCGTAGGTGACCTGATCGAAACGGGTGCTATCCTCGAAACTGAGCATATGAATGTAGGGATCTGCCCGCGGATCTGCCGCGTCCTCGACTCCGGAGAGTCCTGATTCATCGCCGTCTGACGGCTCAACCCAGACGTAGGGACGCCTCGCGTCTCTTCTGTATTTGTTGGAGGCTGCTAGGAAAACATCATGCCACCCATTTGGAGAAAAGGGGCTCAGTGGGCAATTCCTCATGGAGGACATCCCATACGACTGCCATACATTCATCACAAGTGTGATGATGCCTGTTGACCTTTATCACGAAGATTTCCTCACCTGGCGGGGCTAGAGAGTAGGATTGAAGGATGCTGACAAATTTCCGATCGGAGACAGGGGGTTTATGTGCCCGCATCATGGCGATGCTCAGTGTTTCTTTTCAGTCTGCCTCCAAATATTGGAAACGACAGTTGAACTTGATGTATCGGCTCGCGAGTGCACTTTGCTCGAGAACGTTGACATAGTTAGCATCTCCGGACTCTGAGGGATTCTGATGAGATTTGCCCCGATAGTCCCTTGGTCGATTTGAAGGAGGTAGCCCCGGTGCCTGGCTACGGGCACGCTTGGCTGCTGTCTCAGCTTCGTTCCCTATGAGGAAACTGTCCCCTCTGATGACTTCAAGATCTCCCTGCCGGTTAATGAACTTGACGCACTGATTGAGGGTGGAAGCTATGGCTTTCATGTGGTGTAGCCAAGGGCATCCCAACAGAGCTGTGAATTCGGACGGAATGTCCATCAAGTGGAATTTTGCTGGCACCATTTGGGTTTCGAACCAGAGTTCCAGAGTCACCGTCCCCAGGATGGGACGAGACGTGCTGTCGTAGGCCTTGATAGTCTAGGTATATGGAATCAAGTGGCTTCCGTTGATGCGTAGGGCTCGCATCATGCTGAGAGGAAGGACGTTAACGGCTGACCCGTTATCTACCAATACTCCGGGGAGTGATATGGTGTTGAGCTTGAGTGATGTACAGAGCTTCATTGTGCCCCGAGGCATCTCTCGGTAGGTCTTCGTCACAGAAAGTGATCATGCGCCATACGATCGGGAATCGTAGATCGGTCTCTATCAGGAGAAGGAGAGTCATCAAGCTATCCGTTTCTGTTTTCCTCTTGCGAGGTAAAGCCTTTCTTTGGAGCCTCGGGATTGTCTTGAGGCTTTGTTTGTGGTTGCCGCCTTTGGTTAGCACATTGCTTGAGTGCGAGTGCCGAGATGACTTTGACTTTCCTTTCTTAGGCCCGTGCTGCGAAGTTGGGCGAGATTGAACCTTGGGCGATCCCGCGGGGTTAGGCTTCGGCGCGGTGAGATTGTCATGATTTGAGGTATTCCAGTCTCCTGAGGCCTGAACTCTGGTGTCAGCAGGACCTTTCGGCTTTCCCACCCCTGTCTGCTCTAAAGTTGCGTGGCCTAGAGGAAGGGAGGACTGGCTGGAGTAGAGTACGTAGTAATCGAACCTCCCGGATGGCTCTCTGAGTGTACCCACACTGGTGTCTCCAGCTTCATATCTTTCTCTCAGTTTCTGTTGAGAGGACTTCTTCTTCTGTTTTCTCGGAGGGTTACCCCTGACTATGTCTTGGGAGTCGTACTCCAGGCATGCGGAGCAGTCACAAACATCGTAGCTGATGTGGACATTTGATGAGGACCTGGCTGGAAGAGGCGGAGGAACTGGCTCTGCGGTAATCTTCTTTGGCACCCATTCAATGGAATTTACACTGTTGTTCGGAAAATGGGTTTCCGACTGTATTGGGTCCACGGGGACGCTCCAATTTTCCTTCCTCTATCAAATTCTGAATTTCGTATCGTAACCCCACGCAGTTGTCGGTGGTATGGCCGTGATACTGATGGAAGGCACAGTACTTGCTCTTTTCAGCATTGACTACGGGATTCTTGGGTTTGTAGTTTGCAACGGGTTTAAGGAGACCTTCCTTGATTAACCCTTTCAGCATCTTGCTCAGCGGCATGTCCAACTTGTTGAAGTGTACGGCAGGCTGCTTCTGAGTGGAATTGTTACTTTGTG
Source organism: Adenophora triphylla var. japonica (assembly GCA_022495995.1). Lineage (NCBI taxonomy): Eukaryota > Viridiplantae > Streptophyta > Magnoliopsida > Asterales > Campanulaceae > Adenophora > Adenophora triphylla. The sequence goes on along the minus strand of JAFEMH010000250.1, from coordinate 191,601 downwards.
GGACTGGGTTTCTGTTGCCCGACTGCTGCCCCTGATGGATGTAGTTGACAGACGTATCTTTCCCTTTCTCGGGGGCCGGTGCGGGATTGAATGCAACTGCTGATCGGTATCTGTATGGCTGTGCAGTAGCCAACTTCTCCTTGAGATCCTTCTCGAACTGTGATCCGGCATTGACCATGGCCCGGATATCTGGGAAGAAATGATGACTGATGAGCGTTCTGATGGACGGTCTTAAGAAGGACTTGAAGATCCGCATCTGTTCATCCTTGGAGAGTGGCTCCATGATCTGGGAGAGTTTCCAACTCCACCTCTTGTAGAATTCTCCGACGCCTTCATCTGCTTTCTGCTCAGTGGTGATTAAGTCCTCACGACTCGTTTCCCACTCTAAGTTGGATCTGTACCGTTCTAGGAAGATGTTACTGATCTGATCCCAGGTGTGGCGATCCGCAGGCTTGACCCTTAGGAACCATCGTAACGCTGAACTTTTGAGCGTATGCTGGAAGTGGTCGGCCATTTGCTGGAGGGTTGCTCCTTTCGCTCTCATGCCGAGAACGTAGGTGTCAACATGCGTTTGAGGACATTCGGTTCCGTCAAATCGGTCCATCTCCGGCATTCTGAACTTGGCAGGGAGAGGCGTGACCATTCCCGGATCTGTGGATTTGAGCATTTCTTGCTTTGAACTGCTCGTGGTGGCTTTTCAGGTCCTTCATCTGTTCGACCATCCAGGCTAATGTTGAGTCCAGTGGTTGACTTTGAGGCTCGGCGCTGGGTGCTACCATGTGAGCGGTAGTGATTGGAGGGGGAAGGCTTGATATATGTGGATATATGGGGGCCTTTTCTGGACTGTATCGGGGTTTGTCCCTGGTGTTTTGGGATTCGTGTATAGGCAATGGGATGAACCCAGGAGGGTATTGAAGGATATTGGCATCTGTTTGAGATGGTCCAGCGGTGCGCTGGTGGTACTGAGTGATGGGAGTAGTACTGGCTTGGCCATATATGACAGGGTTGCCCTGAGAGGTGGTAACGTGAAGCCTAGGCCGGCTGTTTCCTTGGTTCGAAGGCATCCCGTAAGTTGGCGGGGGAGGAACCTGGTTGAAGGTTTGAGGAACTGGTTTCGGGGAATCGTCGTCCTCGACTAGGACGAAAGTACCGTCTGACTGGGGGATAGCTGCTATACCTCGCTCATTCAGAAGTTGTACCATGAAATTCTGCTGATCTTCTTTCTGCCTCTTATGAACCTCACAAGCCCGGATGGCTTCTTCCAAAGTCATATCTGTTACCGGTGGCGGGGGTCCGTCCTCGTCACGATTTCTCGGTGAGCTAGACATGTCGGATATTCGCCGAGGGAACCGAGGGAACCGAAGAACTGTCTGACGCTGCCGTAACTGTGATTCTGGCGAGGCGCTGACCCGAAATTCTGAACCACTTTCTGCTCGCTGCAGGGAACGAAAGGCAGGGTTTAGGCTTCGAAAAAGGGTATTTGGCTCAAGGTTTTGGGCTTGTGTAATGCGCAGTTATCGATTAATGTTTACTTAAAACGCATTTTCTCAGAGTCCTAATCGGTTGGAAAAGAGCGTGTCTTCTTTTTCGCAACTAACCTAAGGCTCTAATCAGTAGATCTCATCTCTACGTTTATAAGCCCCTCGTTTCCATTTGTAGATCATCTTCTCGGGACGGACAATCCCGAGCGAGGGTCCTATAAGGCAAGCGAGTTCCACCGATAAAAGAAAAAGTGAACTTAAGGCTAGCTGATCACGCAAACTTCCAACGTATGTGACGCACGGGCCACAGTCGAAGTCAACGTCCTTAAGTTAAGGTGGGGATCATGCCAAAATTTCGGTATGACCTCTCCTGACTCGCTTGCGCGAGGGGCCTTAGCTTCTGGCGTTGGCCAAGTTGTGGCTGGCACGGTGCATACGGTGAGGGTTTGGTGACACGGTGTCACATTGAGCCTTCGGGTATATTTTTCGGCAGAGCTCCGCGTCAAAGTCAAGGCTGAAAAGCTCAAGACTTCGGGTCGGGAACGACCTTCGGTCTCAACCTCTCGAGCTTGACCCGTGGCAAAACCCGGCGTAAAAACATAAACTTGGGCTTTATGACACGTACTAAGCCAAAAACCAACCGGGGTCTTGGACGAAGTGTGACACAAAGAGTGCATGGCTTACACGGGCTAGGATGGGCTGTTTGGGACGACCCCGTGCGCACTCGAAAGGTGTCTGGCAGACCAACCGAGTTGCAACTGAACGGTCATCCCGGGTTACGGGTCGTAGTGTGCAGTGTACCGAGGCAGCAAGTGCACGTGAAGTGCGGTGTACCGAGGCAGCAAGTGCGAGTAGTGTGCGGTCACTAAAATTCTTTTTCTGAGTAAAACAAAGATTTTTCAGAATGTGTCTTAAAGAATTTATGCGCAGTTCAAAATATAGCACGAAAATCAAGTGTGAACGAGAATGAACAAACATGTTATGATTTTGAAAAGAAGATAATGTAATGCCCTTGAAAAAACCGTTCGAGGTTTAAAGTAACACACGCACACGAAAACGAGGAAGGGTAAACGAAAGTTTGACCCACGGAAGGCTTTTTTGAAAACAACGGTAGTTTTGAAAAAAGTATCCAATTTCCCAGCGGAGTCGCCAACTAAAATTACCCGGATTTCGCGCGAGCGAAAGCGGTTGTCTTTCGCGGGGTTGGTGTCTGAGACCTCGCTTTCGGGAAGGAGAGGAGTCGCCACGCGATTTTTGTATTTTGAGCCCAAACGTTGAGAAACGGCTATTGGTTGAAAATGGTGTCGTTTTTATTAGTAGCAAAAACTTAGGAAAAGGCTTTGGAAACAGGGTGTCATTTTTATTGGTAGCAAAAACGAGTAAAAAGCTTTTTAGTACCAGAGATTGTTAGGTTCGGAGGTCACGTTACGTTTCGGGAAGAGTATATTGAGATCACCCGAAATGCCTCGTATGACGAGTCTTTCTACCTTTCTCGAAATCGTGTGCGTGTGTGTGTGTTTGCATTTTTGAAATGGGGGCTTGAATGACAAGCTTAATCTTGGTTTGAATGTCAAACGTTGATTATGGTTTTGTTTGAAAAGGCGAGCGTTTGAATGACAAACGTCGGTTTTGGAAGTTTTTAGGAAAAGTGGCGCGAATGCTGATTTTAATTGTTTATCTTAAGTGTCAAATGTTGACTTTTAAGAAAAGAGCGTTTGAATGTCAAACGTCGGTTTTTGAGTTTGAAGATGAGCGTTTGGATGCCAAACGTCATTTCGCACGTTTTGAAAGAGAGTTCGAATGTTGAACTTCGGTTTTGAACCGGGCGTGTCATTGTTAGCATTTTTATGGGAAAAAAGCATTAAATGATTTGAGTGTCAAATGGCGGCTTTTAAGTTTGAAGATGAGCGTTTGGATGCCAAACTTCATTTCGCGCGTTTTGAAAGCGAGTTCGAATGTCGAACTCCGGTTTTGAACCGGGCATTACATTGTTAGCATTTTTACGGGAAAAAGGCATTAAATGATATGCGATCAACGAATCGGGTTGCGACTCGGACTTTGATAAATAAATACTATCACGATCCAAACGACTCGGACTTGTAAATGACAGTATTTAAAGTGCGGTATCGACGGAATCAAATGACCCGAAATTTGTAAAGTACGATCGACGAGCCAAACAGCTCGGAATTGTAAAGTTGCATGAAAGTAAATGACGATCGACGGATCAAACGTTCCAGAATTTGTAAATGACATGAAAGTAAATGACGATCGACGGATCAAACGATCCGAAATTGGTAAATAACATAAAAGTAAATGGAACGGGACCGGAACGCCGTTTTAACCCGAGATTACTTCTCTACGGGAAGAGAAGAGGATCAGGGACTAAAACGTATAGGATCCCATTTAGACGATGATGTCTACATTTCAACAACGTCGTCCGAAACGATTGTAGCGACTGGCACGTAAACCGAGACGGAACGAGAGTTTAAAGAGAGAGGGAGCTACCTATGGCTAGGGTCAGCTCCTTTGGATCGGTGGGCGTATACGGGATATGAAAATGTGTTTGGAACTGTGTTTTGAGGTGGCGGGGGTTGTATTTGATCGAAATACGGAGTTTTCACGCAAAACGAGGTAAAACGGGGCTCGGGAGGGGTGAGAACCAGTTTAGGTCGTGGCTTTTGGGTGAAAGGGAGTAATTTTTGTTGTTGTAAATGGCTTTGACAGCCTCTGTATTTATAGGTGAAATTTCATGATGAGTCCGGACGGACTGAGGGTGAAAACCAGGGGTTTTTTGAAATTTTGGAAATTGGAGGGACTTGCTGGCAATTCTGGATTGTCTGCAAATGAGTCCGGTCGGACTGAGACTGTATATCAGGGGTATTTTAGTCTTTTCTCATTGATTTTTGATTGATGTTGACGAGGGAGCTGTGGCATGCACGCCACGTGTCCCTGTGACTCACCAGGTTGTGGGAGTTTGCGCCATTATCCCCAATTTTGTCCCTTTTTAAAATAAATGTCCGAAAAATGTCCGAAACGCCCCCGGAGAGTGTCGAAAAGTGCATTTTTCAGGGAAAGCCGTACTTTTACGTGAAACGACGTGTGTTGAGTACGCTTCGACGTTGGGATGCATGGGACAGTCTCGGGACGTCTCGTTGGCTTGAGAACGGGGAGCTTAACGGGTTCCGGTTAACCTGGAGCGGGCCAGTTAACGGATTCCGGTTAACTTCTAACGAATTTTGGCGATCCGGATTTGGGTACTTACAGACCCCCGTGACTTCATCCTTTTCGCCTTCCCAGACGAAGACACCTCATCCTGCAGGTAAACACAGCAAAGGTACGTCAATAACAATACTTAACAAAAACAAAGATGATAACATATAACATTCACACAAAAAACAAGAGACCGTACCAACACGGCAATTGTCCACAGAAGTCCGTACCAACACGGCACACAAAACACAAAACCCGTCACAAAACACGGCACATACAACACACTTTTTCAACAAAAGGGGTCCGTCCCTACACAAATTTCCAACAACAAGGGTCCGTCCCTACACAAACACATTTTTTCCAACAAAAGGGTTCGTCCCTACTCAAACACATTTTTTTCAACAAAAGGGGTCCGTCCCTACACAAATTTTCCAACAACAAGGGATCCATCCCTATACGACACATTTTCAAAAGGGTCCGTCCCTACACAACACATTTTCGCAAAAAGGGTCCGTCCCCATACACAAATTTTCCAACAATAAGGGATCCATCCCTACAATACACATTTTCACAAAAGGGATCCGTCCCTACACACATTTTTCAAACAACAAGGGGTCCGTCCCTACACGACACATTTTCAAATAAAAGTCCGTCACAAAAACACGGCACACATTTCACAAAAAATTCCCCACACAAAGTCCGTTCCTACACAGCAATTTTTTCCACAAAAAACCATGTACATACAAAAATAGCATCAAGGTACAAGTCACCAAAGCATGCATTTCAAGGAGAGGCACTTTATTTTCACAAATAAGAGTTAAACTCCACATTTTAAAACAAAAATCACACACTCAGGCCGAGACACCTCCGAATAGTCTCACACTCAAGTCGAGACGCCTCCGAATAGTCTCACACTCAGGCTGAGATGCCTCCGAATAGTCTCACACTCAGGTCGAGATGCCTCCGAATAGTCTCACACTCAGGTCGAGACGCCTCTGAATAGTCTCATACTCAGGTCGAGATGCCTCTGAATAGTTTCACACTCAGGTCGAGATGCCTCCGAATAGTCTCACACTCAGGTCGAGACACCTCCGAATAGTCCTCAACTCAGGTCGAGACGCCTCCGAATAGTCTCACACTCTGGTCGAGATGCCCCCGAATAGTCCTCAACTCAGGCCGAGATGCCTTCGAATAGTCTCACACTCAGGTCGAGACGCCTCTGAATAGTCTCACACTCAGGCCGAGACGCCTCCGAATAGTTTCACTCAGGTCTAGACGCTTCCGAATAGTCTCACACTCAGGCCGAGATGCCTCTGAATAGTCTCACACTCAGGTCGAGATGCCTCCTAATAGTCCTCAACTCAGGTCGAGATGCCTCCGAATAGTCCTCAACTCAGGTCGAGACGCCTCCTAATAGTCTCACACTCAGGCCGAGATGCCTCCGAATAGTCTCAGACTCAGGTCGAGATGCCTCCGAATAGTCTCACACTGAGGTCAAGATGCCTTCGAATAGTCTCACACTCAGACCGAGAAGCCTCCGAATAGTCTCACACTCAGGCCGAGATGCCTCCGAATAGTCTCACACTCAGTTCATGACGCCTCCGAATAGTCCTCAACTCAGGTCGAGATGCCTCCAAAAATTCCTCAACTCAGGTCGAGACGCATCCGAATAGTCCTCAACTCAGATCAAGACGCCTCCGAATAGTCTCACACTCGGGTCGAGACGCCTCCGAATAGTCTCACACTCAGGTCGAGATGCCTCCGAATAGTCTCACACTCAGGTTGAGACGCCTCCGAATAGTCTCACACTCAGGACGAGATGCCTCCGAATAGTCTCACACTCAGGTCGAGATGCCTCCGAATAGTCCTCAACTCAGGTCGAGATGCCTCCGAATAGTCCTCAACTCAGGTTGAGATGCCTCCGAATAGTCTCACACTCAGGGCTAGGGATGGCAATTTAACCGAACCCGATCCATTTCGAAGGGTGATCCGATCTGATTTTTTTCGGATTTGGTTGCGTTTTTCATGATCCGATCGGATTTCGAATTGGATTCGGCTTAGGTATGATCTGATCCGAGATTCGACCCGACCCGATCTGATTTCCTTCAAATTATTATCCGATCTGATATCCGATCCGAAATTCGATCCGATCCGCTTTCATTAACCTTACTGTTTTTCATTTTTACCCCTCGCGTTCTTTAAATTTGCATTTATGCCTTCCTTATATAAGGAAAAATCTAAATCTAAGGTATTTTCCCAATCCTTTCTTTAAATTTAAACTCCAAATCAGTTGAGTTCGGATCGGATCGAATCAAGTAAGTTCGGATCGGATCGATTGAGTAACAAAAAAAAATAATTACAGCTTCGGATCGGATCAGATCGGATCTCGAATCAGGGCTCGGATCAAGTAAGTTCGAATTGGATCGGATTCGGATATGACTTTCTAGTATTCGGATCGGATTCGGATCGGGACTGATCTGACCCGATCCGATCCGATTGCCATCCCTTCTTAGGGCGAGATGCCCCAAGGAACAGTCTCAACACAGGTCGAGACGCCTCCGAATAGTCCTCAACTCAGGTCGAGATGCCTCTGAATAGCCTCATACTCAGGGCGAGACGCCCCTAGGAACAGTATCAACACAGGTCGAGATGCCTCCGAATAGTCCTCAACTCACGTCGAGATGCATCCGAATAGTCTCACACTCAGGGCTAGAAGCCCCAAGGAACAGTCTCAACACAGGTCAAGATGCCTCCGAATAGTCCTCAACTCAGGTCGAGATGCCTCTGAATAGTCCTCACACTCAGGGCGAGATGCCCCAAGGAATAGTCTCAACATAGGGTGAGACGCCCCAAGGAACAGTCTCAATACAGGGCAAGATGCCCCAAGGAATAGTCTTAACACCGGGCGAGATTCCCCAAGGAATAGACTCAACTCAGGACGAACGCCTACAAATAGTTCCCCATAGGTTGAGGCCCCTCAAAATTGCCCTCACACATGAACTACGATCAGACTTGATTCCCATTTGGAATACGTAGGAATCCTATCAGAGGGTCCAGCCATCCGACTTAAACGCTCACTTCAGATGCCACCACATCCTCACATCTGACCTAAATGGTCACCCTCGGACACCACCACGTCCTCACATCCGACCAGCACGGTCACCTTCTCTCTCCCGACAAGCGATCCAGATCGGGACCCTTATCTTTATCAACGACACCACTTCCTTCATAAGTGACGTCGCCGAGGGGCTTCTGTAAGTACCCCAATCCGGATCGCTCCCCATACGAGCACACGGGAAACACCTCGGACTCACGCAAGCGTGATCCCGAAGACCCATAACCTCTAAAAAGTTCAAAACCACCAACCAAACCTGTGGGTACCCCGACCCGGAACCTAACACGTGTCCCGAGCTGGAGAGACCCCAACTAAGAGAGACCACCTGGAAATTTAAAAACTTTTGACTTAACTTGGAAAGGACACAACTTTAACATTTCCATTCAAATACTAACTTGAGTCATCTCCACTTGGAGGAAAATTTAAAACAAACTTTGAAAGATATTAACAAGTTAAGTTACAAAAGATCCCAAATAAAAGTTATACAAAAGTTGTTATATAAACAAACTCCAACAAAGGAGTTAAACCAAAATACTTCTACAAGTCCCATCTAAGACATATACATACCCAACAACCCAAAAGACGCGTACAAACTCCTCCCCATCCTCACTGGTCGGGTCCTCCTGTCTCAGTCCAATCTAAAACATTAAAGGGAGAAGAGTGAGAATTAATCTCAATAAGCTATTATGAATGCAACAATATGCCAAGTAAGATGCAACACATAACAAGGTGCATATAACACATTGGAAAAGCCGTAAACACCTTACATTACCTTGGTTTACCTTTTCCCATCTGAATAATAAGTTGTACAACATTGGGAGATGAAACTCCACTCATTTGTGAACTGCTTAGGCATATTCACATCTTATAAGACCCGTTTTTCAGGGAACCATATAAGATACTAGCAACTCTATAATGCTTTTGGCTCAATATAGATGCTATAACCCCAGTATGTGGCCACAGAAGGGGACAGTCACAGGCATAACGTAATCCGATCACACTATAAAACAATTCCCATATAAAATCGTATTACGTTATACCCCTAAACATCAGCTGATTAACACAAGTTCAAGCACATAATAGTTACTTGAAAAGAATCCACCAAAGGAATAAGAAAATAACAACTTGGTAAATCATACTCATGTTTAAATCAATACCATAGTGTAACATACATTTCATACACTATTTATATTATAAACCATGGATATGAACTCAAGTAAGGCCACAATAAATAATCAATAAGCCCTACATATTCAATATGCAACAATACATAACCTCTATAAAGGTCCAAGTTCAAATTACCAAGTTTGATTCACTTTGGTTAAGTTGCAAACCAAGGTTGCCAACCATTTTCCTAACAATATTTAAGCCCCTTCCACAATTCCATTTTGACCAAGTAAGATACCATTGTATAGCTAAAGTGTTCTACTTTAATCTTAGTTAAAAAGGGTTCATTTATATACTAGGTTGAATAGGTTTCTAGGCCTTGGAAAATGCTTCAGAGGTGGCAGGGCACGACTCGTGCCCCAGGGCACGACTCGTACCCAATGCATACCCCTCAGATACAGCAATCCCTCATTAAGCACGACTAGTCCACCTTCAAGGGACGACTCGTGCCACAGAGCACGAGTCGTGCCCTCTGCCCAGAAACCAGAATTCAGCTGTAACATCAGAAATCAAAATCCCAAGTGCCAAAAACCAAAGTACTCTGTTTTTAAAGACATAAAATAGGTAGTAAACTTAACGAAAACTGAAACCAAACCATTCCATACTCATTTTAACACAAGTATAAAGTTCCAATCTCATTTTACAACTCTTCCAAATGAAGAAAATTGGCCAAACTACCATGCAACACCATTCAACCCCTAATTCAACAACTACCTTCACTTTACAACACCATTTTAACCTAGACCACATTACCACTACCAAATATTTCTTCCAATTCCACCATGACCATTCCAACTCAACTAAAATGGTTTCAAAATTCCCAACAACCATTTAAACACCAACAAGAGTCAAATTAACATGGCATGAGCAAAAAAATGAAGGAAGTCATAATAATTTACCGGAATAATGCAAAATGAAATATTTATTTTTTCGGCTCTACGCATTCCCCTCGACACCATGAACAAGAATATGCGATTGGTTTTGAAAACGGAAAGGTAATGAGCTTGGAATAATTTTTGGAAAGGAAGGCTTAGGGTTTGGTTTTTCTTCTTCTTGGCTAAGAACAGAGGAAAGAATTGAAGGTGAGGTCAAATGGACTTCCCATGGAATTAATAAAGAATGAATTTCCATTAATTTCAACTAAGCTCCTTCCACTCTTATTTTATAATAACTTAACAACCTTACACTTTCACCCTTGACACAAAAGTACCTCAACATTTATAAACTTTATAATTAAAATTTTCAATTATGATAACTTCACTACAACACTTTATTTTTATTCCATTAAGACCCTTTATCAATAAAGTTAATTCATTTTCATCCTAACTTCACATAATTTATCAAAAACATAAATAAACACATAAAACTTAACAATTAGCATAAATGGCATAAAATGAGATACTACCAACCCAACCCCACGTGCTCAATGTGTACTAAAAGGGTGCCTAATATTAGGGTCGTGACAAAACCAATGCATGACCTTTCCGGGATAAAATGCGACAGAAGGACTTTTTGGGAATTTTAAAAAATAGTTAGCATGATCGCACAATGCGAGATGCCGTCCGGCCACGGATCGGGTAATTTCAGTGGGTTCCTCATTGGAGAATAGAAACAAGGAGGGCCCTTCAGGACAGTTCCTATATTGTCAGGGTTTCGGGACTGTGAAATTACCCGATTCGGCAGCGCCCGCGGCTCGAATGTCGAGGCCTTCCCCTTTAGAGAGGTGGGAAATTGTTTCAAAGATTGGACGGATGACTTTGTTTTGAAAAGAGAGAGTCGCCATGCCGTTTTGATTATGCCCAAAATATTGAAAAAAGGCATTTTGTTGTGTGATGAGATTTTGAGCTCAGAGGTCAGGTTACACCTCGGGAAGAGAATGTTTTTAGTGATCACCCGAAACTCCTCATATACATGAGTCTTTATAAACCCTTCTTTTGAAAATTGTGTGTGTGTTTGTGTTTTAAGAAAAATATATTTGAAAATAAATAATGAAAGGACAATACACGGAACGGGAACAAACCACTATCCCCATCAGACCTCCATTCTTGTGCACATTGTGCCTGGAAGATCTTGTAGGATTATTTAGATGGTTTGGGTCTATGACATATATAAGTAAAGACTACATTATAAACAATGTATTTAAACAATATTAAAGACTTGGAAATTGAAGCGTTTATTTAGGGTTCAGAAGGAGATCTCACCAAAGATGGTTTCTTTCTATCTTCCTCGAGAGGAGTGTGATCATTTGAGTCATTGTCGGTTGTTGTTTGTGAGTGAGTTTGGATCAATGGGGATTGATTGGGGGTGAATGGGGATGATTTTTTGTGATGTTTGTTGATGATAATGAAGCTGCTGGAGGCAAGTATTTATAGGGTTTGGGCCTGGACAAAGTGGTCCGCACGCACAGATTGACCTTTAATTAGTCATTTGGTCCGCACGACTCTGACTTTAATCAATCAAACATCTTGACTTTTGTGTCATGTGGCATGTTGACATAGACGTCCACACAGATCAACCATGTAGCAAAGTGGTCCGCGCGGCTCACTCTTTAATCTGTCATTTTTTTTACTTTTATGCCATTCCTGCAGAAGCCCTTTAATTGTTTTAATGCACGAAAGGTCCTTCCTTGGTTTGGCTTGGTCTATTTGATCCTCGGGAAGCCACGAAACTTTATGATCGCGGGGAAGTGTACCCTCGGTGTCCCTTCCGCGTGCTTGAATGGAGATAGGTCCGGATTGGGGTACTTACAGAAGCTCCTCGGCGACGTCACTTATGAAGGAAGTGGGGTCATCGATAAAAAATAAGAATCCTGATCTGGATCGCCTGTCGGGATGGAGAGAAATGACCGTGTTGGTCGGATGGTTGGACCCTTTGATAGAATTCCTATGTATCCCAAGCGGGAATTAAGCCTAATCGTAGTTCAAGGGTGAGGGCAATTTGGAGGGGCCTCAACCTATGGGGAACGATTTAGAGGTGTTGATATTGAGTGAGACTATTTGGAGGCGTCTGGACCTAAGTTGAGAGCAATTCGGAGGTGTCTCGGCATGAGTGAGACTGTTTGGAGGCGTCTATACCTGAGTGTGGATGATTTGTAAGTGTCGATATTCGATGGTCTCGGTGGCGTTTGTGATTCCTTGGTTGGAAATACTTTGTCGCTTAGCTGGGGAAAAGTTTGGGCTTATGACGACTGCCGGGGAAAAGAATTCGGGCTTACGATGACGATCGAAAAAGGGTATTCGGGCTTATGATGACGGCTGAGGAAAAGAGTTTGGGCTTACGATGACGGTCGAGGAATGGAGTTCGGGCTTACGATGACGGCCGAGAAAAGAATTCGGGCCTACGATGACGGCTGAGTAATGGAGTTCGGGCCTACGATGACGGCCGAGAAAAGAATTCGGGCTTATGATGACGGTCGAGAAAAGAATTCGAGCTTATGATGACGATTGAGAAAGGTATTCGGGCTTACAATGACGGCCGAGGAAGGAATTCGGGCTTACGATGACGGTCGAGAAAGGGTATTCGGGCTTATGATGACGGTCGAGAAAAGAATTCGGGCTTATAATGACGATCGAGAAATGAATTCGGGCTTATGATGACGGCCGAGAAAGGTATTCGGGCTTATTATGACGGTCGAGAAAGGAATTTGGGCTTACTATGACGGTCGAAGATACTTTGGGAACCAAAGTGCATGAAATTTGCAGGGAATGACTTTTGGACAGCCAATGGCAAAGATTTTAGGGGCAAGAAAGTCAATTTCCTGGGCTGCAATGTGGTCTGTGCAGCTCCTACCTGAACTTGCAAGGAGGTTCGCACGGATGTGATGATGTTGCCATTCGCGGGAAAAATTCGATTTTTCGCGTTTCTTTGAAAAAAACCAAATAAAACCGGAAAAACGGAGTCGCCACGCCATTTTAATTTTGAAGGCCAAAACTTTGAAAAAAGCCCGAGATCAGAGATTTAGGTTCGGAGGTCATGTTACGCGTCGGGAAGGACGTTAGTGTGCACCCGACGCGCCTCGTAAAACGAGTCTTCCAAGCTGAAAATCATTTGTGTGTGTGTGTGTGTTTTGGCCAAAATAAGTTGAAACTCAGAAAAGTAAAAATTGGGATATCTTTTTAAGACTTTAAACTGATCCCATGATTTTTTGGAAGATTTTTGGATTGAGATTTGGTACTCAAAAGACCTTTTGAAGTTGAGAGCCATTTCTGCCAGAATGAAAAAGGCAGTGGACCTTTGATTTTAAAAGGGATTCAAGGGTCTTAAAACTTCATAATATGGATAAACTCAGAGAATGAAAGTTGTTCTAGACACCTTAAATAAAATTTGTGCGAAGGAATTTTCCATTTTGGAGAAGATTTGAGGGGTCAAAACCTTCTGGAAACCTCAGATATGAGATCTGGATTCCCAGAAGCTGATGAACTAGCCTCTGAAAGAAAATTTGAAAAGAGGAGTTTTACTCACCCAAAAAATAAGGTAAAAATATGTCTGGAAAGCTCTGGATGTTGGCTACAAAAAGTATTTTGTAGTCAACACCAAATTCCAAGTTCATCTGTGTCCAAAAATTAAGATCATGGACTGAGGTCTGAGAAAATTGCTACTGGACAGCAACTTCTCAAGAAAGAAAATATGATTTTAAGGGGGGTTTTGCATCCATGCTTGTCCCCATTTCCCTAGGTTTTGGTTAGTGATCACTAGACATTTTAGTGGTGAATCAACTATACCAAACCATCCTTGGGGTACATTAGGACTAAGCATTTCATTTGCTTGGGAAGGGGAATTTTATCCTTTGAAATCAAGATTTTTGTGCTTGAAAATGGTTTTTTAGGGTTTTGAAAGTGCATTTTTGCAAGTAAGCAAGAAAAGCTTTGAAAATAATGTTGATCTTTGTAGAAGATCATCCATGGAGATGGTCTTCCATGGTGATCTTCTTAGATCTAGAGCAAGAAGATGAAAAAACTACATTTTGTAGTTTGAAGATGCATGCATGGTTGAGATTTAGGGTTAGGAAGAGGAGGGTTTAACAATCTTCCTTGTGTTCTTGAGTGTTTGGCTTGAGTGTATGAGTGTTTAGGGCTTTAATATGAGAGTGAGTGGATGAGTATGAGTTGGGAAAGATTGGAGAGAAAAAGGTGACAATTCTTGTGAATTCTCACTGTTTTCTCTCTATATTTCGCCAGAGGTTCTGTGCATTTGTGTTCTTCCTTCTTTTTTTTGTGACTGGAGGGCTCAATTTATAGCCCTCTGAATTTTACATTCTTATCCGCGCGGACAGGTCCAGCGGCGTGCAATCGTTCATTAAATGCAGCTCCAGCTTTGGACAAGAAGAATATTTCTTTTTGAAATTCAAATTAGACAGCCAGTTTATGTTTCCAGCATTGCTATATTTGGTTTTCTTCTTTTGTTTTTCTTTTTGAGATTCTTTTTAAGGTTTAACCTTAAATAACAATGCCCATTTTACCCTCACTTTGTTAGAAAAGTTAGGATTGTTAGAAATGTTATAACTTTCGTTAATTTTCTAACGAAAATTCTAACAAGCTCAAATTGGAGCACTTACAGTAGCCCCTCGGCGACGGCGCTTTCGAAGGAAGCGGGGTCGTCGATAAGAGTAAGGCTCCATATTTGGCAGGATGATCGAGTGATCGGGTGGCTGAACCTAGCGATAGGTTACCTACGTATCCCGAATGGGAATCAAGCCAGTCGTAGTTCGGGTCTTTGACCCTGGAGATGATGGCGTTTTAGGTGCCTCGAACCTGATGAGCGAGTTCTACAGTCGGTTCGGAAAGAAACTCGCTTGGGATAAGAGATGACCATTTTTGGTCTCGATGGCTATCCGCTCTGTGGGATAGGAATGACCATTTTCGGTCTCTGCTGGGGATGGTTGCGATTTATCGCTTTCTAGTGATAGCGTCTTAGGTGCCTCAAACCTTGGAGATGGCGTCTTAGGTGCCTCGAACCTTGGAGATGGCGTTTTAGGTGCCTCGAACCTTGATGATGATGGCTTTTTAGGCGCCTCGGACCTTGATGATGATGGCTTTTTAGGCGCCTCGGACCTTGATTTGAAATGGCCTTTCGGTGGGCTTCGTCTCGCCGCCGAAGGAGAGGGTGACCGTTTTGGTCGAGGGGCTGGACCTAATGGTAGGCTACCTACGTATCCCTAGTGGGAATCAAGCCCTTTCGTAGTTCGAGTACTACTCGAGATTCCGTTGGCTTTTGGGATTCCGTTAACTTTGCTGGGGATTTCGTTAGCCTTGCTGGGGAAAATCAGACGTATTCGTCTGGGAAATCGGTCTTACGTTTGATCTTAGGGGATGATTTTGATGAAAGATACGGATCCGTTATCTTTCTCGGGGCACTCGGTCTTACGTTTCGACCGGGGAAGATTTTGATGAAAGATACGGGATCTCGTTATCTTTCTCGGGCACTCGGTCTTACGTTTCGATCGCCGGGATGATTTTGATGAAAGATACGGGATCTCGTTATCTTTCTCGGGCACTCGGCCTTACGTTTGACCGCCGGGAAGATTTTGATGAAAGATACGGGATCTCGTTATCTTTCTCGGGTCATTCGGTCTTACGTTTGATCGCCGGGAAGATTTTGATGAAAGATACGGAATCTCGTTATCTTTCTCGGGGGCACTCGGTCTTACGTTTGATCCGGGGTAATTTTGATGAAAGATACGGAATCTCGTTATCTTTCTCGGGGCACTCGGTCTTACGTTTGATCACGGGGTAATTTTGATGAAAGATACGGGATCCGTTATCTTTCTCGGGGCACTCGGTCTTACGTTTGACTGCCGGGGAAGATTTTGATGAAAGATACGGGATCCGTTATCTTTCTCGGGGCACTCGGTCTTACGTTTGACTGCCGGGGGTAATTTTCTTGACAAGGGGCTGACTTTGGTTAACTTTGGTTAACTCTGTCAAGTTGGGGACTGAATTGCAGAGTCCTGGAATTTTAAGGGGCAAAAGGGTCATTTTGACCCTTGCAATCCTATCCGCGCGGATAGGGATGGAAAGTCAGGGGTATTAATTAGGGCCAACGCCCTTCTTCTTCCCCATTCTCGTTTGCGTAAAATTACGAGAGAGAGAGAGAGAAAACCGCAAATCCGCCATTTTTGGCCAAAAGCTTCAAAATTCTTCCGATTTCTTCGATTTTGAGCAATGGAACACGGGGAAGGCGCTTTTCAAGGCCAAGGACGTGGCCCGGTAGCGGAGAGGCGATTGGAGCTCGTCCGGATGAGGAGGCATTACAATCTTTCGCAATCGGTTGAGGAGGAGCATTACCCCGATGCTTGGCAACATTGGGCTTCGGATCCGCATCTCCGAACGGTATACTTTGAAACCCTTTGATCCCTTTGTTGATTTCTTGTTTGAAAATTTTGGGTGATTTTTGAAATTTTTTTTTTGAAAATTCGAATGATTGATATTCTTGGCTTTGAATTTTGATTTTGATGCTTTGCATGTTGTAATGAGTATATGAGTAACCCAAAATGTGCACTTTGCTTGGGAAAAAGAATTGGCATTTTTGCCACATTTTTTTTCAATTCGAAAATTACATGTGAAAATTCGAAGAATTGTGATTTTTTTTTTTTTGAAATTGAATATTGCATGTTGATGATGATGATGGTTTTTTTTTTTTTTTTGAAATTGAATTTTGATATGATGATGCAATGCATGCATTTTGTTTGGAAAGAATGGGCATTTTGCCAATATGAGATGTATGTATGTTTAGGATTTTTTTTTTTTTGAAAAGTGGGACGGATTTTTCCTCCCGTTGCATGTAAGATGGATGATATGCATGTATGCATTTTTTTTTGTGAAAATGGGACGGAGTTTTTACTTCCGTAGGAATGCATCTTTTTTTTTTTGATGAATGCATTGGGACTTTCTGAAAACTGTTTTCTTTTATGCGAGAAAAATGGGGTTATGCTCATTGTATGCTGTTATGCTGTCGAATTTTTTTTTTTTTTAATGTAAATGCAAATGCAATCTTTTGACATTTTCTCCTTTTTTTTTTTTACAGGGCGGAAACCGTTTTGTGACGGAGCACCGAACAAAATGAAGACTCGAGGATCGGTGGAGTCTCGTGATTGACTTGTGGGACCGGCTTCCGGATGCGGGCCGAGGAGCTTTGCCGAGTCCGAGACGATTGTTGTCGAGACGGGGCTCGGGAGTTCGTCGAGTGCTTCGAGGGGACCGGTCAAGTTCCCTAAGAGCAAGGGCTTGATGTTTGCTCGGCGCAAAGATCGGTGGGACGCGACCCACACCTTCCACTTCTTCCGGGGCGAGGCTACGCTACGCCTCCGACTATGCTGCGATTACGGGCCCGTCCCTTTAATGGACGCAGCATTGAGTGGCGGGATGGCTACGCCGATGCCGATCTGTGCTCTTCGGGATTTTCCCTATTCCCAAAAAGGGGATGGGGATGGAGTATGCCGTGGTCTACGGCAAGATTGTGGAGACCATTGCGAGCTATGAGGCCGGGAGGAGAGGATAGGCGCCGATCGATTGCTGTGGCCTTCTTGTGGTTTGCTTTCTCGAGCACGCTCTTTGGACATGCCGAGGGGACGGCGGTCTTTGCTTTGCCGAGGTCCTTGGAGGACATGGAGACGGCCGGAGATGTCTCGTGGGGAGAGGCCTGGCCGGCAGAGCTTTATTTTGCTCTTGATAGGTACACCGGAAGGCCGTGAGCTCCTTGTATCGCTTCGAGTTTGCCCCGAGGTATAAGCTCTCTTTTTGCTTTCCCTCTCTTATTTTGAGCACACACTTTTATTTGCACTGGATTGATTGGATTTTTACCTTTCGCAGTGTATGGGCGTTGGAGTTTTTCCACGTCACGGTGTGGCGGCACGGCGGAGTACGTCGGGCGTATCCGGCCATGCAGCCTTGGTCCAAGCATGCCCGGGAGAAGATAAGCTCCAGGGGGCGACGACTCTCAGTGTACGCGGATTGCCTTCCTTTGACGGAGGCCGAGACAGATGAGGGGATGATATTCTTCCCCGGGATCGCTTTGAGGTAGCGCAGCTCGAAGGGCGCCGAGATCCGGACAAGGCAATGGGAGGATTTTGAGGGGTCCGACTCGCGATGCCTATTATCTCGGGAGAGAGGGTGACGCGCCGCATGGCGTGAACTCGCCTTTGAGGACACCGGTGGAGCCTCCCGCCGATATGATGCACTCCGAGCGATCGGTCCGTGACTGGGATGATTACCGAGCAGGTCCGCACTTCTGGACTTCGTGGCGATTGAGCCGTATGCGACATTCGTCTTGAGGAGGCCGAGGATGCCTCAGTTCTGGATAGGAGGGGCTTGGGATCCCGCGGTACCCTCGGACGGATTTTTCCTATATCCAGGATGGGGTCCGATTGAGGGTGCAGATCCTCACCCGAGCGACTTCCACGAGCTTTCCGCCTCGTCCGGTATGAAGGTATGGTTTCACCTTTTCCCTTCTTTTCCTTTCCTTTGTTTCATCATCTTTAGCATCACTTCCTTTTTTTTTTGACGCTTTTGCTTTTGTGCAGCTGGAGGTGGTCGTCGAGAAGCTGACGAAGCAAGTGATCGGGGCCAAGAGATTCATCAGGAGGATGGTCGCTTGCGGGGCTCCTCAGGCTAGAGCGAGGCGACCACGGCCGGCGCCTGTCAGACGGGAGGCTTCCCCTATTCGCTCGGAGACTTCTTCAGAGACTCCTCTGTCTCCTCTCCTTGATCCTCGCGCGGTACTGCCTTCGGATCACGTCATTCTCGGGGATCCACACGGGCAGGGACACGTATGGCGCATGGCGGGTCGTCTTCGTACGTGTGAGTCTCGACGCCTTCACCTTCGGGTACGATTTTTCGCAGATCTCGGCTTGCCCTATCGTAGAGCGTGCCGGTTGGTCCCGACGAGCCTCTCTCTCGGAGACGAGGACGATTCTCGAGCCCGAGATTTTCTGTGGCTCCGAGGAGGCGGGCCCGAGTCGCAAGAGGGGCCGGGGGGAGACATCGGGTGCTGGAGACTCCGATTGATTTTTTTTTTTTTGAGATTTAGATTTGTACATATTATGCACATTTTTTTTTGGATGTAATAATTTAGGATTTTATTTATGTTTGTTTGTTGTTTTCTTTTTATGCACACTCTTTTTTTTTTTGGAATGTAATAATTTAGGATTTTATTTTATGAATGCAATGCAGTATGAATGCAGTGTTGCATGAGCCTTGGGTTTTTTTTTTTTTTTGCAAGGGTGTTTGGTATATGGACTGGTTTGGGGAGATTTTTTTTGCACAGGTTTCGAGCAACCGGGACGGAATATTCCTCTTTGGTGTAGCAGCTTGACTCGTTGCAGATTTTTTTTTTTTTTTTTGGGAAAGCAATCCCATCCGCGCGGATAGGGGCAGTTTCTGACACTGTCCCTTAATTTTGGTTCAGACCTGGTCTTGCTTTATTTCAAATTCAAATATCCTCTTCAACCTCCAACCCAAACAGCCATTTTCGGGGAGAAAGAGAGAAAAACCATGGAAATGGCCAAAAATTCTCCAAAATTGTCCAAAGAAAGGCAAATGTTGTTCTTTGAAAAGTTCAAGGAGTGGTGTAGGGAGATCATGCATGAGAGAAGATCATTCTTTGAAGAAAGGTACAAGATACGATGCTTGTGGTCTCTCAAAGAATTGGTTCCGGATTATGACCTCTTAAGAGCTTCTTCTTCGTTTTGGGATACTAGAAGGCATGTCTTTTGCCTTTCCTTCAACGAGATTGTTCCGACCGTGGAAGAATTTCGGGCCTTGCTTGGAGGTCCTGAGGTGGAAGAGATAGCGGTTCCCTTTGCCCGAGGGGCTTCTTTTGTTGACAGATTGTGCGTCCCCCTTCAGCTTTCCCCGGAGGAAGCGCAAGGTATGATCCGCGGTCCCGATCATTTCGATATTTCCGGTCTTCCCGATGCATTTAGGGGCCTAGGCTTGGTGGATGATGCCTATTGGGATGCCTTTGCACTTTGTATGTTTGGCACCCTCGTTCATGGTCTATTCCTTCGGGATCTCGCCATCGGTCTCGCCGGATGTTGTCGTTCACCGTCGCCCGGCGTAGATGTCGTTCCTTTGATTCTTGGGGAGACTTTTCATGCTCTCGACAGATTAGCTACCTGGACGGCGGTATATGCATCGGGGGCAGCCCGTTTCTCTTGACCCCGTGGCCGATGGAGCGTTTGGGGTTCTTCGGGAAACCTGATATGATCGTGCCTTGGACTTTTGCCAGAGAGGTGTTGATGTAGATTTTGATGATCGTGGCTCGTGGGAGCGTTGGATGGCGGGTCGCCGACCGAAGATATCGATGGTTGGTGCCTCATTGGCGGGTGGAGACTCGCAGAGTGCTTCAGACGGGTCCCATGTGGTTATGCTTCCGGGCTTTCACCCAGCTTTCTACATTCGCTCGGTCCCGAGACGCTTGGCTTGGAGCAGTTCCTTTGGAGGGCTTTGATGATGTAGCCACCAGTGGTGGTGGCTCCTCGCTTTCCATGGATGATCCCTCGGTGTTTCCATTTCTTTCCCGAGCATGGAGGTATGATGCCTTTCCTCCTCGGGTTATTCTCAGCGTCCGAGACCGGTGTTCTTGACCACTTGGTACCTGGATTGGTACGAGAGGCATCCGGGAGAGACTCAGTGGCTATTTTGAGACGGCGTGAGGCCATTATGGGTGCGGAGGACCCGATGTTTCGAGAGGAGGAGGGCCGAGGCGAGGGCCAATCCTCATGACAGGAGCGGAGACGCCGTGACCGATTATGAGGCTTACGTCAAGAGACAGGAGAGGAGGGCTCCTATGCTACCGCCTAGGTTACAGGAGATGAGGGATGACGCTAGTGGCTACTAAGGCCCCGACAGAGGCCGGTTTGATAGACCCTGTTCCTATACCGTAGCTTGGTAGGAGGAATACCGACATTTTTCCTGCTCGTAAGAGAAAGACTCTGAGGGGGAAGAAGAAGGGAGAGGCCAAGACGAGTGGCTTGGAGTGACTCGAGGTTTCCAAGTATCCCTTTCTTGCCATGACAGTACACATTAGTTTGATTATGTATCTTAGTTTTCTTTTAGCAAAGTTGCCGGTTGTAGGAATGAATCGGGCTTAGACTCATCAAAGAGCTTTTAACTTGTAATGAATATTTGAATTGCTTTAGAGTTTTTCGAGACGCTTTCATGGTCTCGATCAATTGTATTGATGCCAAAGTATGGCTTTTATTTGTGCTTTAGACCGAACCGTTTCCGCCGCCTACGTTCCTCATTTTGAGGAGCTCAGTCTTCGTAGTTCAACCCGGTGAACTCTTTTTTTTGTTTTTTTTTTTTTGGTGCAACCCCGTTTTTTACCTAGGCCGCCCTTTTCGGGTTTCTAACCTAGTCAAGGGTATTACTCTTTAGCACTCTTTTTTGTTTTTTTTGTTTTTTTTTTTTTTTTGGTGCAACCCCGTTTTTTACCTAGGCCGCCCTTTCGGGTTTCTAACCTAGTTGGGTATTACTCTTTTAGCACTCTTTTTTTGTTGTTTTTTTTTTTTTTTTTTTGTTTTTTTTTTTTTTTTGTTTTTTTTTTTTTTTTTTTTTTTTTACGCGTAGTATCTCGCGCAGCCTTGTCACCATTCACCGGGTGTACAAAGGGATTCCCGTCGAGGTCCGCAAGTTGCATGGCTCCTCCTGAGAAGATCTTCCGGACGACATATGGCCCGACCCATACAGCTCCCATTTGCCGAGAGGGTTGATACGGATCGGGGCTTTTCTTTTAGAACGAGATCACCTTCTCGGATCTCCCGATGCTTTACTTTCTTGTCGAAGGCTCGCCATTCTTCCTTGGTAGGCCCGGATGTGTTCCATGGCCTTCAATCGGCGTTCGTCTAGTAGGGCCAATTCATCATGGCGACTGGAGCCATTCGACCTCGTTGATCCGGCTTTCCAAAGAAGATACGGAGCGAGGGTATTTCCACTCGATTGGGAGTACGGCTTCCATTCCGTATGTGAGGGCAAAAGGTGTTTCCCAGCTTGCCGTTCCGACCGATGTTCTGTAGCCCCGCAGTGCCAGTGTAACTTCTCGGGCCAATCTCTCGCCTCGGGATGCCCATTTTCCTGATGATATTTTCCAGAGTCTTGTTTGCCGCTTCGACGGCTCCGTTGGTTTGGGGCCCGTAGGAGATGACTTGTGACGGGTTATTCGGAATTCCGCCAGCCAGCTTTTCACATTCCCTTCAAGTGGGATCCATTATCTCGAGATGATTTCTACGGCAACCCGTATCCGCACATGATGTTTTCTTTGATGAAGAGGGCAACTTTCTTTGAATTGAGGATTTTGTAGGACTTTGCAGAGCATCCTTTCCACTTCCTTCGAAAGAAATGACCAATCTCGCGTCTCTTTAGGCTCTTCCGCAGCTCCCAAATTCACACTCGTCAAAATCTCTTCTGCACTGGGCTCGATTTTCCTCTTCCTGACAACCCGCTTAAAGATTTTTTTTTGTTGTTTGATTTTTTTTTGTTTAATGTGTCTCGTTTCTTTATCTAATGAATTATTATTAAAAAATTTTATTAATTAATTCATCATTAGTTAAAGTGGCAATCAAGGGATACTCGTAAAGGTTCGTCATTTCATTGAAAACGAAAGGGGGTACACGCTTGCTGCTGCACTCGTAGTCTTCGTGCGTAAGGTCATCTGACGACCCTAGAGACTCGATCTTAACAGAGAGACTCGGGAGGACTTGTCCTAGATTGACACAAAGGGACGGGGACCAATCCAAGCTTGGTGATCATTTCCTCCTTGGTCGCGGATGGGCCCGAGAGAGTTTCCCAATTCTTTAGCGGCATCGCTATTGGTGGCCTCATGACTCTGAACCGTGGCCGCTTTTGTTTTCCTTTCTCAATTGCCGCTATCATCTCTTGACCGAGCCGAGATCAATCAGTGTCCGGCACTGGACTTCTTCTTCGAACAATTGCCGCATAATCGCACCATCCCAATCATCTCGAGGGAAATTCCGTGGCCTTAGCTTTTGGCACCGCGCCCGAATTCGTGTTTCGGATCTTCCCGGGCAAGAGGGAATAGTGGTTGTGAGCTTCTCGAACCTGTTCCACTGTGTCGCACGCCCGAAGGTATACTCACTTTTCATGGCAGCGGTAGCCCTGTGTATTCGGGTAGGTCCAGAACATTCTACGGACCGGGTTAGCCTTGGTTCCTCCGAACTTGTTGAGGCTATCCCGTAGCTTTAGCCATCCCGCCGTAGGAGCGGGCTCGTGATGTTTCCCGGTTGTGTGGGACCCTTTACAAAGTAGTCACCAAATTAGGACTCGAAGGGGAGAGATTTGGGATTGTCGGGACCTTTCCCGTGGCAGCCTTCAAATCTTTTTCCCTTTGCAAAGGTCCACCGGGAGGCCTCATATCCTGTGCCGTGGCGAGTATTTTGTCCTTTTACTTCGATGAGTTTGAAAGTTCCTTGTTGGCGCTTCCCTGCACCGAGGCCGTAGATAGCTCATTTTTCTCATCATTTTCAAGACCGGTGGGATTTTATCCCGAGTGACCGTCGATCTATGTTGCACACTTGGGCCTCGGGAGGCTCGACCGTGAAGCCCGTTAGCATGTGACCTTCCTCATCATGTTTGATTTCTAATAGGTATTCCGCCCGTATCCGTGCCCTCTAAAGTGACTAAATCCCCGTAAATGGTCGTCGATCCCCATTCGAGACGAATTTCACACACCGGTGGAGGCTTGAGGCGACCCCTTTGACTTGGTGCAGCCAAGGTCTTCCCAACAGGGCATTGAAAGTAATCGGGATGTCGATAACCCGGAATTCCACAGTATCAATTTCTGTCCAAACCAGAGGTCTAAAGTAGCAACTCCGAGGACTCGCCGGGATGTTGAGTCGTAAGCTTTGATCGTGAGAGAAGAAGGCTTCAAGTCTCGTAGTCTTGATATCAAGCAAGCTCATGATCTTTGCCGGAAGAATGTTCATTCCGACCCATTATCAACCAGACCCGAGGGAGGCGTCGTTCATCCACTGGACTGTGATGAAGAGAGGCTCATTATGATCGCCCCAAATTGAGGGAGGTCGAGATCTCGTGAAAGTGATTATGTTCCCGTAGTGGATGTTTCCAATCACCTGTACCACATCATCGGGAGTAGCATCAATAGGCACGAGAGTGCGAGCCGCTTTCTTCCAGCCTTCACCCATGGGGATAAGACGAAGTGAGTAGAGACCAGAGGGAAATGTTGGCCTCGTGTTTGCTTCAACCGGGTGAGCACGGGATCCTCTTTTTCGTGGTCTGGAGTTTCACTGCCTTAGCATAGGGGCGGCGATCTTCTTTTGGTGCTTGGTCTCGTGGCCTTCTTATCTCGCCTTGGGATTTCCTTGGAAGATCTCGCCTGCATCGGGTCAACAGATTAACTTCCTCATCGCCGTCTCTTGACCGGATTTCTTCAATGCCGCTAGTGGTCAATGGGGAGCCCTTTTCGCTATTGGCCATTGGTCTCGACGGAGTCTAGTGACAGTGAGGGGCCGAGCTGCATCGGCTCCTTCCCGGGCGGCCCTTATAACCGCTTCCCAAGTCACAAAGCTGGGTTCGGGGTTGTGTTGTTGCCCCTCGGATGGCCCATGAGCTAGGGCGTCCTCCGATTCACTCTCATGGCCGGCCTTGCTCATAGTTATCATGCAACAAGAGTCGCTATTGTCGGGACTCGCGGCTTTTCGATCTCATCCCCGTATAGTGCAGCCATTCTCGATTCCCTTCGTAATACTCAGAGTTGGAGATGATTATAGCGTTCGCGTGGGAGGCGCATCCGGTATCATGCCGCTTCTAGGACTTCTCTCGAAAGCCGACATACATTCGGGGAAGGTGACCTCTTCGGGTAACCCCGACAAGGAGTGTTACTTTGTTCGGGGTGGATTTGATCTAACCATGGTTATTTTCTCATTTGGGCGGATGGGAGTTAATTTTCCTCTTTCGATCGTATCTTCGACTATCGCCCGGATCGGACACCCGAAAACCCTTTCCCCAAAGCATGGTAGGCGTGTTGAATTCTAAGACATCCACGTGCTCGCATCCATGAAACTTCATGGCCTTCATGTCCTCGGTCTCATATTCGTCTTCCGAAGTTTCTTCGTCGTCGCTTGCCGATAACCAACCATTGTGCCCGGCTCCCACGGGCTCATTTCCGGCATGATTGTTCCGCATTGTTTCCTGATCCGGGGCCTCGCTGACTCTTCACTCTCGTCATCATCATCATCATCGCCGTCATCGGAATCTTCTTCCCATACTACCGGGATTTCGCCGAGAGGGAACGCCGATCAAACCCGCTGGGGAATATGGGTGCGTGCAACCGCAAAAGTTGTCATATGTTCCCATTCCCTAAGCGGCAATTGTGACTCGCCTTCTCCTCCCGTAAATTGCGGGGGAAGAGTGAGAGGGGGTGGCACGTATTTGACACTGTGTAGGATATAGAAGGAATCCTCCTCTTCCGATTCTTCGCCGTTCTCTGGATCATATTCGGGCTCTCCCAAAGCCACTTTGCGTAAGTGTACTAGCTCCGCATGCTCTTCGGCCTCTTTGCCGATAAGCCCCAAGACGGTGCTCGCCGGAAACTTTCTTGCTCAATCTTTCTTGACTGCTCTAACCATCTTGTATAAATAGTTCTTTCATGTTCGAGCGGAATGCCCCAGCTTCTTCGGTATCGGCCTTCCCTTCACCCGAAAAATAGCGGGCCTCGTATTCTTGCAAGGAGTCTCCGACATGAGACCAAGATGGGTTGATTCGCTCGATATCCTCGAGGCCGAGGGGGAATCCGAATTCAGATCCTCGACGAGATTGGCCACGGGTATTTGGGGGACCTTCATCGCATCTTCCCGGGCGTGTGAAGATTCTCCGCATTCAATCATATTCACCTCGATTATGGTTCCGTGGCAATGATTTTTGATCGTGTTGGGCCCCTCGGGCCTTCCAACTTTCCTTGCTCTATTAGCCCCCGAATTGCCTTTTTTCGCAGTAAAGCAAATGCCGCCGATGTCCGTGAGCTTGATGAAAGGCACAATACTTTGTAGTATCCACGGGAGCATTCGGATTTCGGGTTGGAAATTCTCCAAAGGCCGCAGCAAGCCTTCTTTCACCATCCCCTAAAGATGTCATTCAGTGGGCATTCCAAAGTTTTCGAGATTTATGACCCGCGGTCCGGGCTCGGCCGGTTTCCCGGGAGCAAAAGGAGTCGTGTTATTACATTCCCGTCCCGCATAGTTAATCGTCTCTTTGCCTTTGGCAGAGCAGGGCAGTGTTTGCAGGAGGAGCCCGATATCTCGTAGGCGTGTGCAAAGCAATGGCTGCCGATTGTAGGCCTTTTCAAACTTAGCCGCAGAGTTAACCATGGCCCGCAAGTCTCGAGTATGGGAAGTGACCGAGGGAGGCTCTCGATGTGGTTTCAAGCATGACCGGAAGATGTCCAGCTTGTTCCTCTTCGGAAGGAGGGATGGCCATTTCACCGAGTTTCGTATTCCACCGCTTGTAGAAGTCCCCAACATTCTCATCAGACGCCGCACCGTTGTTTGTAGGTCAACCCTATTTGTTTCCCATTCCAAGTTGGCCTTATATTTCTGTGAAGGCATTGGTAATCCGGTCCCATGTGGCCCCGGCTTCGTGTTTCAAACGGAAGAACCATTTTAAGGCACCGGACTTCAAGGATAGATCGAAATAGTCACCACCGCTGATTGGTACATCCTTCGCTTTCATCGCCAAGGTATACGTGTCCAAATGGGTTTTGGGACATGCGGTCCCATCAAAGAGATCCAGATTTGGCATCACGAATTTGTGGGGCAGGGAACAATGGAGTCCGGTCCCGTAGGCCGGAAGGCGTACTTGCGCCGCCCGGCGATCCGCGCTTTCATTTCCTTGTGTTGTTCCATGAACCAGCCGATGAGGGTCTTGTGGCGGAACCATGGCATTCAAGCTAGTGGCCGAGCTAGAGAGAGGAGCTACCACCGGAGGCAGATCGGTGGAGGGAACGGCCGGTCCGGGACGTAGGTGAAAACCCGTCCCGGGCCGAGTTACCCCGGGAGCATGAGTAGGAGCCTCGAGCAAAAGGATAGAACTTGCGGCTTGGCCGTTGATTTTCAACCGGCAAAGTAGGTGGGGCAGCCCCGATGTGGCCGGATAACTTGGATTTCCAGAGTGGGGCCCGTAAGTAGGCTTCGAGTGCGGGCCGCCGTCCCGATTGTTGAATTGCGTGGCCGCTTGTGGTGAAGGTGTGTAACCCGGGGTACTGCGGTCCCGGTGATTCGGATGACACCGGATGGAGGCTTGGTAACCCATAGAAGTCTCGAGTGAGGAATGGATTTGTGTGAGGAGCAAACAACTAGTACCGTTCCGAGGAGGGGCTCCCGATCGTGGCCCGTAACCAAGTTGTGGCGGCATTCCGAACCGCGGCCGTTGCCGTGAGGGTCCTGATTGATCGGCTCCGAACCGAGGAGGGATCCCGATTAGCCGTGGCATTCCGAGATAGCCCCAACCATGAGAAGACATTCCGTACCGATTTTGCCCCCACCGATTCAGGCCGTCGGGCCGCATGGATCCGGTGGTCTCGTGGTCGGGAGCCGGGCCGACCCGAAAATCGAGGAGCATGGGTTCTCGTAGTGGCACCATAGGAGGTGGGTGGCGGCATCCCGGTGTAATCGTGGCGACCGAGAGTGGGGTTGGCATCCTCGTCTTCTTCCACGGTGAAGGTGCCATCGGATTGAGGCCGGCGGCCGACCGTGACTCTTAATAGCCTCCATAAGGCCGTTTAGCCGTGCTTCCCGTCGTAACCTCATCTCGTTCTCGCTAACCGATTCCACCGTTGCTCGTCTCGAGGGGTCCCGGAGGCGGAGTGACGTTATCCCCATCATTACCGGGCCGATGCATATTCTCAAACCCGAGTCGGAACAAATGGCGAAGCCGATGACGCGCTTGACTCTTCCCTAACCGATCAAACGGTGACCCGGTGCCCGAAACCAAGCTTTGTGCGGAGTCGCGGGGGAAAGGACATGAAGGTTCGATGTCTGGGAATGGAAGGAGGGTAGGTGTTCGGGCTTTAGGCTCATGCAACATGCGCTTATTTGTTCACGTTTACTTAAAACATGTTTTATTATCCTAATCGGTTGGAAAAGATTGCTCTTCTTTTTCGCAAACTACTCGATTCCCGGATCGCTGGGCCCCGTCACTACGTCTATAAGCCCCTCGTATTCCACCCGTATTTCGACCTCCCAGGTGGATGCCCCGGGCGAGGGTCCTATAGGGCAAGCGGGTCCCACCGACCGAAAGAAAACGATCCTAAAAGTCTCGGCGGGTAATCGAGTCTTAACGAGCATTCGATGTAAATTACTGGACAAAGCCGACGTCGAAAGTCAAGATCATGTCCGAGGGCTCGACAAAAGTCGGCATGATTTGGACCGATAAGCGTCCACGATTGATCTTGACTTGTCGTCGCTAAGCCGTAATTAGGCATGGAATAGTCATTAATCCTTGATGACTCAAAGGTCAATGCCGGGAGTCGTGTATAATTTGTGCGCCGTAACCGAAGTCAAGGCGCCGGTCAATATCTTGGTCAAAGTCTGCGGCGGAAAACCGGCGTAACTTCGACCGATTAGGGACCCGAAAGATATTGAGCTCGGTATGCCGACAAAGGCTTGAAAGGAAAGGTCTATACACGGACAGGGCATGACAATGCACTCACTAAAAGCCAACCGGGTCTCGGACAAAGTGTGTCACGGACAAGTGCATGGTCGACACGAGGCTCCATGGGATGTTTGGGTAGTCCCGTGCTCATCCGAGAGGCGTAATAAGACCAAACGGACCGCGACAAGGATTTCCTGGTTAAGGACGTAGTGTGCAAAGTGTACGGTCACGTGCGCGTAGTGTGCAAGCAGTCTATATTCTTTTTCTGAGTAAAATAGAGATTTTTTTTTATGTGTCTTAAAAATATGATGCATGATTTTTTTTTTGGAAATTTTCTTTCTTTTTTTTTTGAAATTTTTTTTTGAAATTTTTTTTTTGAAAATTTTAATGAGCACATAAGCACGAAAATTCCGACAGTTAGGGACATTATTCCGACAGTCAAAATTTTGACTTTCTCCGAGGCGGCCAAAACAACATGAAAACTGTGCAAAAATCAACACACACACAAAAATGATTTTCAAAGCCGGGACGGAAGCTTGACCCTCAAAAGCTTTTTTTTTTTGAAAACGGTGATACCGGTACGTGGGATTGTTAGACCACAATTTATCCCCGACTCGTGTTAGGAGGCGATAACGGGAAATTTAGTGGTTTCCACCAATATACCGAATACCATTTTTTATTAAAAAGCTTAGTCCCCAAAGCAGAGTCGCCACCGTGATGATGTTGCCATTCGCGGAAAAATTCGATTTTTGCGTTTCTTTGAAAAAACCAAATAAAACCGGAAAACGGAGTCGCCACGCCATTTTAATTTTGAAGGCCAAAACTTTGAAAAAGCCCGAGATCAGAGATTTAGGTTCGGAGGTCATGTTACGCGTCGGGAAGGACGTTAGTGTGCACTCCGACGCGCCTCGTAAAACGAGTCTTCCAAGCTGAAAATCATTTGTGTGTGTGTGTGTGTGTGTGTGTTTTGGCCAAAATAAGTTGAAACTCAGAAAAGTAAAAATTGGGATATCTTTTAAGACTTTAAACTGATCCCATGATTTTTTGGAAGATTTTTGGATTGAGATTTGGTACTCAAAAGACCTTTTGAAGTTGAGAGCCATTTCTGCCAGAATGAAAAAGGCAGTGGACCTTTGATTTTAAAAGGGATTCAAGGGTCTTAAAACTTCATAATCTGGATAAACTCAGAGAATGAAAGTTGTTCTAGACACCTTAAATAAAGTTTGTGCGAAGGAATTTTCCATTTTGGAGAAGATTTGAGGGGTCAAAACCTTCTGGAAACCTCAGATATGAGATCTGGATTCCCAGAAGCTGATGAACTAGCCTCTGAAAGAAAATTTGAAAAGAGGAGTTTTACTCACCCAAAAAATAAGTTAAAAATATGTCTGGAAAGCTCTGGATGTTGGCTACAAAAAGTATTTTGTAGTCAACACCAAATTCCAAGTTCATCTGTGTCCAAAAATTAAGACCATGGACTGAGGTCTGAGAAAATTGCTACTGGACAGCAACTTCTCAAGAAAGAAAATATGATTTTAAGGGGGTTTTGCATCCATGCTTGTCCCCATTTCCCTAGGTTTTGGTTAGTGATCACTAGACATTTTAGTGGTGAATCAACTATACCAAACCATCCTTGGGGTACATTAGGACTAAGCATTTCATTTGCTTGGGAAGGGGAATTTTATCCTTTGAAATCAAGATTTAGTGCTTGAAAATGGTTTTTTAGGGTTTTGAAAGTGCATTTTTGCAAGTAAGCAAGAAAAGCTTTGAAAATAATGTTGATCTTTGTAGAAGATCATCCATGGAGATGGTCTTCCATGGTGATCTTCTTAGATCTAGAGCAAGAAGATGAAAGAACTACATTTTGTAGTTTGAAGATGCATGCATGGTTGAGATTTAGGGTTAGGAAGAGGAGGGTTTACCAATCTTCCTTGTGTTCTTGAGTGTTTGGCTTGAGTGTATGAGTGTTTAGGGCTTTAATATGAGAGTGAGTGGATGAGTATGAGTTGGGAAAGATTGGAGAGAAAAAGGTGACAATTCTTGTGAATTCTCACTGTTTTCTCTCTATATTTCGCCAGAGGTTCTGTGCATTTGTGTTCTTCCTTCTTTTTTTTGTGACTGGAGGGCTCAATTTATAGCCCTCTGAATTTTACATTCTTATCCGCGCGGACAGGTCCAGGCAGCGTGCACTGTTCATTAAATGCAGCTCCAGCTTTGGACAAGAAGAATATTTCTTTTTGAAATTCAAATTAGACAAAGCTTTTATGTTTCCAGCATTGCTATATTTGGTTTTCTTCTTTTGTTTTTCTTTTTGAGATTCTTTTTAAGGTTTAACCTTAAATAACAATGCCCATTTTACCCTCACTTTGTTAGAAAAGTTAGGATTGTTAGGAATTGTTAGAAATGTTATAACTTTCGTTAATTTTCTAACGAAAATTCTAACAAGCTCAAATTGGAGCACTTACAACGGATCTGAGAGGGAAACAGACAATTTAAAGCAGATTCAGGCTTGGAAATGTTGCCATTCCACCACTTTTCTTCATCTTCCAGCCGTGGGTAAGAGAGTTAGAGAGATAGAGAGAAAATGCCATTTTTGAGCCAAGTTTCTCCCAAGAAATCCTTTTCTTTAGTTAATCCTTGATTATGGCGGAAGAATATAGGCGATTTCGTCACCAAAGGGTCCAAGAAGCCCTCGAGAGGAGATTGAATTTGCAAAGAAATTTCTCCATCTACAAACCTTCTACAATCAATCCGGATGAGCTATACCCGGATGTGCACACGCACAATTCGAAGGGGAAAGCGAAAATTGAGGTAAGAATCAAATTTTTTCTTTGATTTTTGCTTTGAATGATGACATGCTAGAACTAGAGTTTGGTTCTTGTCATTTTGGGGGTTTTGTTCTTGCTATGATTATGTTGTGAAATTGATGATGGGTTGTTGAAATTGAATGTGTATGGATCATGGATATGTAATTTTTGTCAAAAAATATGGAGTTTGGCTTTAATAAAGTGTCTCATTTGAAATGGGATTTTTGCATGCTTGAATGACTTGTACCTTGATGGTGTTTTTGATGGTGTATTTTGTATGCAATGTGAAGCATGGAACTTTGTGGGTGTCGGGAAAATTTGTTTGGAACAAATTTTTGGGATAAGATGTGTCATGTGAAAACGGGTTTTGTAATAAAATGTGTCGTGTTGGGACGACCTTTTGAAATAAAATGTGTCGTGTTGGAATGGACCTTTTGAAATAAAATATGCCGTGTTGGAACGAACTTTTTGAAATAAGATGTGCAGTGTGAAAATGGGTTTTTTATTGTGAATGTGCCGTGTGGAAATGGGCTTTTGAAATGTGCCATGTTTTGTGACGGGCTTTTTGAAATAGTATGTGTGCCGTGTGAAAACGAGTCTTTGAAATGTGCCGTGTTTTGTAACGGGATTTTGAAATGTGTCGTGTTTTGTGACGGGCTTTTATTGTGAATGTGTCGTGTGGAAATATGCTTTTGAAATGTGTCGTGTTTTATGACAGGCTTTTATTGTGAATGTGCCGTGTTTTGTAACTGGTTTTATTGTGAATGTGCCATGTGGAAACGGGCTTTGAAATAAAGTGTGTGTTGTGCGAAAACGGGCTTTTAAAATGTGTCGTGTTTTGTAACGGGCTTTTGTGAATGATATGTGCCATTTCATTTTTTTATGTGGCGTTTATCACTGCCAAGTCTTGTATTGACATACCTTTGCTGTGTTTACCTGCAGGAGAAGGCGCCTTTGTCCGGAAAGGCCAAAAGGATGAAGACACGGGGGTCTATCGTGACCGTGGTAGAGGTCTGGAAGAGCATGGCGGATAACTCTTGGGAGGGGAGACCTAGTCCTCGGAGACTGGTCATTGATTCAGGGTTGAACGTCTTTGAGGAGAACTTAGTAGGGGTGTCCTTGACCAAGAAGAACAAGGGCATCTTTATAGCTTTTTATGAGTACTGGTGGGACACCACGCACTCATTCCACTTTGGCTGGGGGGAGGTGATGGTGACTCCTACGGATTTTGTTGCTATTACTGGTCTTTCCTTTAAGGGGGAGTCGGTGAAGTGGAGGGACCGGATGCCCGATGATCGCTTGATTGGGTTGCTGGGATTCGAGCCTATGCCTCGTAAGGGTTTGGGCATGTTATACTCTAAGGTAGAGGCGAAGATTGGGATCAATATTGGGAGGTACCGTTGGGATCCCAGGGGAGTGACTGCGAAGCAGTTGGCGCGCTCATTTTTGTGGTTTTCCCTCTCCTTGACATTGTTTCCGAGCCACGCTACCGCGGCTCTCTTTCCTCTCCTTGAGTCTTTAGTAGATTTGGAGAGGGAGAGAGGCAGGCTTGGTCGAGCTCAACTTTGCCATGGACAAGTTTAGAAGGGGCGCGGCCAGCTCTTTGGGATGTTTCGAGTTTGCTTTGGAGGTATGATTCTGTTGCTTTTGTAGCCTTGTGTTGTTATCATTCCTTTCTCTTTATCTGAATTTCCTTTTGTCTTTTCGTGGCAGGTGTGGTTCTACGAGGTCTTCCAGTGCCAGGAGTGGGACCATCATGAGGATGTCCTGCTAGGGTACCCTGCCATGCTCTGTTGGATGCGAACTTTGAGGAAGAGGAGGAGTAGCCGGGGGAAGATCACACTCAGCTATGATGATGTGAAGAGGCATCTGGAGAAGGATACCCAGGAGAGCTTCCAGCTATATCCCTGGTCACGATATAACGTGGACGATTTGGAGGGTGCACCCTGGGTGACGAGGCAGAGGAAACTCTTGTGAGGCCTCACATACGATGTGATTTATTTGGGTGAGTGTAGACACCCCATTCTGAACCAATAATTACATGATTACACTACTCTTCGTCTCTCTTTTGTGTTTTGATGAAAGCATATTAGTTTCGTCATATTTCGTTAAGTTTCTAGCTAACTTTGTTAGTTTTGGACCTAACTGACTAACAGAATAACTGAAGAGGACAAAATAGTCAAATGACTAGTTGTCTCACGCGGGACATAAGTGTCTCGCGCGAGACAACCCTTTTGCAGAACGTATGTCCCACGCGAGAGAACCACTCTGCAGAATGTGCAAAATCACTTTCCTTCTCCGTTTCAACCTCTTTTCTTGATAAACTCTTATCTAATCCGGGTCTCTACTGATTTTAGGAGTTCTGGAACCTTCCTTGGGAAGAATCCCAATCCACTTGAGTCTCCTATAAATACTTGATGACTTTCAGTATTTCGGAGGTCCCCGATTCTTGATCAAAAACACATAACACACACAATTTGTTGGTTTCTTTCCTTGAAAGACTCCTGCAAATCACCCTAAACAAACACCTAAATTCGTTTATCAACCTTTTTGTTCAACGAACAAGCCTAGAATCGAGGCGAAACTCCGTCCAAATCATTTATCGACCGATAAAGAGGGGAGAATAACCAAGAACCACGTTCTAAACCAAATACTCCCTAAACACAAGGTAAACTCCTATATTTTTACGTTCTTCTTCTCAACCACTCTAATTGCTTTTAGAGTAGTGTAATCCCATCAAAAGGATTAGCCTAGAGTCCCTTCAATTCATGAAGGTGATCTCGAAGCATACAATCTGACATTCCTAATTAAAAAATTAATTAGGATTTTCTCTTTCTTATTTAATTATTGTATTAATTTTATTGATAATACTCAATTGGCAAGACCGATCTCCAGATTGGGTGGAATGGGTGCTCCTCGACCTTCCCATTCCATAACTTAACCCCCGAACCCTCAAATCTCTTTAAAATATCAAAAATGTTTTTCTTATTGTTTTCTTAAATAAATAATAAGTGCGCGACTCTGTATTCATTAAAAAATCGCATCGCTACAGTTTGGCGACTCTACTGGAGATAAATAATTAAGAGGGTTATACATGCGTTACAATTGAGTACTATCAGTTTCAGGCTAATCTCGCATCAGACAACCATTTGTCTCGCGCGAGACAAAGCCTCTGTAAATCATTAATTCTTATTTAAAACTGCGTGCGATTAGTTTATTGATTAAAATGGAGGATTCAGGAGTTGTAAATTTAATCTAATTTATTTATTTATTCTCTCTCTCTCTCTCTCTCTCTCTCTCTCTCTCTCTCTCTCTCTATTTATGTGGAACTACGACGGCCTGAGTCTTCCTAATTTGGGAGAAACGTAGGCAACCACTTGGTGCGACAATTATCTGTTTTTCTTTAGTTTTCAAGAAAAAAAAACTCTCTATTTTCTTTATCACCTAGAATTGTCTCTCACACACGTGCACTCATGATTATAACTGTCATTGCACTACATACCCTGATAAACCCGAGACCCACACTAAGGACGAATGACGGTAATCACCTAATCGCTGGTTTCTCCGAAATTGGATCATCCCACTTCCCGTATTCAATCCATCTAGATTGTCATATCGCGAGGAGTCTAGCCTTCGAGCCCTGCATCGCCACATATCATGTAGATTTACTTTTTAGGACACTCCATGACCGGTCGATTTGATCTTGGAGTCTTTGTAATCCCTTGTCAAGATCGTTTTTTGTGCAATAAGCCATGGAAAAGAAATCAATAAATTGTCGCTTCGGATTTGTCCCTTCGAAAATGTCCCTATAATTGTCCCTTCGAATTTGCCCCTAAAGAGAAAAATTTATTACCAAAATTATTGTACAAAACTTGATGTTAATTGGGATGACTTCGACCCCTAGGTCCTTAGGTTTGGATTTTGAATGTTAGAAACCCCCAAAATGGATTTTTTGTCCGATCAAAATTAGGATTAAAATCAGAAAAATGTGACTTCCAGTGGTGTTGTCTCGCGCGAGACTACTTGTCCCGTGCGAGACAAGTGTTCTGTCTTTTCGTGTTTTGGCCAAAACCTTCAAGCCTTCATGCACCCTATTCAGTCGACTTGTTGGGACTCGATCATGGTTTAACACAGTTGCTACACATCTAGGTCATCGCCAAAGCTCGACACAATGCCTACTTCTCCTTCTGTCACCGCAGCCGAAATCAAGGAAGCTAAGGCCGAACTCATCGAAGCCCTGCTTAGGATGGACGAACAAAGTAAGAAAATTGATGTGCAAAATGCCCAAATGGCCGCCCTCATGTAAGAACTCCATGAGATGAAAGTCAATAAAGGAAGAAAGCAAAATAAGAAAGATGGATCCTCCTCCTATGAAGAGGAATCCTACCTTAAAAAGAATAGGAAAACCAAAAAGTCGAGCAATAAAGAGGAAGAATCTGATTCATCCTCTTCCTCATCCTCCTCCGAAGATGAGGGACATACCTCCAAGGGTACTAAGATCAAGAAGGAAGGTAGTGATGAAACTACTAAGCTTGGTAACCATGTTACTAAGAACTACCTTGAGAAGAAACTTGCAACCCTTGACACTTCGAAGGGATCATTCGTCCCATTTGATCCTGATGTTCTTCAACAATCCATCACCAAATTTCATCGCAAGTATAAGACACCCGATATTGCCAAGTTTAATGGCACTACTTGTCCTCGAGCTCATGTTGAGACCTACACTTGGGCTATGCTTCCAATGGGCGTTGATAACACAATCTTGGCCCAATGCTTTCCAATGAATTTCAAGAGAAGCTCGTCGGTAATTATTTTCCCATTTTCAATGAACTTCATGAGTCCGAAATTAGGATTGATGACTTCCTAAAGAGTAAAAAGAAGGAAAGTACTTTTCGCTACAACAAGCCCACAACAAGTAAGGATGCTTCAGTCAATGCTATTGCATTCAACCGCCCCCAACACCGGCAAGTATTATGTTGTTCCTCCTCCCAAAAAGAAAAAGAGGCACTATGACAAACTTGAAGGAATCACTCAAGAAGAACTCTTCGACGTAGTTGTCAAAAATGAAAAGATCAAACAAAGGGAAGGTGATCTCCTAGGGATATGGGTCCTAATCATGCTCATCACTTATTCTACAAGTACCACAACTTCACCGGCCACGACACCAACACTTGCCATCACTTGAAGGACGTCATCCAAGACCTCTTTGACAATGGAGGGTGTCCCAACGTTATCACCAATCCTCTCCCTCATAATACAAGAAGAAGATGAAGCTCCAAGAAGAAATCTACACTTATCACTTTGGGGCTACAACTATCCTCTCCCTCTCTCCTTTGATAGAAGTAGATTAGGTTTTAAATTTCCAAGTATGAACTCGAAGAGTCATTCTGTCTTTCTAGTACTTCTCACCTTCTCTAGTTTGTGTCATATAAACTATCGAGTATGTTTTTAATTTCTCCGTTAATCAAAGTCATTTTATTTTCCTAAACACTTTCCCTAAAGTTGTTCTACCTCATGAGTATCATTTAATTCATGCAAAATAATAGACCCTCCATTCCCTAAATCATCAAAAAAAAAAACTTCTAAACGAGTTTAAGAAGAAAGTTATCATTAGAAGGCTTAAGGGCTAAACATTACCCCTACTGAAAGTTAAAAGTCAACAAAAGAAGAAAGTCAAAGGTGCTGCTGTCAACCTTCATCCCGAGAAGAGTGGGGCTAATCAATTCAAATCTTTGAGAGTACAAAAACAAAGCACTCTCAAGCTTTCATCACCCCCACAACAAAGGTGAAACTTTAAAGGCATGAAGGACTCTCCCACAAAGAAGAGGAGTCAAGTGATACCAACAAAAGAAATGAAGATTACTCAACAACGAGTGAAGAAAACATTCAGTATCAAGAAAAATGTTTACCCTTAAGTCATACTAATGATTGGCTTTCTCCCCAAAACTTAAAGAAATTTCTAGATGATGCACGGTTCATTAAAAGGCAGAACAATTTTCTAGATCTTCGAGCCAAGTAACGTTTCTTGTTGAGTCTAGAGGCTTCCTGTTAGCCACTCTCATACACACTCTTGAAATCCAAGCATCAAAACAGAGGCTTCCTAACCTTTCCTCCCCCAATCAATCTCTACTTCAACTCTTCAAAATAATCAATCTCTACTTCATAAGTGTTCTTTATGAAGAACAAATAAATAATAATGTATGAGTAAAAAAATAAGTATGGGTATTTTTATTTTAGTTTTTGGAAATACAAAAAAGGAGTATACAATATCCATGATATGAAAAGTTGACAGCTTTTGAATGTCAGAAACAAAATCTTCTGTTTCGCTAAATAAAAAAAATAAACAAGTT
This sequence comes from Adenophora triphylla var. japonica, assembly GCA_022495995.1. NCBI lineage: Eukaryota > Viridiplantae > Streptophyta > Magnoliopsida > Asterales > Campanulaceae > Adenophora > Adenophora triphylla. Next base: position 153,855 of record JAFEMH010000250.1, on the reverse strand, counting down.
TTATCTCCAAGAAAATATAATAAAATTTTGACATGTTTGACAAATAAATAATTCAATAAAATTTGACAATATTTTTTTTTTGAGATTATATTATTGACAACTTGAAAATGGTCATTAATACAACTAACAAAATTTACTTTTCTCTTTTCTAATGAACTTAATTTACAGGTTACTTAGTGGTATTTTTTTTTCTTTGTCACAATTGCTTCATTGTTTAAAGAATTTTGAGTGCAATAAACGTTTTTGGCTCCCAACTGATAAATTTACATGTCGCTTCTTCTGGCTGAATTGTCTATACGTGGAGGCTAATCTTCAATGAAAATGAATGTTTAGAAAGTCATTCTAAAGTAGTGTGTAGTTTTAAAAGAGACGGTTTTTGAATAATAATATAGTTTTAAATGAGACAAACAAATAATTTCTTTCTTTAGAAGCACCCTTCACGTTGCTTTTCATATTTGGAAATTCAATTCCGCAGAAGATAGTTCATTCGACAAATATACTATGAAGGTTGTGTTTTTGGAGGTTTTCCAAAATGTGTAATACTCCCTCCGTCCCACCTCAAGGTTTCACCTTTCCCTTTTGGGCCGTCCCACTTCAAGGTTCCCTTCCTTAAATAGAAAGTTTTCCATATATTTATACACTTATCATCTCTACTCCCTCCGTCCCATAGAACATTACACATTTACTATTGAGAACGGAAAATAAGGAATAATGTTATTAAAGTAGGTGTTGTGAGTGGGAGGAGAGAGAATGAGTGGAGAGAATAGTAAATTATAATGGTGTTGTGAGTATTAAAATAATGTAGGAGAGAGAATGAGTGGAGAGAATAGTGATTTAAGGTTTCCTTTTTAGGAAAGTGAGACTTTAAAGAGGGACGCCCAAAATAGCAAAAGGGGTAATGTTCTATGGGACGGAGGGAGTATATTTTTACAAAAAAATCATTCATTATACCCTTATAAAGTTAACATATTTACAAAAAAATCAATCATTAACTTTCTATTCCCCCCACTCATTCTCTCTCCTATTAAATATTTTTAATTTTTACATTCTCTCTCCTATTCTCTACCACACATTTAACTTTTATATTCTCTCTCCTCAAATTTTCTACCTACTTTAAATTTTTTTCTTAAAAAGCGTGTAAACCTCAAGGTGGAACCTTGAGGTGGGACGGAGGGAGTACATATCTCTTATTCCTACTTACTAATAATTGCTTTCTTATTATAAATATGAATGTGTAGTTGTATGTGTTGTCTTCATGAATATCAATATTATTAAATTTTGTATGTTTTGTTTACGGACATATATGAAGCATATTAATCTATAATGTTCTTTTTATACTTAATTATCATTTTTTACTTACTATAAATAGAAAATTTTATATTCTGTGTGTATCGCACGGGTTACGCACCAGCACTTGTTCAATCTATAGTATAAATGAAACCCCCCTTGTGAACAGTTCTATGAACAGTTCCAAGGGGGGAATTTCCCACTTTGCCCTCACTATTCACTCTCTTTCCCATTTTGCCCTTAAATTGTTTTTTTTTTTTTTGAGAGAAATATAGAAAATGTAAATCCAAGACACCACGTAAAAAACCGAAAGTAAAATCAATGGGTTTCTGAAACGAACCTTGGTAGAAGGAATAGGTCTAGGGATTATTGACCATAATCCGATTAACAATCGATCCAATCCTGGAACTCCCATTTCCGCTCCACACGAAATCGAAACAGGGGAGCTTGACATAGTGCTTATCCTCGCAGGAGGGATTGGCCTAAGACGAGGGGTTCCGCCTACGAGAGGATTAAGTTTTTTTGAGAAGAGGATTTGTATTGTTGCAGAGGAGCGGGATTTCGCTCTGTAACTCCATTGCTAAGATTGGTCTCTTTCTCTCTCTAGATTGTAGAAAACCCCCGGATTATATGCGTTTGTTTTAAGGCGATTTTTTTTTTGTAAGTTTAATATGTCTGTTTGTACCTCTTTTAAAAACATTGCAACCATTTGTAATTCATTGAAAAATGATAGTCAATTTCTCTATTAAAAATTTAAAATGACTTTAAAATGAGTACGGAATATTCATTTTTATAAAAGCTACTAAGGGAGTTTATTTTTAGCAATCCACACTTTCTAAATATCATGCTCATAATAACCCTAAACCCTAAAAAAAAAAAAAAAAAAAAAAAAAAAACAAAATTCCTGACACGGGCTTAATTAAAAAAAAAAAAAAAACCGTGTCCTCGGACACGGGCATATACTAGTTATTAATACGGAAGGCAGATTAAACCGCCCCGGCATTGTTTTCCACGTGCTTCTTTTGATCGACAATGCAGTTAACCGCCAAAACCAAATTTCAAAAAGATTAGTAATCTCTATAACTGAATCTAGACCGTCCGTTACTGATTCCAGAAATCAACGCTCACAATTTAAAATCCCCGTCTTTACTTTCCAACCAATCATATCACGTCTCGAAACCGTATAAATTCAATCAATCACATTTAGCTCTCAAAACAAATCTCCCATTCATCAACCAATCAAATCCCTTTTCCCCAAATTCAAGCCCTTCCATCTACTCAAATGGCACCAAAGGCAGCAGAGAAGAAGCCAGCGGAGAAGAAGCCGGCGGCCGAGAAAGCTCCGGTGGAGAAGAAGCCGAGAGCCGAGAAGAAGCTCCCCAAGGACGCTTCCTCTACTGACAAGAAGAAGAAGAGGACTAAGAAATCGGTGGAAACCTACAAGATCTACATCTTCAAGGTTCTTAAGCAAGTTCATCCTGATATCGGAATCTCAAGCAAGGCCATGGGAATCATGAACAGTTTCATCAATGACATCTTCGAGAAGCTCGCTCAGGAATCATCAAGGCTTGCTAGGTACAACAAGAAGCCTACTATTACCTCTCGGGAAATCCAGACTGCTGTTAGGCTAGTGCTTCCTGGTGAATTGGCTAAACATGCTGTTTCTGAAGGTACCAAGGCTGTTACCAAGTTTACCAGTTCTTAGAAATATAGATCTAGGGTTTGGAACGTATTTGTTTGGGTTCTAATGTAAAGGTTCTATAATTTTCTTATCAAATGTTTTGTAATCGTTTTAGTCAGTAATGAAATTCGGTATTTAGTAATGTGCAGTTTTTTTATTTATTGCTCTTTGAATTTTTAACTTGTGAGATAAACCATGTACATGTTTTAGATTATATAGCAATTCTTGGTTGTGATATTGTTGAATGGGAATATTCATTTACACCTTGGATAAATACCAAGGACCAAATATTGAGATGTCAAATACTCTATATAGGTATGGTAAATCGTCATTTTTAATCACTCTACTTTGGTTAACCTTCGCTTTTAACCAATTTTCTTTAACAATTTTAACCTCTCTACTCCAAATATGCATTCACTTTACCCTTATGCCTTAACTTCATTAAAAAATGTTATAGAAAGTTAACAAAATTTAATGGGATTTACCGGGATGCCTTGGTGGACATTTGTGTGGATTGAATTTGAATTAGTTTATGCCATTGTTGGATGGAAGAGGGGTGGTGATTCGGTGGGGTTGCTGGGGTTGAATTAGATGGTGACTGATTGATGGTGGTCGTGGACAGGGTTGAGAGGGATGGTGGTGCAGTGGTGGTGGAAGAGGGGTGGTGATTGGGGGGTTTGAGAGGAATTATTCTTCATATCCAACTAATTCACGTTTGATCCACGTAATAACCCACAAGTTAACTCCAGTTATGATGTGAACCTTGCTCGTAACGACAAGACCTAACGATCCAAATGGGAACCCTCGATCGTTTTAATTGAAAGAATCGTTAAATATTGGCGGATACCTTGACCCAACGGCCCAAAAATATGCAAACCAATGACTTAAAGGATGTGAAATGAATGATGAAACCAACACCTTCACTACCAAGTAGTGACAACCTTGGAATAGGTGAATGACGCCACAAACGGTGGTGGTGATCCGTCCGGACTTGAACACAAAAAGTAATACAATCTCGATGAGTTCAAAGTTTAAAGAACAAAGAGAAACTCTCATGTATTATTTTAAAGTTGGATGATTACAAAATGAAGAATCACTTGAGTTTATATAGTGCTTAAAACAAAGAGGATATACATCATAGTAAATGTATAAGAAATTCTAAGGTTGTGTCTACACTTATTCTTCCATGTGATAAATGTATAATCAACAAATGGAATGAACATCTAGAATGAACATACTAGAAAATGAACCAAAATTCAAAACTTGTCAATTCCAGTCTAGCAAGACCACCCTCGAGTAATTCAACCATAACTTTTTCTAGAGACTTCCGATTAAGGATCCGTTTGGCCCGTTGAAAACTAGACACATGTGGATTTTCGAAAACATATTATAAGCCTTATTTCCATTTCTAGAACCTTCTGGGCAGCTCGACAAAGTTGTAACAGAAAATCTGAAAATGCTGGAAGGGGCTAGAAATTCAAGATTTAGTTTTGTTTTTAAACCCCCATTTGAACCACAATCAACTCCAAATTATCCCCATTGCCGTTAAACACCTTTTCATTGATCGTTAAGTCACGAACGAAGTTGATAAGCATCTTTTGTTGTCCACGATCTTGTCATTGGACCCTTGTACACTTGAGGTGCACCATCTTCCACTTTTAGCATTGGCATATCCTCATCATTCCCCTCCTCTTGAAAAGGATTTGTCCTCAAATCTTCAACACCTGCGACAAAAAGAGAAAGATCACTAATATTAAAAGATGAACTAACTTTATACTCACTTGGCAAGTCCAATTCATATGCATTGTTATTAATCTGCTTCAAGACTTTGAATGGACCATCGCCTCTTGGAAGTAACTTTGAACGTCTCTCTTTGGGAAATCATTCTTTTCGAAAATGGACCTAAAACAAGTCAGCGGGTTCAAAGATCATTTCACGCCTTCCTTTGTTTGCACCTTTTACATATTGTCTTGTTCTTTTCTCAATGTTAGCCTTGACTTGCTCCTACATCTTCTTTACAAAGCCTGCTTTCTTTTTGCCATCAAAATTCAAATGCTCGGTTATAGGAAAAGGAAACAAATCCATAGGAGATAAAGGATTAAAGTCATAAACCACTTCAAATGTAGAGAATTGAGTAGAAGAATGAATATCATGATTGTAAGCAAATTAACACGTGGCAAACATTCTTCCTAAGACTTGATGTTCTTTTTTATTATGGCCCTAAGCATAGTAGACAAAGTTCTATTTACTGCTTCCGTTTGACCATCCGTTTGTGGGTGACAAGTAGTTGAAAATATTAATTTTGTTCCAAGTCTTCTCCACAAGGTTTTCTAAAAATAGCTTAAGAACTTAACATCTCTATCCTAAACAATTGTTCTAGGCATGCCCTGCAAACGAACTATTTGACGAAAGAACAAATCGACAATGTTAGAGGCATCATCCGTTTTATGGCATGGTATAAAATGAGCCATTTTTGAAAAACGATCAACAACCACAAAAATGGAATCACAGCCTCTTTTGGTCCTAGGCAAACCCAAACTAAAATCCATGGAAATATCAACCCATGGTGCATCGGGAATTGGCAAGGGTGTATAGGGAACATGAGGATTAACCTTGGATTTGTCTCCATGACATGTTATACACCTTACACAAATTCTCGTTACATCTTTTCTTTGATGGGGCCAATAAAAACCCTCCTTTAACGCCCCCAAAGTTTTGGCAATCCCAAAATGATCCATTAAACCACCACCACAGGCTTCTTTTACAAGTAGTTCCCATAGAGACCCATGTGGTACACACAATTGAAATTTTCGAAAAAGATATCCTTCATGTTTATAAAAATCCTCAAATGCACCTTTTTCACACTTTATAAATATGTCACCAAAATCAGAATCATTCTCATACAAATCTTTCAAATGCTCAAATCCTAGCAAATGGAAACTAAGAGATGCAATTAGAGTGTACCTTCTTGACAATGCATCAGCCACAACATTTTCCTTACCCCTTTTGTATTTGATGACAAATGGAAATGGCTCGATGAATTCCATCCATTTTGCATGCCTCTTGTTCAACTTTTTTGCCCTTTGAGATACTTTAATGACTTATGGTCGGTATATGAACGACAAATTCCCTCGCAAGAAAGTAATGTTGCCAAGTTTTGAGAGCTCGAACCTTGTCGTACGTTGGGTAGTTTAGGACCGCACCTTTGAGATTTTCACTAAAGTATGCTATAGGATTCCCTTCTTTCATAAGAACCGCTCCAATCCCAATACCTGAAGCATCATATTCTATCTCGAAAGTTTTAGAAAAAATAGGGAAAGATAGAAGTGGAGGGTTTACCAACTTTTCTTTAAAACATTAGAATGATTTTTCTTGCTCTTCACCCAATGAAATCCAACACTCTTTTTGATGACTTCGGTGAGAGGGGTTGCAATCGTACTAAAATCCTTCACAAATCTTCGGTAAGAACTAGCCAAGCCATGGAAGCTTTAATCTTGTCCAACGATGGTTGGAGTTGGCCATTCTTAAATAGCTCTCACCTTCTCTTCATCAGCCGCAATTCCCTTGGAACTCATAAAAAAACCTAAAAAAACCACTTCACTTGTACAAAATGAACACTTTTGAAGGTTAGCATACAATTTCTCCTTTCGAAGAATTTCAAAAACCTTTCTCAAATGAATCAAGTGATCATTCAAATTTTGACTATAAATCAAAATGTCATCAAAATAAACCACAACAAATTTCCCAATGTAGGCTCGAAAAACATGGTTCATTAAACGCATGAAAGTGCTTGGTGCGTTAGTTAAACCAAATGGCATTACTAACCACTCATATAATTCTTGTTTTGTTTTGAAAGCCGTTTTCCACTCATCTCCCTCTTTCATGCGAATTTGATGGTATCCAATTTTAAGATCAATTTTTGAAAAATAGCAAGCACCATGCAATTATTCAAGCATATCATCTAGTCTAGAAATAGGAAAATGATGCTTTACATTGATGTTGTTGATGGCGCGACAATCAACGACCATTCTCCAAGTACCATCCTTCTTTGGCACAAGCAACAACGGTATCGCACATGGGCTCAAGCTTTCTCGAATGAATCCTTTGTCCAAAAGTTCTTGTACCTGTCATTGAAGGTCCTTTGTCTCTTCGGGATTACTTCGGTAAGCCGGACGGTTTGGAACGGTAGCACCCGAAATGAAATCAATTTGATGCTCTATCCCTCGAATTGGAGGTAAACCTTGGGGTAACTCATTGGGTGTAACGTCACTAAATTTCTGCAAAAAAAGAATCAATAGAAGGAGGAATAGAAGTATAATGATTATTAGAAAAAATGCGCTCTCTTTGTGAACAAAGAAGAGCATAGGCTTCCTTAGCATCAAGGCTTGTCTCACATCACTTATTTTAGGATAAAATCTCACTTTCTTACTTTTCCCTCTTTATTTTCACTCGTCTCTTTTTTTGACATTCTCTCATTTTTTTCTCCGTCTATTCTCTCACTCTCCCTTTTCTCTCTTCCACTTTTTTCATTCTCTTTTTCATCTTATCTCATTATTTTCACTCTCTTTTTTCTTATTTTCTTTTCTATCACTCTCATTTTTTTTTACCCTCATTTTTCTCACTTGGTTGTTGCAACTTTAATTGATCTTCATGCGCTTGCTTTAGAGTCAAAGGAACAAAACAAATGTTTTTATTCTTATGCACCAAGGATTACTTATTGGTGTAGCAATCATGTTGCACTCGGCGGTCGAATTGCCAAGGTGTTCCAAGTAATAAATGACATGCTTGCATTGGAATTACATCACAAATGACCTCATCCTCGTATCTCCCAATCTTGAATGCAATCAACACTTGTCTGGTCACCCTAACTTCTCCACTATCATTGAGCCGTTGTAACTTGTATGTACTAGAGTGTTTTGTTGTGGTCAACCCCAATTTGTCTACCAAAGTTCAACTAGCTACATTTGTACAACCACCCCCATCTATAGAGATAAGTACCTATTTCGTCCTTAACCTATAATCACTTTTTCGTTTTCGTCCAGATTGTATTTTTTTTTCATTTTCCCCCTTAACCTCGTCTTTTTTTGTTGATTTAATCCTTTCGTCAATTCGCCATCCATTACATCGTTAAAAATGCCCATGTGGCATGATGACTCATGAATATGTTGACTTGGCACAGAAAAATTACTATAGTTGCTGAAGTGGAAGTATTAAGGGATTAAGCTGTAAAATATTAAACTATTGAGCCCTCTTTCATAAAATCCTCAAACTAATATTAGATTTGGATCTGGAAATCTTCCCCTTCCATATTTCATTATACTCTTTCCATTCTTCCTTCCATTGCAGCACCCCACCCCACCTCTAGGCCATGATCAACGAAGCCCAAAGCACTCCTCTTCTTCGGTCAGACATTCAATAAAGCCGCAATAGTTACTCGACCATCTTCTCCAACCCTTTCTCTGGTTGACACCTTCTATCATCTCCATCCCTCTTCATTATGTTGCATTTCACCATATTTGTTGCCTTCTCTCTTCCTTCCATTTCCTCATGTTCATCACCTCATTCCTCTATGTGCTCCCAATTCGTTGCTCAAATCTGGGTTTTAAAAGAGGTTGTGATTTTTTAATTCAAATTTGGGGTTTTTTTTTTATTTGAAAGCTAGTCGGCCATGTTCTCACTTTGTTTTGATTTTAGTTTTTTATGTTTAAAGATTTTGATTGTGTGCTATTTGATCTTGGAATTCAGATCTGGGTTTTGCAAAAGATTGTGATTTTTTTAGTTGGGAGATCTGAGAATTATGATATGAGAGTTGTTATATAAACCCGTAAAATTGTTGAGTAAACCCGTAACATTAAAAACACCCCAAAAAATTAAAACAAACCCCCCACTTTTCCCTTTATACCCCTCTCACACCCACACCCACACCCACCCACCCAATTAACTCTCATTTACTCCCTCTCACTCATCCTCACCCACAACCAAACCAAACCTTAGAGAGAGAAAGAGAGACGTTTGAAATTAGAGAGAGAAGAGAGAGACGCTGTGCGCAGAAGAGAAGAGAGGAGAACGCTGAGAGAGAGAGAGAGAGAAGAAAGAAGAAGAAGAAGCAAAACCTAGGTAGAAGAAGAAGAAGAACAAGCAATTTTCAACCCCAATTCAAGATTCAAGATGTCAAACCTAGGAAAATCAGGTAATTATTCTTTCTTCAATCTAAAATTACTTTATTTTTGCTTCATTTTGAGAGATTGAGATTGTGATTTTGAAAAATTTCGAAAATCTGGGTTTTGAAGGGTTCGACCACTACTGGCCGATTTATTACACAAATTCGGCCACACCCTACCGAAAAAATTCAAAATTTCGGCCACCCCCGGCCGAACCTGCTCAATTTTTCGGCCACCCTCGGCCGAACCTGCTCAATTTTTCGGCCATGTCCAACCGAGCCATTGCCAAAATTTCGGCCACACCTGGCCGAACCATGCTCAATGGAATTGATTTGGAATTGATGGATTTGTTCTTTCTTATATATGCATTGTTCAAAATTTTTAGTGCTTGATTTTGATATGATATGTTATAAAATTTTGATATGATATGTTATAAAATTTTGATATGATTTGGAATTGATGGATTTGTTCTTTCTTTCTTATATATGCATTGTTCAAAATTACTAGAATCTTAAATTACTCCTTAATTTGGTCAATGAGATGTTAGTCTTGATTTTGATATGATATGTTATAAAATTTTTACGAGTTTGATTTTTTGATGTTTTCATTGCAGTTAAGAAAATGTTTACAAGGAGAAGGCCTCCAACTGCTTCCTTAAGGAGTGAAAAAGTAGCCGCACGTACTCAAGGGCAAACTTCACAGAACCAAGAGCCAGTTGAGGATTTAACCGTTGATCCTCGCTTGTCGGTCTACAATGAGCCTATGGAAACCTCACCTGAGCATCGGATAGACCTTATTCCGGCTCAAAATGATAGTGACCCGGAAGATGAACGGGAATACGAGCCGAAAGATGAGCCGGAAGATGAGGATGATGATGATGATGAGGAGGGAGGTGGGGAGGTAACGTCTTATCCCGGTGGGCCTAGGTACAAAACATTACTCCTTTCGAGTTGTGGTGACAGTAAGAAGGAAGACTCCAATGTTTCAGATGACTCAAATGAGGCAATGATTGCAATATGGGAGCATTCAATGAGTTTATGAATTTGTTTCTAACATGTCTCAAATGCTCCCTGGCTCGATCCAAGTTGTTTCTTCAATAAGGCATGTTGACTGTCCACCCTAACATAGGTTACGCAATTTATTAGCATATAATTAACAAAACATCAAAACATATGACAGAAACATAAAGTTCCCCCAATATACCTGTTTGTAGTCAAGTTGTCAAAGTGCATAACATGGTTTGTCCAACACGAGACAAATCTTTCTTTGTAAGGCACAATAATCCACTGGTTCAGGACATAATTGACTGCATCGGGATATTGACTGTAATCTTCTGATAATCGCCGTAAATAGTCATCAAACGATGCCTCCGTATCAACTTTGACCATTACATTCCAATGAAGAATGAACGCCTCCCAAATCTCTTGCATATCAAACATTTTCTTGCATTTTGCTAGAATATTCCTGTTGATATGCCATCGACAAAGCAAATGAGTTGTCGTTGGGAACGTCTCACGAATTGCATTCATCAAGGCAAGCTCCCTATCGGTCACGATAACATTAGGAAGACATGATTGATCCATCAAAGATTTCAACACTTCGCATGCCCACGTGTAGTTTCCTTCTTTCTCAGTCTCTAGGTATACACCAGCAATTAATAAGGTCATTTTGGTTGAAGTCACGCCCACAATCTCAAGCAAAGGTAAGTTGTACCTATTTGTCTTGTAAGTGCAATCCATTAACAAGACGTATGGAAATGCCTTCATCAATTCAATGCTTTTTGGATGAGCAAAGAATATCTCCTTAATGATATTTGTATTCTCGCATTGCCGATATTTGAAGTGATAAGCATGATCGGACAATTTAAACATGAGCTGTTGGATTTGAGAACGACCCGCACGCTCAGTTGCCCTGTTCTTCACTCGCGCATTATAAATAGTCCGTATTATGGACTTGTTTTTCGGAAATTTATCTTTTAATCCATGTAAAATATCCTTCGACCGGCTATTTGCATGTGACAATTCTATCACGTACTCCTCCTATGATTTAAGTAATCTACCGGCATAAGAGTGACCCAACATGGATTCGCAAATAGGATGATTGTGAAAGCTACAAACCACTTTTAATTGCCATTCACCATCAACCGTGACTTGTCTGGCGTTCAACTGAAACTTACAACCGCATTTCTTTGTTCCACTCTCTCTATTTTTTTTCCCAATTCCAATATTTCAAGGTTGGCAGTTCCTTGAGAGGACAGAGAGATTGGTTTTTCCTTGTATTTCCCCCAACGATCACAAACAAGCGTCATTCGAGGAGCGGAATTACGGCTCCCGTTATCCGACCGACCGACTACGATGACAAACCCATGCTCTTCCCCCTTTTTACGCACCCATTCAAACATTATTTTTCGGTCTCGAAAAAACAAGGGCATTGTGAATTCTGGGGTATAGTCTCGTAAAACGCTTTCAAAATCACCCAGGGGATACTGAAACAATTAAATAAAACAATAAGGGAGGTGTAAGCAGAAAAACAAAGGTTCGGCCAGTGGTGGCCGAATTTTCTTCGACGGTTCGGCTGGGTGTGGCCGAAATATTTCAAATTTTCGGCCAGTACTGACCGAAAAACAGCCCAGATTCGGCAAACCAGAGCCGAAAAATTTTGAAATTTCGGCCGGGTGTGGCCGAACCATAGCTGAATTTCGGCCGGGAGTGGCCGAACCTGAACAGATATTCGGTCACTACTGGCCGAATTTGAGCTACGAAACAGAAAAGACATTTTTAACAAATTTAAATGGTTAGAAAACTTACATTAACATTTGATGGTAGAGCTGGAGCATCCATGATGAGCCTGCTGAATCTCTTGTCTTGGAACAAATGTGTATGAATTTTTTTTTGGGAGAGGAAGAGGAAGGAAAGGGAGGAGGTAATTTTTTTTGGAGTAAAAAAATAAAGAAGAAGTGATTAAGTAAAAAATGTGGTGAAAATTGATGAGGGAGGGAGGGGAAGGTGGTGAAAATTGATGAGGGAGGGAGGGGAAGGTGGTGAAAATGGTATACGGGTTTACTCAACAATTTTATGGGTTTATTTAACATTAGTGAATGAGGGGATGTATTTAGGGATATTTTTGTCATTTCACTCGATGGCATTTTTGAAAATTTCAACTTACGGGTTTACTCAACAATTTTACGGGTTTATATAACAATTCTCTTATGATATTGTATTGGGACGGTGGAGATGGTGATGCTTGAGGTGTCGGGTGGAGCTGGCGGTTATGTTGGTGGTGGTGGCTTGGATGGTGGTGCTGGGAGATGGTGAGGGTATCATTAATATGAGTTTTGAAAATTTAGATTTTTTTTAAAGAACAATTTAGAAGTTTTTGAAATCAAGAAAAGAAAACAAAAAAATTAGTATTTTACTTACAATAAAATTCATAATATGTATATTGTTGTGGGTATTTTTCAGCATGGTGACATCTTCTGTTGCTCCTGCATATCAAGATGTTATTCCACTGTAAGTATTCCTTAATATTTACTAATTCATTTTTTTTCATAATATTTCTATTATTATTTTACAGTAAATAAGAGAGATAAACACGGGATACTTTCAAGCACGTTAACCTATCTTCAACGGCAAAGTGGACTTGGTCTTGTGAACGTTGAAGGGATAAGCTTGGATGCCGAGATTATAGGAACTACCTCTTACCCGTTCATAGTTGTTCTTATTTAAGGGGAGATGGAGACGGAAAAAGACACGTTCTTTTTACACACACTACGTACACATCATTTGTAATCCTCTCCATCATCTTCCGCAGTTGTAACCTCAATTATCATAGTGAAACATTTAAGGTTGGAGACCTAACTCCCGGGGTTTTTTTCGAAGAGGTTATCATCTCTAAGGTTTTCCTCGTTAACAAATCTTGGCGTCATTTTTTACTTTCTTGTCTTTGTTCCATTTAATCGAATTCCATAGTCCCCTCCTTGTTATTTAATTCACACACTTGTCTAAGTTAAGATTCTACATTATTGTTTTTTCTACCAAAACAATTTGGCGCCCACCGAGGGGCCGCGTGGTTTATTGATTAATTGGATCATTTCCTGAAAAGAGTTCGTCATGTCAACCCCTCCCAATGTGTCCGCCGCCGGCAAGGGTACCACCGTCACTCCAACATCAGGAGGTAGAACCACCTTATTGCCGCCACCTCCTCAGTCGGGACCTCAGCAGACGCAACCTACTAAGGCTCCACAAAAGGAAGCAACCTCTTCCAATGTGGATGCTGACATCCGGAGTATCCTGACCAGGTTGAATCAGAGATTGGATCAACAAGATAGCAATTCGAAGGTGTTGGCCAATTCCATGATTAAGATGCAGAGGGACCAACAGCTCATCGCTTCACGGCTTGAAAACATCTCACCATTGCGTGCAAGGAACCTCAACTTCGACAACACCGAAGGATCTACGCTTCAGAGTGAATTTATCCCAATGGGTGCTCCACCTCAGACTCATTAGTCGACACCCGTAATGATGTCGACATCCTTGTCTGGGGACACCCTAATGACGCCACCTTCAGCAGGATTTACCTCTTTCATCCCGTTCATTGACAACACTACTGTCAAAACTACCACAGACAACTCTGGTTTGCTGAATAATCTTTTTAATAATAATAATTTCAATCGTATTCCTATAGATGACCCTTTTGCAGGAAATCCACTAGCCAAACAGATGCAGGATCTCAGGGAACTGATAATGAACGTACCAGGCATAACTCCTCCAATCCAACCAGTGACTCAGAACTGCTACAATCAGTCCCGGTTTGTCCCAGCAATTGCAAATGTCGACATCCCGAAGCGTTTCAGTGTTCCATCCATGAAGTTGTATGACGGCAGTACAGATCCAGAGGAGCATGTTGCCCACTATCAAGAGAAGATGGACATAGTTCATATTCCGCTTCAATTCAGGGAGGCTTGCCTGTGCAGAGGATTTGGATCGACCTTGGTTGGACTAGCTCTCAAGTGGTTGATTAGGCAACCCCTAGGTTCAATTGGCTCATACGCCCAGCTCATCAACATGTTCTATAACAAATTCTCATGCAGTCGGCAATTTGAGAAGCTGACAAGTAACCTCTACAATGTGACCCAGCAGCCTAATGAGACTCTGAAAGAATATGTCCATCGGTTCAATAAAGAAGTGCTAGAAATCCCCAATCTTGACATGTCAACAGCCACAGAAGCATTCAAAATGGGCCTGAAGAAGGACTCACAGTATTATAAAGATTTGGTGATGACTCCTTGTAAGCGGTTAGAAGAAGTCAGGAGCAGGGCCCTAAGATTCATAAGATTGGAGGAAGATGAACTGCGAAGATCGAAGTCCTCATCCAAGTTGTCGACATATGACAACCCTGACATGAAGACTGAATCATCCCATTGCAAGAACAACCGTTCCAATCCTTATCCGAGAATTGATAACAGCAAAATTAATTCAATAGAGGGTGAGGATGAAGATAGTGATAATGTGCCTAACATTTCTGATTATTGTTTTTCTGTTGACATTTCAGGTATACTCTGTGCAATGGGCAACCTGGGGGACAAAGCCAGATGGCCAAAGAAGACAGATAAGATCACGGGATGGCGTGACAAGTCGAAATGGTGTGCTTACCATGAGGACTTTGGGCATGTTACAGAAGATTGCATCGCACTAAGAAAGGAGATAAGTTACTTGCTCTCAAAAGGACATCTCAAGGAGTTGCTGGAATCCAGAAAGAAGAAGGCAGAGAGTGCTGAAGCTCAAGCTCCACATGAAGTTGAAAGACCAGTCTCTCCTCCAGCGTCATTGAAGGTGATCAATTTCATTAGTGGAGGTTCAGAAATTTGTGGCACATCCTATTCTGCCGAAAAGCGACATGCTAAGGAGTCAAAAGAGGAGAAGCCAAAAAGACAACCCAAGATGTCAACACCTTGCCAGGAGCCAATCACATTGATGAGAGTGATCGAGATAATTTGCTGGAACCCCATCATGATGGCCTAGTAATTTCCTTACAGATCGCCAATTGTACCATCAGGCGTATCCTGGTCGATGGGGGCAGCTCTGTCAATCTCATTATGTTGAGCACCCTCAAGGAGATGAACATCCCGAAATCGTAGATTGTCAAGAAATCCTCAGTATTGGTAGGTTTCAGTGGAGAAGTTAAAGAAACAGTGGGAGAAATAAAGCTTCCAATCTACTCAAAAGGCCTCAACACCATGGAGTAATTGATTGTGCAACATCCTACAATGTCATTCTTGGAAGACCGTGGATTCATGGGCTGAAGGCTGTACCATCCACTTACATCAGTGTGTGAAGTTCCCAACACCCTGGGGTGTCGCCAAATTATACAGTGATCAGCAGGTGGCCAAGGAGTGTTATAAGACTTCAATGAAGGCGTCAACATCTCCCAAACAAGCATAGCAATTATAGAAGAAAGTACGTGAAGTCCTGGAAGCTAGGGAGAGCGGTGTGAAAGAAGTATTACTAGACCCTTCCAATCCAGACATCAAGGTACTTATTGGCAGTGATATCCCACCAGATATAGAAGAAAAACTCGTGGACCTGTTAAGAAGCAGAACAAAGAGCTTTGCTTGGAAGCATGATGACATGACCGGCATCAGCAAAGATGTCATCACCCACAAACTCAACATTGATCCTAGTTTCAAGCCAGTGCAACAGAAGCGTAGGAAGTTTGCAGAAACGAGGAACCAGATAATCAAGGAAGAAGTGGAGCGTTTACTCAAAGCCAACATGATCCGAGAGGTTGATTATCCAAGATGGTTAGCGAACGTGGTTGTGGTTGAGAAGAAGAATGGGAAATGGCGAGTTTGTGTTGACTTTACCGACTTGAACAAAGCTTGCCCCAAAGATCCTTTTCCATTGCCTCACATAGATTCGTTGGTCGATGCCACTTCTGGACACGAGCTCCTCACTTTTATGGATGCATCCTCAGGATTCCAACAAATCCAGATGGAGCCATCTGATCAAGAGGACACCGCCTTCATAACGCCCACATGTATCTATTGTTATATTTCTATGCCTTTTGGACTAAAAAATGCAGGTGCAACATATCAGAGACTTGTCAACAAAATGTTCAAAGACCAGATTGGGGACACAATGGAGGTATATATCGACGGCATGGTAGTGAAATCAAAGAAAGCTGGAGATCACATAAGTCACCTATCTCAAGCCTTCGACATCTTGGATTGTTTCAATATGAAACTTAATCCAGCAAAGTGCAATTTTGGTATGAAGGCAGGCAAGTTTTTAGGCTATATGGTAACTAAAAGGGGAATTGAAGCCTCTCCAGAGCAGATTCGTGCCATTGTCAACCTGTCGTCACCTCAATCTGTCAAAGACGTTCAAAGATTGACAGGGAAGATTGATGCACTCACCAGATTCATTTCAAAGTCTTCTGATCGATGCAAGCCTTTCTATGACATCCTAAGAAAAAACAAGAAGTTCCAGTGGGAAGACCAGCATGAACAAGCCTTTCAGGAGCTCAAAAGTTACCTGTCGATACCTCCATTATTGGCCAAACCTCAGGAGGGCGAACATCTTTACATCTACCTAGCAGTATCAGAAAGCGCTGTAAGTGCAGTCTTGGTGGCAGAACGAGATGGTAGTCAGCAACCCATCTACTATATAAGTAAGACACTTTTAGATGCGGAGACCAGGTATTCTCATTTACAGAAGTTAATTTTGGCTTTGATAACTGCTTCTATTAAATTAAGACACTATTTTGAAACACATACTATAATTGTGCGTACTAACTATCCTATTAAGAATGTTATGAGAAAACCAGAGATGTCAAGTCAAATGGCTAAATGGTCCGTACAATTGAGCACTTATGACATCAAATATGAACCCAGAACAGCAATAAAATCTCAAGCTCTAGCTGATTTTGTGGCTGACTTTAGTCCAATAATGCAACAAGAAGTGGAGTTGGAGGTTCAGCAACTTCAAGATGATGACATCATGAAAATATGGACGCTTTACACATATGGTGCTTCCAACATGAGAGGCACAGGTCTTGTAGTTATACTAAAATCGCCACAAGGGGACATAATACCACAATCCATCAGTTGCATTTTTAAGGCCATTAATAATGAAGCAGAATATGAGGCATTAATCGCAGGTTTAACATCGGCCCAGGACCTAGATGTTAAGCACATCCGGGTGTTTATGGATTCTTTGCTAATTGTTAAACATTACAACGGATCCTACATAGCAAAAAATGCAAAGATGATGACATATTTGGAAATTGTTAAAATTCTGGCGGCCAAATTCAAAACATTTACTTTGGAGCAGATTCCACGTGAGGAAAACTCTCAAGCAGATGCCCTGGCAAACTTAGCCTTCAAAAGCATCTCACAGACAAGTATCCCAATCGTGCATGTCGACATCTCATCAATTAATCGTCTTGAGCTATTCGTTCTAGATGTCGACGTACCTTCCCCTCCAGTAGCAACTTCCTGGAAAGCTCCTATTATCAAGTATCTCTCAGATGATACGATCCCAGCCGAGGAGAAAAATGCTAGAGCCTTCAGGGTAAGAGTATCTAAATATTTACTTATTGATAACCTTTTGTTTAGGAAATCTGCTGCAGGTCACTACTTAAGGTGTCTAGAAACAGACCGAGCCTATCAGGTTTTAAAGGAGCTGCATGAAGGGCAGTGTGGAAATCATACCGGGGGCAGAAGTCTGTATACCAAGGCCCTAAGAATGGGCTATTTTGTGCCCACAATGCGAAGAGACGCTGCTGAGTATGCAAAGAAGTGTGACTCCTGTCAGCGACATGGTGACATCCTACATCAACCAGCCGAACTGCTACATCCTATCTTGTCGCCATGGCCGTTTATGATTTGGGGAATGGACATCGTAGGAAAATTACCCAGGGCCCCAGGAGGAAGAGTATTTCTACTAGCCATGACAGACTATTTTTCTAAATGCGTAGAAGCTGAAGCATACGTGCAAGTCCGCGACAGAGAAGTTATCTCTTTCATCAAGAGAAATATATTCAGCAGGTTTGGGATACCTTCAGAGATAATTTGTGATAATGGCTCCCAGTTCATTAGTAGGAAAACTCAGGATTTCTTGAAGAGTTAGGGAGTCAAGATGGTGACATCTTCACCTGTTCACCCTCAAGCCAATGGACAGGCAGAATCCAGCAACAAGATTATCATAAGCAACTTGAAAAAGAGACTGAACCAGAAGAAAGGAAGATGGGCAGAAGAGTTACCAATGGTTTTATGGGCTAACAGGACGACATCTAAGAATGCTACTGGTCAGACCCCTTATTCACTGGTATTTGGGACAGAATCAGTCATTCCAGCAGAAGTTCTTGTACCTACAGCCAGGTACAGCTTGATGACATCTGAGCATAATAAGGACATCTTGACACATGACTTGGATACCGTAGACGAGCTAAAGGACATGGCCAAAGTTTGGATGGCAGCATATCAATAAAGGGTGGCCAGGTATTACAACAAAAATGTAAGGGTCAGAAGGTTTCAAGTAGGATATTTAGTCCTATGAAAGGCATTCCAAAATACAAAGGAACTCAATGCAGGCAAGCTCGCCCCAAAGTGGGAAGGACCCTACCTAATTGATGCACAGGCCGGGAAAGGAACGTATCGTCTGTCAACCTTGGATGGCCAAATGATCCCACGGAGTTGGAACGCCATTCACCTTAAAAGGTATTACATCTAGACAATGCCTCCCTTAAACTCACCTCATCCCAGGTATGGACAATCCTTTATTTATTATGTGTAACCTTTCATTTCCCTATTTACTGTTTTTTCATTTTACTTTTATGCAAATTAAGATGTCACTAACACAACTTGTGGAGGGGCGTCAACATAGTTGACGTCCATCTCTAACATGTCTCTGTTTTGCGAGATGTTGACATACGGGAATGGGGACATGTCGAAAGTACTCAAAGTCAAAAGGACAATGAATTCTCCTCCGTCAGAGACTGGCCATCTCTTCTCAAGTAAAGGTACACAATCCCTTCTAAGGTTTAAAGAGTTAATTACCTCTTTCTTGAGATGTTAGGTTACCACACCTTCGCCTGGAGCACAAGTTATCTCTTTAATTGAGGTGTGGGGTGGGCCTATATGGGTAAACTCATATAGCTTACCCATTCCCACTCAGTTAAATGATTGATCTTATATTTTATTCTTGTGGTTATGACATGTACGTGTCATCTTAAGTATCTGCTGTTTTGACATACTATCATGTCACCTTACGAACTTAACATGTTATCATCCAAAGAAAATTTCATCAAAAGTATACCAAGCCTTGACATGCTTGAAAATGATCAAACCATAATTTTTCTAAAAAAGCTACCATAAGAATATTCCTAAAAGTCAAGGCAGTAAGCCAACATTCAAACTACTAAAGCTAAAACGCAAAAGTGTTGGACCAACCCAACACTAAAAAGAAATTGTCTTCAGTCCTTATGGGCCTGTTACATAACAAACAAAATTAAATTGTCTTTGGGATTCCACCCCAGTAATACCAGCAAAAAACAAAACAAACTTGTTTTACCTTTTTTAGATGGCATCCGCCTCAGATGTTGATTTAGGAGTAACCTCTCCAACCTCTGCTGCTTCCTTCACAACTGCTTCATGTGGACTTGATGACACCTCGCCCTCATCCACTGGTTCACCTGTCAGCTTGGATAAATGGGCATATTCCTTGTTGATATCCCAATTCTGAGCCTTCCCATCTTGAAACTCCTTTATCATCTTGATTCTACACTGAAAAACAGTTTTGGCAGCAGCTAATTTGCAGGAATCTTTTACTTCAGCAACCTCCTTAAGATGATCTTCCTCACTTTTTGCCAAACTATCCAATAAATCCTTCACAGTCTTCTCCTGCTCCTCCAACGTCTTAACCTGTTGTTCCAGAGTTTTTTTCATGTGCCTTCACTTTGTTTTCCAACAAAATCCTTTCTTTCTTTGCCAATGCCGCCTCTGATTTGGACTTTTTCTTAAACACCTCATGTTCCTTCGTCAAATATTCCACATACCCCATAGCCTGTGACATAAATAAGTTAGTATCAAAGGATATTATGGAAACTTAAGATTGGTCAAAGATTGATTAGTAACATCTTACCCTAGCTGCAAAACTCATACATTTCTTCTTAAATTCCTCCATAGGCAGTCCTCCAAATACATCAACAACCTCAATCACTTCTTCTTGTATTGCCTTCCTCTTTTTAACCCTGGAACCAATACCCGCACTCTCATCTAAAACAGGGATCTTCTTAGGAACTGGTGGTGGTTTCATCTCTATCTTAAGAGAGGAGTCCCCGAACATGGCATCAATGTCATCCAGATCAAAGTCTGATCCTGAGACAACTGGTTTGGAAACTGCATCAACATATGAAAATGTCATAAAGTATTATGCATCAGATTGATAAAACAAAATAAAGAGACAACATGCTTTCCTGTAGACATGATGACGGAGGTTGATGCTTTTTGGTCTTCCTGAACAACCAGAGGTGATTCCAATAGTCCTCTAGGAGATCTCTTGTCCAAGGGAAGTTTGAAGAATTCGTCAATTTTTGCCAAGGTATCTTCTGCCGGTGGGAAAAGTTCTCCCCAATCAATATCTGAAAAAAGGTAAGAGCAATTACGATTTCAGTTTGTCTCAAAAACGGAAAATCACAAAGTTAGGAATTGAAATACCTCCCTTGTTCCACTCGCTTGGTACCTCATTCCCTCCTTCAATGGATGACCTATCAACAAAGAAAAACCTATGTTTCCATCCCCTATCACTCAAAGATGTAGTGCTCATTAGGGAATTCCTACCTGATCTCTTCTTAAAAAGATATCTTTTTGACCCAAAAGGTTGAAGATCATACGAATAGGCTATTTCTTGAAGACCTAGGTTTAGAACATTCTCCCTGTTTACTTTGATTATGAAGGCAAAAATTCTCCAAACCATAGGCATCAGTTGAGGATAAGCAAGTTGGGTCTTTTGAAAAAATTCAGAAACCAATGAAGGGAAGGGATAACTAAACCCTAGAAGAAAGGGGTATTCAAGAAAACAAATCCATTTTTTGGAAACCAAATCGGACCTAAGATTTACAGAAAAAGGATGAAAGATAGCACCTTTAGGGAAGTAGCATTGTTGTTTTAATGACTCGATTTGGGCGTCACTAAACACACATGTCTCCTCATCTAGTTTAGCTAGGAGATTTTCACACGAGAAATCTTCAAAATCAATTTCTATGGAAGCTTGTGGAGGCGGTGCACTCTTAGTTTTGGATGAACTCCACCTAGTCCTACCCATAATGGCAAACACGCAAAGATGCGAAATCAATGGAGTCAGGGAAGGGAAGAGAGAGCGGATAATATTACCTTACAGGTGAATGCCGTAGCAGGGAGGAGCGAAATGGAAGGTTTGAGAAGCTTATTAAGGAACCATCCAAGCAGTTATTTAATTTGAAAAGAGCTCTAATTCCAAAAAACCTCTTTTCCCTAAATTTACTCCCCAACCGTCCATTACCTCCACGTATCATTATACCCGTCTAATCATGCAAGCTGGCAGTTGAGTATTTATTGAAAAAACATTTGCCTCTTCAGTTGCCAAGATAGACAAATATTTTTTGGGGACAAATTGTTGTGGATATTTTTCAGCATGGTGACATCTTCAGTTGCTCCTGCATGTCAAGATGTTATTCCACTGTAAGTATTCCTTAATATTTACTAATTCATTTTTTTCATAATATTTCTATTATTATTTTACAGTAAATAAGAGAGATAAACACGGGATACTTTCAAGCACGTTCAACCTATCTTCAACGGCAAAGTGGACTTGGTCTTGTGAACGTTGAAGGGATAAGCTTGGATGCCGAGATTATAGGAACTACCTCTTACCCGTTCATAGTTGTTCTTATTTAAGGGGAGATGGAGATGGAAAAA
The DNA here is from genome assembly GCA_022495995.1 of Adenophora triphylla var. japonica. Lineage (NCBI taxonomy): Eukaryota > Viridiplantae > Streptophyta > Magnoliopsida > Asterales > Campanulaceae > Adenophora > Adenophora triphylla. The sequence goes on along the minus strand of JAFEMH010000250.1, from coordinate 131,771 downwards.
TACACGTTATTTTTACACACACTACGCACACATCATTTGTAATCCTCTCCATCATCTTCCGCAGTTGTAACCTCAATTATCATAGTGAAACATTTAAGGTTGGAGACCTAACTCCCGGGGTTTTTCCGAAGAGTTTATCATCTCTAAGGTTTTCCTCGTTAACAAATCTTGGTGTCATTTTTACTTTCTTGTCTTTGTTCCATTTAATCGAATTCCATAGTCCCCTCCTTGTTATTTAATCCACACACTTGTCTAAGTTAAGATTCTACATTATTGTTTTTTCTACCAAAACATATATTTGGTATTTTTTTTATGAAGGAACATAGGAGTATATATTTGGTAATAATATTTATAAAATGAATAATAATAATTGAACAGTATAAACTGAGATACGAATATTGGCTTGTCCGGGTGAGACCCAAGTGGATTGGGCCCTAAACATAATCCATCAAGTCTCAGTTACGAGGGAAGACCTGGGCTTCCTCGTCCCTCTATCTCGTCATTTCATAAAGCTGACTTGGGCTCAGCAGCGAGCATAAGGCCCAACTCAAATTGCCCAGGAAGACCTCCCTCGTAGGCCGAGATGATCTCCTCTGAGGACGAGGTGCCTTCCTCGGCTATGACGTCATCATGACTGGCTTTCCTATCATATCTTATCCTTTCCCCGGCTCCTCGTACGTCGGCTAGGCTACGTAGGACGAGGAAATGGTATCTCGGCATTTCGGCATCGTGCAGCTTATGCAGTCCTATCCCAATAAGGACACTAAGCAGTTATAATCTTATCAGGATTGTAACCACCTCCTATATTAATTCCAGTCAAATAAGGACTCCTCAATAGATATAATCCTCTTAAGATTATATCTTATCTCTTTACAGTCCAAGATCAACATGGATTCTACATATCTATTCCTATAAATACAAGCCATAATTCCAATATTTGGGTACGTTATCTCTTTGACTTGAAGCTCTGTCAATTTAATTTCTCTATACACAAACCATGAACTTATTCTCACGCCGGAGGGCCTTCGCCGGATAAGCCCCAGCTTAGATTACGTTTCTTGTCTTATTTTGAGGCTATTCAATCGCCGGAGTACAACCGACCGCTGGATTTGGGTTGATTCGATCTTTTTGGCAGCATCAGTTTAGTTCCATTGCCGGGAATCGATTCAAAGACCCATTGTTTAGCCTGAAAATCATTCGTCTGAAGCCCTATTTTCAGCCGGATAATTCTTGTTTTTGGCCGAAAATCGCTTGTTTCACTTTTGATCTGTTTCGTTTTAGTCGGATTCTGCAATTTTTCGCATGGAAAATTGGTGTTTGGCCGAAAATCTGGTGTTTAAACATTCACAGTTGAATCCTGTTCGTGGCAAAGTAAAATCTGTTTTACGTTTGGCCGGAAAAGTTGTGATTTTGATCGGAAAATTGTTATTTTGGCCGTTTGCAATTCTGGGTCGTTTTGCAATCTTGTTTTGTGTTGATAAAAATTATGGTATATTGGCCATTCTTGAATTTCAATGAAGGACGGTAATTTTGCAAGTGTTACTAACGAGGAGGAGCGAACTCACGCAGACGAGATCCCTCCCAACATTGACGTACTTCCTCCTCCACCTCAGATCGAGGGACCACCTCCCCTCAGCATGACTCTCCGATCTTCTCCGAATCAGCCAGCTACCGAGGGGACAGGTGTAAATCTTCCTCGTCCTCATCGTCCACGAGGGAAACGATCTTCGAGCAAGAAGTCGACGAGGAACTCCGATGTTGGACAAGCTAAAAACACCCAGCCCGTTGACTGACGTACCTTGTTGCACCAACAGATGGAGACATTGCAACGTATCTATTAGACTCAGAATGCTTTGTTGCAATTGGATCCAGAGAAATCAATGGCCGAGTTCATCAGGCCTTCGAGGTCAGGAAACTCTTGTGGTAGGGAAACTTAGGGTGAGAGACGAGGTAGCCAGAGGAGCCCTCCTCGTGGCCAAGATCCCCCTCCCCATGAGCCTTCTGTACCACCTAAGCAGAACCTCCGAGATTCTCCTCGTCCTCGGCCTAACGATCATGAAAATGATAAGGAGGTGGTGGACCTAAGAAGCCACTTAAACTTGAAGGAACAAGAGGTAAACTCTAAAGACTTACGAGCAAGGCTCAGTCTGGCTAGGCGTTTATCCCCTCTTCGTCTCAGCATGACCCCTCGTCATAACCATCACTCTCAGCATGTATCACCTCGTCATAGCCCTTGTCCTCGGCGTGATTCATCTCGTCCATGACACTTTGCAAGGCCAAGGAGTCCTCAACCATATAGAATGGCCCTCAACGGCTATGAGGGAGAGATTAGGAAAGATAAAATAACCTCTAGACGAGGGGAGAATCACCGAGATGACGAGGAACACAGTAGGGTGAATGGTCACCCAAGAGAAAGGTCCCATCGTAGTTCCCACCGAAGAACTCATTCCAACACTGAAAGGGGGATTGATGCTCAAGAATTGCAACTCTTAAAAAAGAGAATTGATGATATGGATATGGGGAAGAAAGAGGAGGATGACGATGACACTAGTGCAACTCGTCCCTTCTCTTCAAGAATAAATGATGTACCACCTAATCCTGCCTTCAAGGTCCCGAGTTTTGAAAAACATGCTGGAACCACTGACGCACGGGACCATGTGCAAAATTTCGAGTCTAGGCCCTCCTCACTAAGGCCGATGACGTTCTCTGTAAAGCCTTCATGAGCACCTTCTCCGAAACAGCCCTGAACTGGTTCCGTGAGCTTAAAAAGGGATGCATCGATAGCTGGAGGGGCATGAGGAGGATGTTCCTAGATCACTTTGTCATGGCAGGAAGAAGGAAGAAAAGTTTAACCGACCTTGCCAACATCGAGCAAGGGAAAAATAAGACCACTTTTAACTACTACAACAGATTCCGAACCATGGTGGATCAGGTAGAAGAAAGCCTCACTGGCAGAGAGGTGATTGTTTGTTTCAATTCCGGATTAAAATCTGGACCACTTATATATGAATTCTCCGCCCGAGAGCCAAAGTCCAAGGCTGACTTATACAACGTGGCTTACGCAATTGCTATGGCAGAGGAGAAAAGCAAGAAGAGGTCTGAAAAGACAGAACCGGAAGCAGCTGGCACTCGCCATGCTTCCAACGGAAATGGAAATGGAAATGGTAACGGATTCAAGGGGAAGAACAGAATAAGGGGTTCTGAAAAAGCTGAAATCTTTACCCCTCTTACCAAGCCCATCACTTAAATCATGCAACTGGTGAACCTTCCACCTCCTCGTCCGCTGAACTACAAACCAAAGTTCCCTCGTGACCCTTCCAAATTCTATGATTTCCACAAGGACCATGGCCACACCACCGAAAGGTGCATTGGCCTCAAACGAATGATCTAAAGGTGGGTTGAAGAAGGCAAACTCGACCGCTATGTCATGAAGAAAGATGGCAAGCGAAAACGGAAGGAGGACGAGAGTGAAGATGATGACAAAATCGAGGACATGGAGGAGAGGCCTCCTAGGGCCAAATTGCATGTGATTCGAGAAGAGGTAGTCTCAACCAGAAAGCTAAGGGACCAAATTCATGAGCTGAGCAAGGTATACCATGTTCATGCTTGGGTTCACAAGGCGGAAGAGGTCATAAGTTTCTCTCCCAATGAATTGGCTGGAAGCCGCGTAGCCTGTGAGGAACCCTTGGTAATAGAGGGTCAAATTGACAACTGTGAATCCGAGAGACTTTTCATCGACACGGGGGCCTCTCGTGATATCTTATACTACTCCGCCTTCCAGATGATGGGCTTAAAAGATACCATCCTGGAACCTTATCATGGAAGGCTAGAAGGTTTCACCAACCATAAAGTCGGTGCCAAGGGAACTGTTGACCTACAGCTGGAAGTTGGTGAACATCCCTTCCGAATCGTGGCTACAATCACCTTCCTAGTCATGGATCTGACAAGTGACTATCACACAATCTTAGGCATTCCAAGTCAAGCAAAACTTGGGTTGGTCGCCTCCCTTCCTCACCAACAAGTTAAATTTCCTACTCGTGTTGGAATTGGATGCGTGAGGGCGACCGTAAAGGACTTCTTGGAGCATGTCGTGAAGAGTCGGAAAGCATCTAAAAGCGTGGAAATAGATACTCCGGAGGACAACATCAAAATCTCTAAGTCTCTGAAAACTACCCACACTAGCTTTACGATGAGCAATATCCGTGAAATTCTAGAAGAGGAACCTGTGGTCCTAGAAATTTCAGATGACCAGGACATAGTTCCGTCCGTCCCAGAGACAGATTCTGTTCTCGTCAACGGCCAGAACTCGGGGGCCAACCCTGACTTGAGGATAGTTGATCTGCCCAATGTAAGTACCCAAATCCGGATCGTCAAAATCTGTTAGAAGTTAACCGGAATCCGTTAACTGGCCCTTTCCAGGTTAACCGGAACCCGTTAAACTCCCCGTTCTCAAGCCAACGAGATGTCCCGGGACTGCCCCGTGCATCCCAACGTCAAAGCATACTCAACACATGTTATCACACGTAAAAGTACAGCTTTTCCCGAAAAACGCACTTTCCGGGATCGTTTCGGACATTTTTCGGACAGTTATTTAAAAAGGGACAAAATCGGGAATAACGGGACGAAAACCCTAGCCTAGGTGAGTCACAGGGGCACGTGACACACATGCCAACGCCCTCCAATCAACATCAATCACATTCCAAGGTGAAAAGACCAAAATACCCCTGAGATTGAATGACAGTCCGTCCTGACTATTTTACATGAAAAATCAGAATTGCCAACAAGTCCCCCAATTCTCCAAAATACCAAAAAACCTCCCCAAATTGAAGAAGAGTCCGTCCGGACTGTTTTGCAATTTTACCCTATAAATACAAGGGCTGTCAAACATTTCAAAGGAGGAAAAATATAAACTCTTTTCACAAAAGCCCACGGTCCAAACCAGTTCCAACCCCTCTCGAGTCCCGTTTTGTCTCAATTTGCGTGAAAACCTCGTTTTTCGACCAAACACGAACCAAACAAACTCAAAACACCCTTTCAAACACCAAATCGTATCCCGTATACGTCAACCGAGCCAAAGAGTCAACCCCTAGCCAAAGGTAACACACTCTTTCTCTCTCTAAACACTTGTTTCGCCTCGATTTACGCGTCAAATGCTATAATTGCTTCGGTCAAAATCACTTAAATGTAGACGTAATGCCGTCTACGGGTGTGAATGTGTGCCCAAAATTTTTTGTTTATTGGAATTCACGCGAGTTTGAAGACATCCGAGTTATTTGAAAAACGGAGTCGCCACGCCATTTTGATTACCTCAAAACTTTGAAAAAAAGGTTTTATGGGTTCGGAGGTTAAGTTACCCCTTGGGAAGAACGTTTGGCGTTCACCCAAAGTGCCTTGCCGGAGCAAGTCTCCCTAGATTTCATTAATCGTGTTTGCTTGCGTGCTTTCTTTGTGTGCATGTGTTTGAAAATAAGGGGGGGGGGGAATGTCCCAAGTTATCTTCCGGACGTACAAACCATTTGTTGGTTGTCGCTCGGGATTCCTTGGAATTTATGTATTTGGGATTATGATCCCGTCCTCATCTTATGACTTATGATCATCGCATTTTTAAGCCTCGGGACCCTCGGGACTTGCGTGATCGAGAGAATGACTCTCTTTTGGGTCAAAGATGAGGTTCTTTAGGAAGGAATGTCCTTAGCCCATCAATCCTACGCTTTAAGACGGTCGAGCTCGTATAGAGGCTTCATACTCATTCTTAAGCGATAATCGGAGATATAGGGTTCAAGGTTATCTTTTTCCTAAAGAAATCATGAACCTTTAATGGAAGGAACGATGCAAAGATGAGAACTTTTACACCGGTCCATTCCAAGGTTGGGGAAAAGGGAAATGCATGTAAAAATGATATTTTAGCAAAAAGATGGCATTTTGGTTTGAAAATGATGCATTTGATTGCAAATGGATGTTTTTTATGTAAAGAAATGATCTTTGTGCAAAGAGTGCATCTTTAATGTGAAAAGGGATTTAAAATGGAAAAGGAATGATTTTAATGCATGAAAAATGGGATTTAGGTGTAAAGGATGCACCTTTATGTATGAGAATGATATTTTAATGAAAAGATGACATAGTATGTACATAGATACTATCTAAATTGCAGATAGACATCAGGTTATAGCTTAAAGGGGTTTAACATCAGATTACAGCTTGAAAGCGTGAAGCTTACGCAAGCGGCTACTTATGTCGCGTGACATAGGCTGCCTATGTCGCGTGACATAACTAGCCATTTTGCAGAGGCTTTACAACTGAGATTTGCAGAGGTAACAAGGTACCAAAATGGTCAAGTTACTTCACAAACAAATCTCAGGGAGCATGTTTAACAATAATGAACACTTCAAGAGGGTGTGGATATGAGGGATCCACACTCATCTTGAGTGTTCATGCAAAAACCAAGTCAAAACGAAGATTTTATATGAAATGTAATGAAATAAAATGTGGATCTGGGTAATATGAAGCTAAAGCATGCAACTTTAACCAGAATACTATATTATCAATGCATGGAACACATAGATTTTATATTCAAAGGAAAATAGAGAGTGGAAAAGGGGTAGAAACTCGTTACCCTTGAAGATCCACAACTCCTATATCAAGTTAGATATAGGAACCTTCTAGCGTCCTCCTCCGGAGACTGAGTTCAGACCTTGGATCCTTGGGAACTCCTTGATTTCTTGATATATGTGGGAAGTGTGTGTGTGGGAAGTGTGTGTGGGATGGATTTGGGAGGTTTGAGGTGATTTGGGGGGTATGTGAGGAGAGAGGAGGCTTCCTGGGTGTATTCCTATAGAGGGGGACTGAGGGGTGGAAGAGGTGTGTCAAAATGAGAGGTGAAGGCCTCTATTTATAGGCTGCATGGGCTTGTTATGTCGCACGACATAACAAGCCATGATCATATTCCTTCCTGGAAACATGCAAGGTGGCATGGTTCTAGAACTTTTCTGGGCCGGTTATGTCGCACGACATAAGTAGCCACTGGATTCTTCTAGAAACATGCAAGGTGGCGGCCTTCTAGAACTCTTCTGGTGGTTATGTCGCACGACATAAGTAGCCAAATCTGGATTTTTCTAGAAACATGCAAGGTGGCAGTCTTCTAGAAGGGTTTTGGGATTAAGAAAAACGTGTTTCTTAATCACCAAGCATTTCCTTCAGCCCTTAAAAGGCTTGGAACAGTTCCGGAATTGTTCCGGAACTTTAGGAAAATCCGGGGAATTACCAGAAAAATTACCGGAATTGCCGGGAAAATTAACCGGAAGGCATGAGCCAGATTTGGGTACTTACAGAAGCCCCTCGGCAACGTCACTTGCAAGGCGAGTGGGGTTGTCGATAGAAAAGGATCCGATCTGGCGAATGCCGAGACGGATTGGGAGACTAAGGTGGTCGAGTGGCTGAACCTTTTGGAAGGCTACCTACGTATCCCGGAGGAATCAAGCCAGGCCGTAGTTCGGGATTAGGATCCGCTGGGGAAGGAAGAAGAGAAACTGGTCTCTTGCTGGGAAAAAGAAGAGAAAATGACCTAGGAGGTCAAGCAATTGATCCTACTGGGGATATGCTAGGAGTGACCCAGGTGGTCGAATATTTGAACTTTTATGAAGGGGCGCTTTATCACTGAGGAGTGACAAAGAAACAGGGTGACCAAAGTGGTCGAATGGCTGGACCTTTTATAAAAGGCTACCTACGTATCCCGGAGGAATCAAGCCTTGATCGTAGTTCAAGCATCACTAGATAGTTAGGAACGATGTCTAGGATCCTTGGGATTTTGACAATTCGGAGGCTGTCACCTGATTTGACAATTACTGGAGGCTGTCACCTGAGGAAGCTAGAGCTTATGGCACTATCTCTTTATGACGGAGATAGAGGTAACTTAAGTTGGGAAACTTGAGCATTCGTCACTATTCACGGATAGTGGTAGCACAAGTTGAAATGATTTGGGCATACGCCACTATTCGCGGATAGTGGTAGCACAATTTGAAATGACTTGGGCATTCGTCACTATTCGCGGATAGTGGTTGCACAAATTGAAATAACTTGGGCATTCGTCACTATTCGCGGATAGTGGTTGCACAAATTGAAATAACTTGGGCATTCGTCACTATTCGCGGATAGTGGTTGCACAAATTGAAATAACTTGGGCATTCGTCACTATTCGCGGATAGTGGTTGCACAAATTGAAATAACTTGGGCATTCGTCACTATTCGCGGATAGTGGTTGCACAAATTGAAATAACTTGGGCATTCGTCACTATTCGCGGATAGTGGTTGCACAAATTGAAATAACTTGGGCATTCGTCACTATTCGCGGATAGTGGTTGCACAAATTTAGAGTTCTGACCTAACATTATTTCATTCTAACGGAAGCTAAAGCTTACGACGTTATTTCTTTACTAAAGATAGATGACTTTATTTCTTTATGACGGAAAAAAAAACAGAGACTAAAGAAGTAAGAAGGACTCGATGATTTTTTGTAAAGAAAGTAGGACGTATCCTGATAATTTTTGTAAAAGAAGTGAATTAAAAATGCCAAAGGCAAATAAAATGAGCCACGAGGGGGTAAATTTGTAAAATAAGCCTTGGGAGGCACTGGAGGGAAAATTTAATTGAAAATGATTAGAAATGCCAGGGGCATAAAGGGTAAAAGAGGCCTACGGGGGACAAAATTGTAAAATGGAGCCTTTAGGGGCAAAATTGTAAAAAATCAGCCACAGGGGCTTAGTATGTCGCACGACATAACAGGCCCTGTGGACAGATTTATTAAAAATCGCACAGTCGCCATTTTGAAATTAATTTAGACTTGAAATTGAGAGGGAGGCGACGGCGAGAAGAGAGAGAGCAACATCAGAGAGGGAGATTCGAGGGATATTGAGTGAAATCAAACACTTCTTAGTCCGATTCCATTGAAGAATGCCTCCTAGGCTCTATCCGACCAAGAGGGCTTCTCAACATGCCAACTTAGCTACTCGGAGGAAGGGGGTGCAAAGGAATCAACGGCCGTTTCTTCCGGAAGCACCAAGGGGAGATTTTTACCCACAGCTCGATGAGCATACTTCGGATGTCACGAAGAAGGAAGAGGTAAGAAACCTAGGGTTTCTTGAAAAATTTTCAATTTGGGCGAAATTGATTTGAACTGATTTTTTTTTAGACTGTGCTATTGACATGAACTGGCATGTGAACATAGATGAATCTAGGAAATGTAATGCGTAAATGCATGCCATACATTGATCCATTTTGACCTATTTTTTGCTTGAGATGATTTCAAGAAATAGCACGAAATATTGATACTTGTGCCATGTTTTCTTGCAGGGATTGCGCACCCGTGGCTCCCCTGAGGTGATTGGCAGGCTATGGGATAGCTTGCCGGGTAGCCAGGAGCAGGTGGACTCGCCTAAGGGCCTGATTTATGCCGTCGGGCTAGGGCAATTTTTTGAGATGGCGAAGGCCATCGGGGGCACTCAGAGGAGTGTGGATCTAGTGAGGGCCTTCAGAGAGTTCTCCGTGGGAGACCACTCACTCATTTCACTTCTCTTGGGGTGAGACGACGTCACTCCGCTGGACTTTGCGGTCATTACAGATCGCTTTTACGGATGAGCCACTCTACATAGAGGAGCCCGTGCACGGTGGAGTTAAGCCCCACTATTGCCGATGATGATTTTATGGGCTTACTTGGTTTCGTTCCCCGGATCAAGAAGGGGAATGGATATGAGTTAGGGGTGCTACATGGCCTGATTCAGGGGCAGAGCAGGGACTACACTGTGGTAGATGATCCCATTGAGAGCCGGCTGAGAGCCGAGAGATTGGCTAGAGCTTTTGTATGGGTGGGCTTTTCCGACATGCTGTTCATCAGCCGCATCTACGCTTTGGTTTCACTATTGGAGCTTTTGAGAGCCCGGGATACCGTCGGGAATCTTTCTGGGGAGAGGCAGCTTAGCCGAGATGTATTTGGCCCTAGATGACGTCGCCGAGGGAAGCGAAGTACTTCACACCTTTCATCCGGCTTTCGAGGTATTCTCTCACCTTGATCTCTTTTCCTTAGCGCATTTCATTATATCCCTTGTTTTCCTGTTTTGACTTCTTCTTCTCCTTTTCGGGCTTGGGCATACGAGTATTTTGGCCGTTATGAGTGGCGAGATCAAGGATGAGTTTCCTGCCACCACTTTTCCCGCTCTTCGTCGGTGGACGAAGGATGCCAGAAATGTACCCAGACGCCGGAGGGCTCGAGGTGCAGGATTACCGCTTCTTATCATGATACGTTGACATGCACGAGAGGGGTTCCACAGAGGATGAGCTTGTTCCCTGGGACCGGTCGTTATGGCGCTTTGGATTTAGATCACGCTGCGCACTTCACGAGTGTCGCAAGCTACGGTGCGGGCTTGTCCTGAGACGCCTTGTATCTAGGAGAGAGGGTGTATAGACGCATGGGCCGAATAGGCACGCTCGGATCCCCGATGATCCTCCAGCCTAGGATGTGGTTGCCTCGCCGGTTGGAGAATGTAGATGCTTTGATCGTAGGCATGGCGGCACATCTTTACACACGAGGGGGACTATACTATGTACGTGGCCATGCATCTTCGCCTCCATGCACTGTGGTTGGTTATGGCGCTCATAGCGTGGGGCCTTCGGCGGCTATGTTGCTAGACCTCCTTTGCCCCCGACTTTCATTGATTATCGTGGTGGCGGTCGATGAGGCGAGCTCACATTGATATGTCCCAGACTCATCCTCATCTGGTGCTCCCGCGAGGTTCTAGATCTGTAAGTACTGTTCCTTACGCCTCTTTGGATTGCTTGCATCTCTCTCTGTTATCAAGAACTGTATTCTGACACTTATTATGTCATGCTTGTAACAGGTGTCAGCAAAGCTTACGGGCACTTGACCAGGGCATATACCGGCGCCGTGGGCATGATTGGCAAGCTCCGTAAAGGCATGAGTTTCGGAAGAATCTGCCGGCCACTGTGGTTCGATTGATATCTCTCCACCCGGCCAACCGAGAAGGAAGAAGAGCCGCTCTGATGACGTGGGCACCAGCGGGAGCACTAGAGGACCGACGCCTCGGACAAAGACTGCAAATGTGCCTCTTTACAGACCCATTGAGATTGATGATGATGATGAGGATGAGGATGAGGATGGTGGGGCTGAGACGGCCACAGATTACGAGCTTGACTCTGTCGTCATCACCGAGCTCGATGACTATTATCGCACAGGGACCATAGCATACGAGGCACCTTCGGACGACCCTGATGATGAGCCAGAGGAGGCTGAGGATGATGACGAGGATGGAGATGAGGGAGAGGATGATGAAGAGGGTGATGGAGAGGATTCAGAGTAGCCCCCTTTCCCCTTAGACATTTATGACTTTTCGGCTATTGTACCCCCTTTGGGGAAAACACATGTTATTATTATTTTTTTTATGCACAACTTTTGGACTTGATCTACTTTGTACAAATGGTTTGAATGGATGACTTGGATGAATTTTTAGCTTGTAAATGAATGCATGAGTGTATACGGGGTAAATGAACCATTCCCTATGCATTTGAGAGGTGAATGGATGGTATTTACAGCCATTGACAAGTCGGGGAGTGCCACTGGGAAAGCAGAAGTTGCGATGTTCGATGTACGATGTGGCTAGTTATGTCGCACGACATAAGTAGCCAACAGCTTGATTTTGTCGCGTGACATAAGTAGCCAAGACTGCACTTCTCTTACCTTTTGACCTTGAACTGGAATTGCCGACACAGGTTGGAATTGGGTGACCAAATAGGTCACAAACCTGGTCTCCTTGGGACAATGGCAAAGAGATATTGGCCCCTTAAGGATGGAAATGGGGTGACCTAGGAGGTCAAGCAACCAATCCTTCACAGGAATGTTCCAAATAAAAAAAAAAAGGTGACCAATATGGTCAGGAAATTGGACTCTCATGAAAGGCTTACGCACCATTGGAGAGTGGAGAAAGAAAAAGGTGACCAATGTGGTCGGATGGCTGAACCTTTATGAAAGGCTACCTACGTATCCCGGAGGAATCAAGCCTTGATCGTAGTTCAAACTTTACCTAGACAGTTAGGAACGATGTCTAGGATTTTCGACGTTTTGACAATTAGGAAACTGTCGCCTAGAGTTATCTCGAAGGCACTTTTGGGAGAAAACGTTATCATTAGCAATTGGCACGTTACTTGAGCCTAGGGATGATTTTTCTCTTGGAAACATGGTAGGAAAATTTGGATGCACATAGGGAATGTATTTGGGAATTGTTTGAGACGGGTTTCAAACGAGGTGGGGTTGTATCCCTTGGGTGCGGATGAGCTATTCTTGTTGTCAACGTGGACGAGAATTCCTTCTTGAAATTTGAGGCCCAGGTTTAAACCTCGGGTCTTGACTAAGGTCCTTTTCTTAAACTCTGGCGCTTGAAGCTGATGCTGACAGGCTTTTACAACCAAGCAGATGTTGGAGTGACCAACCTTTCTTCTAGGGATGGATGTGATTTATCGGAGCCCCGGTTGGAGGAAAAACTTTCTGCCAAACCCCATGTCTTACTAAAGCAAGGAAAGATCCTTTCATTTGGCAAAGCCCCGGTTGAATGAACTGAGCAGGCGAAGTGACTTGGCGAAGCCCCAGTCTGGTGACCTAATAAAAATCCCAATCTGATTGGTATTGCGAACGTGATTCTGAAATTGATCTGACCAAGACTGAATCCATCTAGGGACCTAGTGAAGAACCCGATGCGAACCCCGAAAATGGCTAAAGAAGCCCCAGTTTAAAGGAATGCTTTGACAGAGTTTTTCGAGGCAGCCCTAATGCGAATTGTAGCAGAAGAGGGAAAACCTATCCTTTTCCTTCCTTTTTTTTTATTTTCTTTTTTTTTTTAGTCACTCAGTCAACCTTAAGAAGATGCAGACAAAGAGAAGAATTTTAGGAAGATATGTACATGCAGGGGCATATTTTTCAAAAGGTGGGAATAATCCCGATTTTGTGTTATTTTGATGGCCTTATTCGATGTAGGCACAAAACTCGCTTTGGGTTTGACTCTTTTGAGAGAGTATAAGCGTAGAAAGGTTGGTAAAAGTGTATGGAAGCCCCTGCTGACAGAAAATCAGTGTTTAGCGCTATCTTTCCTAAGATGTAGAAAAGGAAGACTTGTCAAGACATCTGAAAACTTGTTTTATTTACAATGATCACAAGATTGCTTAAAACCCTTTATTAATGTTCGGGTTATTCAACCACTAATCTCGATATGAATAAACATTCTTATTAACCATGAGGAGAAAGTCAACCAATGTCGCGGATCAAGGTTGGCTGGGTGTGAAAGAAAAGTTTGTGTATAGGGAGGTCATTGATGAGATCGGGTTTTCTGGGATTTGATTTGTGTCCATGGGAGGGGTCATTTGATGAGACCGGGTTTTCGGAAATTTGAATATGCTTATGACCGGACCATTGCTGGTTGCCTACGTTCCCCTCATTGTGAGGAGCTCAGGTCGCCGTAGTTCGGCCTTGGCCGGACTGTGTAAGGCTTAGGATGAGATGATGAGGCGTGGGCCTCGGGATGATTCCTTGACCAAGTCATTCTTGGACGGCTGCTTCTGATTGCTTCCTCTTCCGTTGGGGAAGAAAGGATTCGTACGTGCCTGCAGGCTTATGAAATGCTTCTGGCTTTGCTTCGACTGCCCCATTGTTATCGACAACTTTTGTTCTTCGAGCTTTGACTTTGTCTGTTTGTCAAGCTTTTGATTGGCGGTGCTGGGTCCTTGGCCTCATTTTTCTTTTATTTTTTATGTGCAACCCCGTTTTTTGCCTAGAAATTTGCCATTTTTTGGGATTTTCGGCCTAGTGGGCATTACTCTTTTTGCACTAAGATTTTTTTCCTTTTTTTTTTTTTTTTTTTTTTTTTTTTTGAAGCACCTGAGGGCCAAGGCAAGCCCCTGCTTGAACATTCTTGATACCCTTGAGGTCTAAGCCAAGCTCCTAGGTTGTTGTCGACACGGGGTCAATCTTTCGAAGCTGAGTGGCCTTTTGTTGTCCCTTAACAATGCCGCCGTCGTTGACTTGGTCAAGGTGAAGGTGAGGACATGGTTTGGGAAAGTGTATGGCTTTGATGAAGGCCTTTTGTGGGGTAAGGAAAGTGTATGGCTTGATGGCATTAGTTGACTTTCTCACACTGATTAATCGGAACGTGAATTATTTCGAGAGATTGTTTGTTGAGCAATGCAAGTGATCATATAAAATAAAACCATTTCATTAAATGTAATGTAGGTGTGCAAATAATGTCTTAAGTCTAGCAAGAAAAGAAGAAGACTTTTTATAGAAAATTGAAGATTCAATACAATGTCCGTAGAGGACTTAATTGAAAGGAAAAAAGTACTAGAACCTACGAAGGTCGACTGAGAGACTATTTTTCCCTTTTTTTTTTTTTTTTTTTTTTTAAGGATAGGTAAACCCTAGTCTAGCTACTCTTCGCGGGTTGGGCGCCGGGGAGCTTGAGCTTTCCTTCGTAGATCGGCCACTGAATTTCTTTCTTGACTCCACACACTTGTCTGTCACATGACCATAATGCTTGTGGTACTCACAGAACTTGGCCCTGTCAACTCTACTTGGGTTTCTTGGCTTATGATTCTCGAGAGGTGTGAGAAGGCTTCGTTTCACCAAATCGTTGAAAACTTTGCTCATGGGCATCCCAAAATCATCGGGCGACGTTTCGACCTTGCACTTCTTGAATTGACCTCTTGTCATAACTTTGTCTTTGGCCCATGGAGGTTCTCAAGCTTCCCATCTTCTATCAACTTTTGGATCTCATGCCTCAAAGCGGTGCAATTGTCGGTGTTGTGCCCATGGTATTGATGGAAGCGACAGTGTTTGGTCTCGTCCATTACGATCTTGGGGTTCTGGGCTTCCAATTCTCCGGTGGATTTATCGGTTTTTCTTTCACTAGCTCTTCGAGAATCTTGCTTAAAGGCATCTCTGTATTGTTAAAGTGAAAGGAGCGAGGTTTTCGGGGACCTTGTTATTCTCAAGACTCGATTCCCATTGTCCAATTGGTTCCACTTTGTTGGATTTGGTGAAGGAAGGCTGTGACATTCTTTCCTTTGTGAGTACTTGGTCTTTGAGCCGTGCGGTTCTTTGCTTGGTATTGGGTTATGCTCGGTGGAGTCATTTCTTTGCACAGTCCGACATCTTGGGTCAAGGGAGTATTGATACTCATCATGAGGTCAAGCTTCTCTTGCATCTGTTTCACTTGCTCCATCAACATTGCCACATAGGGGTCAACGGGGACTCTTGGGCTACGGAGCAGCAACAGGACTTGTAGTAGCGAACCGACGGCTAAATTCATTAAGTCCGGTAGGTAACGGCTGAAAACTTCGGTTCATCCTTTGGCAACTCATGATCGCATTCCGGCGGGTATAGGGGCTTGAGAACATAGCCACATATCTCAAAGCGATTATGTGAGGTTGGAGCATAAAGCGGCAGGTATTGCGAGGCGAGGGATAAGTGGGGTGAAATCCAATCCGTTTGAGAAGTGAGGGCAATGGGGCCCACGATGCTGGGATGTTGGAAAGGGCCGAGGAGAAGTGGTCCTTGGCAAGGGATCATATGTGGATGGAGGAAGGTATTGGTTATAGGCTGGGAGGCTGAGATGGCTACTTACGGAGTCTCATCTTCGACCACTACCGAGAGAACCGTTGGACTCAATTGTTACTTGGACTCCTTTGCGGTGAAGAGCACCGATAAGCAATGACAGCTGTTCTTCATGAACCTTGGGCATTTTCCAAAGCCAGGACTAACTCTTCCTTCCTAATCATCGATTTCCCATACCCTCATTTTTACATCCAAATCTGCCATTCGACTCTACGAGGCCGATGAGCCGTTTGAACCCCGAAAGCCGGCCCGACCAGTACTCTCGCTCACTTCTTTTTTGCTGCGGGAAAGGGATAGGCAAGGTTTAGACTCGGGGATAGGTAAGGTTTAGACTCGAAGGATAGGTAAGGTTTAGACTCGAAGGTAAGTGTTTAGGCTGAAGGCTCAAGTAACACGAACTTATTGCTTAACTTTTGCTTGAAACACATTTTCTCCTAATCCTAATTGATCGAAAAGATGGGACCTTGAAAGGTCAAGATTGGAAGTAGAGATCGGACCGAAGGGGGGGTCATGATTAAGGATTTGACCATGAAAGGTCGAGATGGGAAATCGAAAATTGGACCGAGGAGGTCTCGATTAGAGATTGACCATGAAAGGTCGGGATAAGAAAATCAAAAATCGGACCGAAAAGATCTCGATTAGGGATTTGACCATGAAAGGTCGGGATGAGGAAAACGGAGATCGGACCGAAAAGATCTCGATTAGGGATTTGACCATGAAAGGTCGGGATGAGGAAAACGGAGATCGGACCGAAAAGGTCTCGATTAGGGATTTCAGAGATAGGAACATGCAATTATGATTACACTAATTGTTCAAGTTTACTTAAAACAATGTCTTTTATTTATTTCTATTTGGTTGGAAAAGGGGGTCTGCCCTTCTTTTTTCACAACTACTCTAGATCCTGGATCAGTGGGTTCCGTCACTACGTCTATAAGCCCCTCGTATTCCACCTGTATTTCGACCTCCCAGGGTGGACAGCCCCGGGCGAGGGTCCTATAGGGCACGCGGATCCCACCGACCGAGAGTAAAGAACGCTCCTATCGGGTCTAGCGGGTCATAGGACCTTTCAACGCACGAGCGATGCCGATTATAGTCAAGGCAATACCGGGAAAGTCTCGTCTCTCTGCCTTGACGGATCTTTGACAGAGTTTCGCTTGAGCGAATGACGGTTTTTTTTTTTTTTTTGACTTTCGGTAATGTCCGAGAATATAATAGGCATGGGTCGGGCGGCAAAAGCCGGATGACGCAGTGTCACATTGAACTTCGTTGCATACGCAGTGCGTGAGTCGGAATCGAAGTCAATGCCGGTCAAGATCTTGCCAATTTTTCCTTGTCGGAATTTTGGCAGAGTTTCGCTTGAGCGAAAGATCTTTTGATTTGTTGGCAAAGACTCGGTCTTGACTCTTACGCATTCCGTGCGGGTCAAGGTCAATAGTCAATGTCGGAGTCGAGATCTCGCCAATTTTTCCTTGGCAGAGTTCTTCTTCCGTTATGAACTAAGGTTTGACCTTTACGAGGGTATGCAACTGGGCTATATGACACGGACTAGACCAAAAACCAACCAAAAGTCACGGTTTTTGAAACGTGTGACACGGACTGTGCATTGGTCGACACCGGCTGCCATGGGGAGGTTGGGATGATTCCGTGCGCGCCGGGAGCATCGTAAGGCTGTCCGTGGCTGCAGTGGAACCACCCTCGGGTTTGAGGACGTGCGTGCAAAAGTGTACGGGATATATCGGAGTGCGCGTAGTGTGCGGTCTCCTAAAAATGTTCCTTTTGAGTTAAAACAGAGATTTTCATAAATGTGTTTTAAAGGAATGATTTTCGGGACGGGGAAAATGCAACACATAAGCACGTAAATTTTAAGGAGCCCGGTCGATCATGGAGTGAATAGCCCCAAGTGCTAGGGCTGCGGATTAACCATGATTTTTCCTGGTGGAATTGCCACGAGGTCGTATGGTCGAGAATCCTATGAGGATTAGCCGTACGGCTGCATGGATCAATTTTCCGAGTTCCACTCCTTTTGCTATTTTTCGGGTTGTTTCCCGTTCAAAGTATGCACAGATTCCAAGATGCAAATGATGCAATGCATGGTAAAAGAAAGCAAGCACGATTAATGAAATCGGCGATGGGAGTCTAACCCGCTCAAAGGGAAAAGCTTTTTGTATTTTTTTTTTCAAAATTTTTTTCAAAAAGGGATACTGGTACGTGGGATTGTTAAACCACCTTGTTATCCCAAGCCCCGGGTTAGGGAGCGATACAGGAAGGGTAAGTGGGGTCCACCTATATACCAAGTATCGACTTTTGTTTTGAAAATAAAGCTTTTCTCCTTTGGGATGATCCCCAGCGGAGTCGCCAAACTGTGAATGTGTGCCCAAAATTTTTTGTTTATTGGAATTCACGCGAGTTTGAAGACATCCGAGTTATTTGAAAAACGGAGTCGCCACGCCATTTTGATTACCTCAAAACTTTGAAAAAAAGGTTTTATGGGTTCGGAGGTTAAGTTACCCCTTGGGAAGAACGTTTGGCGTTCACCCAAAGTGCCTTGCCGGAGCAAGTCTCCCTAGATTTCATTAATCGTGTTTGCTTGCGTGCTTTCTTTGTGTGCATGTGTTTGAAAATAAGGGGGGGGGGAATGTCCCAAGTTATCTTCCGGACGTACAAACCATTTGTTGGTTGTCGCTCGGGATTCCTTGGAATTTATGTATTTGGGATTATGATCCCGTCCTCATCTTATGACTTATGATCATCGCATTTTTAAGCCTCGGGACCCTCGGGACTTGCGTGATCGAGAGAATGACTCTCTTTTGGGTCAAAGATGAGGTTCTTTAGGAAGGAATGTCCTTAGCCCATCAATCCTACGCTTTAAGACGGTCGAGCTCGTATAGAGGCTTCATACTCATTCTTAAGCGATAATCGGAGATATAGGGTTCAAGGTTATCTTTTTCCTAAAGAAATCATGAACCTTTAATGGAAGGAACGATGCAAAGATGAGAACTTTTACACCGGTCCATTCCAAGGTTGGGGAAAAGGGGAAATGCATGTAAAAATGATATTTTAGCAAAAAGATGGCATTTTGGTTTGAAAATGATGCATTTGATTGCAAATGGATGTTTTTTATGTAAAGAAATGATCTTTGTGCAAAGAGTGCATCTTTAATGTGAAAAGGGATTTAAAATGGAAAAGGAATGATTTTAATGCATGAAAAATGGGATTTAGGTGTAAAGGATGCACCTTTATGTATGAGAATGATATTTTAATGAAAAGATGACATAGTATGTACATAGATACTATCTAAATTGCGAGATAGACATCAGGTTATAGCTTAAAGGGGTTTAACATCAGATTACGGCTTGAAAGCTGTGAAGCTTCGCAAGCGGCTACTTATGTCGCGTGACATAGGCTGCCTATGTCGCGTGACATAACTAGCCATTTTGCAGAGGCTTTACAAGCGAGATTTGCGAGAGGTAACAAGGTACCAAAATGGTCAAGTTACTTCACAAACAAATCTCAGGGAGCATGTTTAACAATAATGAACACTTCAAGAGGGTGTGGATATGAGGGATCCACACTCATCTTGAGTGTTCATGCAAAACCAAGTCAAAACGAAGATTTTATATGAAATGTAATGAAATAAAATGTGGATCTGGGTAATATGAAGCTAAAGCATGCAACTTTAACCAGAATACTATATTATCAATGCATGGAACACATAGATTTTATATTCAAAGGAAAATAGAGAGTGGAAAAGGGGTAGAAACTCGTTACCCTTGAAGATCCACAACTCCTATATCAAGTTAGATATAGGAACCTTCTAGCGTCCTCCTCCGGAGACTGAGTTCAGACCTTGGATCCTTGGGAACTCCTTGATTTCTTGATATATGTGGGAAGTGTGTGTGTGGGAAGTGTGTGTGGGATGGATTTGGGAGGTTTGAGGTGATTTGGGGGGTATGTGAGGAGAGAGGAGGCTTCTGGGTGTATTCCTATAGAGGGGGCGAGGGGTGGAAGAGGTGTGTCAAAATGAGAGGTGAAGGCCTCTATTTATAGGTCACTGCATGGGCTTGTTATGTCGCACGACATAACAAGCCATGGCTATATTCCTTGGAAACATGCAAGGTGGCATGGTTCTAGAACTTTTCTGGCTGGTTATGTCGCACGACATAAGTAGCCACTGATTCTTCTAGAAACATGCAAGGTGGCGACCTTCTAGAACTCTTCCTGGCTGGTTATGTCGCACGACATAAGTAGCCAAATCTGGATTTTCTAGAAACATGCAAGGTGGGCAGTCTCTAGAAGGGTTTTGGGATTAAGAAAAATGTGTTTCTTAATCACCAAGCATTTCCTTCAGCCCTTAAAAGGCTTGGAACAGTTCCGGAATTGTTCCGGAACTTTAGGAAAATCCGGGGAATTACCAGAAAAATTACCGGAATTGCCGGGAAAATTAACCGGAAGGCATGAGCCAGATTTGGGTACTTACAACGGGGTCCGATACGTTTTACCCCAAGATCATCTTCTCTCCCGTAAGAGAAGTAATCTCGGGTTAAAATGGCGTTCCGGCCCCGTTCTTTACGTTTATGTTATTTACAAGTCCGGATCGTTTGATCCGTTGATTCGCAACTTTACAGTCCGAACCGTTTGGTTCGTGATAGTCATTTACAAAATCCAGATCGTTTGATCCGTCGATATTGTCATTTAAATTATGCAACTTTACAAGTCTGAGTCGTTTGGCTCGTCGATCGCATCTTTAATGTCCGGATCGTTTGATTCCGTCGATATCGCATTTTAAATACTGTCATTTAAAAGTCCGAGCCGTTTGGCTCGTGATAGTATTTATTTATCAAAGTCCGAGTCGCAAAATGATTCGTTGATCGCATCTCATTTAATGCCTTTTTTATAAAATCGCTAACAATGTAATGCCCGGTTCAAAACCGGAGTTCGTCATTCGAGCTCCCTTTCAAAACGCGCAAAAGTGACGCTTGGCATCCAAACAATCATTTTTAAACTCAAAACCCGACGTTTGACATTCAAACGCTCTTTTATTAAAAGTCAACATTTGACACTTAAGCTAAAGATTCAAATTCGTCACTCGCACCTTTTTCCTAAAAAAAACCCAAAACCGATGTTTGTCATTCAAACGCTCACTTTTTCCAAGAATCATAAAATCAACGTTTGACATTCAAACCAAGATTAAGCTTGTCATTCAAGCCCCCTTTTCAAAAAATGCAATACACACACACACACGCACACAATTTCGAGAAAGGTAGAAAGACTCGTCATACGAGGCATTTCGGGTGATCTCAACATACTCTTCCCGAAACGTAACGTGACCTCCGAACCTAACAATCTCTGGTCCTAAAAGCCATATCCAAATTTTGGGCTCAAAATACAAAACGACACGTTTTCAAAGCCATTTCCAAAGTTTGGGCTCAAAATACAAAACGACACGTTTTCAAAGCCATTTCCAAAGTTTGGGCTCAAAATACAAAACGACACGTTTTCAAAGCCATTTCCAAAGTTTGGGCTCAAAATACAAAATGACACATTTTCAAAGCCATTTTCAACGTTTGGGCTCAAAATTCAAAACCGCGTGGCGACTCCTCTCCTTCCCGAAAGCGAGGTCCCAAACTCCGCGAAAGCCAACCGCTCGCAGCGCTTTCCCCCGCGCGCGATCCGGGTAATTTCACCCGACGTTGACGAACTGATGAAAGAGGAAGGCCCCAACGTAAATGACAATGAGGGTAGAAGACTTAGACAAATCATTATTGAATCCCTGGAATTTCGAGACGGTCCAGAAATGGAGCATGTGGATGAGTTGGAGGATGTAGTCATCAACCCTGACTACCCTGAGCAAAAAATCAAACTCGGGTGCCAGCTATCCCCAGAAGAAAAGGAAGAAATCATCTCCCTTTTAAAAAACAGTCTTGATATCTTCGCTTAGAGAGTTGAAGACATGAGGGGGATTAATGAAGAAGTAGCCCTCCACCGCCTGGAAGTTGACCCGTCTACTAAAACCATCGCGCAGACAAGGAGGATCTTTGCAAGTGACAAGGATGAAGCTATCAAGGAAGAGGTGCAAAATTTACTTAGCGCCAGAATCATCCGAGAAGTGAAATACCCCGTTTGGTTGGCGAACATGGTGATGGTTAAAAAACAAAATGGGAAGTGGCGAATGTGCATAGATTTCACTGATCTTAACAAAGCCTTCCCTAAGGACGGTTATCATCTCCCAAGAATTGATAAGTTGGTTGACTCCATAACTGGACACCGAACTCTCAGTTTCTTAGATGCCTATTCAGGCTATCACCAAATCAAAATGGCGGAAGAGGACATTGAGAAGACGACCTTCCAAACATCGGGGGGAAATTATTGTTATGTCATGATGCCCTTTGGGCTTAAAAATGTGGGTGCTACATATCAACGTATGGTGAATGAAGTGTTTGGAGAACAAATAGGTCATAACATGGATGCCTACATTGATGACATGGTCATAAAGACCAAGGAGGGCAGTCACGCCCCTAACCTGGAGGAAACTATAAACAATCTCCGAGCAAACAACATGAAGCTAAACCCAAGTAAATGTGTGTTTGGGGTGACAGCTGGAAAGTTCCTAGGCTTCATGGTATCACAAAGGGGAATAGAGGCAAACCCTGAAAAAATTATAGCCCTGATTGACATGAAGGAACCTACCAACATCAAGGAGGTTCAGGGATTGAACAGAAGAATAGCGGCTCTTGAAAGATTCATTGCCAAATCCGCCCAAAAATCACTGCCATTCTTCAAGGTATTGAAGGGGACCAAGAGCTTCTCCTGGACTCCTGAATGCTCCGAGGCATTCCTCCGGTTGAAGGAGTACATGAGTTTCCCTCCCTTGTTAAGCAGTCCGATGACTGGCGAGATGCTTTATGTCTTCTTAGCCGCCACAGATCATGCAGTGGCAGCTGTTTTTGTACGAAATGATGAAGGAACTCAGAAACCAGTCTACTAAATGAAGTTCCCTGCCTCCAACAACCAGGCTAAATATGAGGCTCTGATATTTGGATCAAGAAGACATTGTCAATATCCCTCTAGTTGTCCATGAGGAACAAGCTCAACAACCTCAAGAACAAGTGCCTTTAAGAAGATCCACTAGAGAGAGATGAAGTGCCATTTCGGATGATTACTTGGTATTTATAAATGAACAAGAGGTAGATATTGGTCAATTGGAAGATGATCCAATCAACTTTCATGAGGCCATTGGTAGTTCTAACTCTCAAAAGTGGATAGACGCCATAAATGATG
The DNA here is from genome assembly GCA_022495995.1 of Adenophora triphylla var. japonica. Taxonomy (NCBI): domain Eukaryota; kingdom Viridiplantae; phylum Streptophyta; class Magnoliopsida; order Asterales; family Campanulaceae; genus Adenophora; species Adenophora triphylla. The sequence goes on along the minus strand of JAFEMH010000250.1, from coordinate 108,832 downwards.
AGATTAAATCAATGAAAGACAATGATGTATAGGATCTTGTCCCATTGCCAGAAGGAGTGAAACCTATTGGTTGCAAATGAATATTTAAAACCAAAAGGGATTTACAAGGCAATGTGGAAAGACATAAGGCACATCTTGTCGCTAAGGGATTTACTCAGAAAGAAGGAATAGATTATAAAGAGACTTTCTCTCCGATTTCTTCGAAAGACTCTTTTAGAATCATTATGGCATTAGTGGCACATTATGACCTAGAGTTACATCAGATGGATGTTAAGACTGCGTTTCTTAATGGAGACATTGAAGAAACAATTTATATGGTGCAACCAGAAACCTTGGTTTCAAAAGATTCAAAGGATATGGTATGCAAACTCAAGAAATCCATCTATGGACTCAAACAAGCATCCCGTCAGTGGTATTACAAATTTCATCAAGTTGTATTGTCATTTGGTTTCACGACAAATACAGTTGATGATTGTGTCTACCACAAGTTCAGTGGGAGTAAATATATTTTTCTGGTTTTATATGTGGATAATATCTTACTAGCCACAAATTATACGGACTTACTGCATGAAACTAAGAGATTTCTCTTCAAGAAATTTGAGATGAAAGATCTGGGAGATGCATCTTTTGTATTAGGAATTCAAATACACAGAGATCGTTCTCGAGGTATTCTTGGATTGTCACAAAAGAGTTACATTGATAAGGTACTTAAGAGATTTGGCATGCAGGATTGTAAAATGGGTGACACCCCAGTGGCTAAAGGTGACAAATTCAATCTTGCTCAGTGCCCCAAGAATGAGATTGAATCTAAGGAAATGAATAGCATCCCTTATGCTTCGGCTATAGGGAGCTTGATGTATGCTCAGGTTTGCACTCGCCCAGACCTAGCATTCATAGTTGGTGTTTTAGGCAGATACCTTAGCAATCCTGGAAAGGATCATTGGATAGCAGCCAAGAGGGTCATGCGTTATTTACAGAGAACAAAGGATTATATGCTCACTTACAGAAAGTCGGATGGACTTGAGATCATTGGGTATTCGGATTTCGACTTTGCGGGATGCCAAGATAGTTGTAAGTCTACTTCGGGCTACGTTTATCTACTTTGTGGAGGAGTAGTTTCTTGGAAGAGTGTTAAGCAGACACTTGTTGCTACTTCTACGATGGAGGCAGAGTTTGTGGCGTGTTATGAGGCATCAAATCACGCAATTTGGTTGTGAAATTTTATCACTGGGCTGCGCATATTAGGTGGCGTTGATAGGCCATTAAAGTTATTTTGTGATAATAAGTCGGCAGTTATGTATTCTAATAACAACAAGAGCTCGTCTAAGTCTAAGCACATAGACATTAAGTATCTTGCTGTTAAGGAACGGATTCAGAGTGGACTAATTTGTATTGAGCATATTGGGACTAACTCCATGGTCGCAGATCCGCTTACTAAGGGTGTAACACCGAAGGTTTTTCACGAGCACACTGCTTGTATGGGTGTTGTATCACTAGAGTATGCTTAGATTGAGTGGGAGTTTTGTATTTTGCTCTTACATTTATTGTTATGAGTATATTTGGTTTTTTCAGTTTTGGTTAATAAAGTTATTTTGCACTCTGAATATTTGGTTGATCTCAAAATAAGGTTGGACCAGTTGAGAATAGACATATGAAGATCACATTACATGTTATTCCATGCTACACATCCATACTTGATCCATGTCATTTAGTTGAGTTAATATATGTGATCACTGATGGGTCTAGTTGTGCTAATAGTAACGAAAACCTCTTTGATCCTTATGTTGATTTGACTAATGGACCGGATTGGTTTAAGATGACAGAATTTGGTAAAGCATTGCTATTAAGGTCTATAATGTGACATGCAATTAAACTAAGGTATTATACTATGTACAAGTGTAAGTCCAAGTAGGAGATTGTTGGAATATTTTATGGACTTTACATATACTAGTATAATAAATAAAGTATTTGGGCACATAGACGTATGTGCACTATAAGTAATTGTATATGTCACATTAAATATTAAAGTATTTGGGCCTAATAAAGTGATCTACTAAAGTTAAAGGGGGCCCAAGTCATCTTTTATAAGTATGAGATCTACAGTTAATATGTGTAGATACCTAAGGGGCCTAGTTGTTAATCTATGATGGGCTGGCTAACATACTAGGTCATTATAAATATAGGGTTATGGTCCCCAATTGACCTACCTTGGTTTTATTCTCTTGATTCCCATTGTCATCTGAATTCTAAGAAACCTAAGGATCAATTGGAAGGCAATAATCGTTCATCAAGTCTTCATCAAGTATTCTCCAGATATTGCTATGGATTCATCTATCGTTCCATAATCTTTGATAACATGAAGCATGATTGTCCTAGAATAAATATTCCGCATCATTCTAGGGTTTATGTATAATTAATTCCATCACATATCAATTAAAATAAAGTAACAACAACATCATGCAACTCCCTAAATTTATAGTCTAAGCTTAGTAACTAAAAACTACATATCAATTAACATAAAAGTAACAACAACATCTTGGAAAACAATCTTAATGCTTGAATTTCAAAAGTTGACTCTTTCAGTGGAGTGGAGAGAGTATATTTCATCTCAAAATTATAGGAGTCAAAGGTTCCATCTTTCATCATTCATCCTCATTCTGTGAATACAAAACTAATTTCAATAATCAATTTTGATATAGGAAAAAATCAAACAAATATCAATTATCAAAATAGTGAATCATGACCGAAACCGAAATTGAAACACTTCATCACCAACATTGCAATTTAAGAAAGCATGAAACCAAAACTTCAACCTGAATAATAGTGAAAACAGGTCCACACTGATTTATAGCCTGATCCGAACGCTCGAGTCGATCAATGACCATATACCCAATCACATAAAGCTATCAGAAGTATGCAAGCGCTACAAGATGGGTGACAAAACCTTAATTTTATGTAAAATAAAATCGTAAAATTGCTATAATAATTAGCCACTAAAAGTCATTTCTTTGTGAAGTAGTTCACCTTGATATAAGTAGTAAACAAGTGTCTTTAATCCATATAAACTCTATATTAAGCCTCAAAGATGATCTCGGATCATTGGGCATAAAAATAAATATCTCCACAATACACATACAAAAATATTTACAAAGATCCCAATTACATTATACTAAAAAAATTATGAGTCTACGAACTTGAACAACAAAATGCTGAAAAAAAGGCATCTCAAAATGAAACAGCGTCGTAACTGTGACACTCTAATCATGGCAGTAAACTTAAGTTAGAGAGTCTAGCTTGAGGCACTCCCAAGATATTCTATAATTAAAAAATGAGCAATAAGCTCACAACGAAGGAGAGAGCACTGCAATACCAAATGCACATCCAAGGTTGGAAGATAATTCACATCGATAGTCTATATCCAACTAAATATCGAACTACCCATGTGACTTTCCAATCACGTTTCGTGCATACTCCCACACAACAATCTCATTGAACTTGGCCCTCGGGTCAGGAGAATGCAAAGTTTACAGATGAATGTGTAGATTAAAATCATCTTTAGTTGGTTCAAACTTCCACCACTCTTCCCATGGCATCACAATAATTATGCATTGACCCTATATATGAAAATACAAAGCAAAAATAAGCATTATTTCAAAGATAACTAATATGGAATTCAAACAGTCATTAAAAAGAGTTGTAAATGGATAACCAATAATTACTCGCATTATCAAGAGCAACGTCAGTGCAAGTACATAATTATGTTTTATGTATGAATAATGATCAAGAAAATAGTTACTTGACTTGATTCCCTTCGAAACTTTGTACTGCTAAACATCAAATGAGGTAAAAGGAAATAAAAGAAATTCATATCATTTAGCCCAAATATTCTGTTCATGGCCTATACAGAAAAAAGTTTTGTACCCTTTTCAGAATTACGTTCAGAGCTAAAACTATTAATATTCTTCACCTCCTTTGAAGGAGATCATCTTGGAACACCCCCAACCAATGTCTTAAAATGCTTCAAAGGAAGAGAGAAATCCACATTTTTTGGATCATCAGGAGAAATCTTGTCAAAAAATCTGAGGCCCCCCCCAAGTTGTGTCAGTGCTGCAGTTGCCCGGGCAGAAAATCTACAAGTGAATCAATTAGAAAATGATGAATTAGTTGCTAGGATTCTCACATGGAGGGAAGGGAAGGCGGTGGCTCGCTGAATTCAAGCATGAGAAACGAACGAAGCAATGGAAATAGTGATATTCACGAAATTTGAAACTGCCAAAAACTAACATACTGAACCTTGAACTATCAAATCAATCCCTTTAGGAAAGTTAAGATGATATTCTTTGAAACATTTCCAGTTCTTCATGTAAACATAGGTTCATATACTTGTGATTGAAATTAAAGCATCATTAATTACTCCCTATTGATTTGGAATAACCTTGCACCTACATTGCCTAAATATTAAAAGTCTGATTTACTCGGGTATAATTGCCATCAACCAAAAGTTTCAAAAGTTAAATACAATGTTTCTCTGACAATAAGTCTGATTTACTCCCTATTGATTTGGAATAACCTTGCACCTACTTTGCCTCAGTTGAATCTCTAACTAAGTTTGGACCCCAAAGTCTCGCCTCACCAACTTCATCCCAACAGATTGGAGATCGACATTTCCTCCCATACAGTGCCTCATACGGTGCCATCTCTATAATGGACTGATAGCTGTTGTTATAGGCAAACTCCACAAGAGGTAAATGATCTTCCCACAATGCTTGGAAATCCATCACGCAAGCTCGTAGTATATCCTCGAGGATCTAAATAGTTCTTTCCATTTGTCCATCGGTCTGAGGATGAAATGCGGTACTGAAACTCAACTTTGACCCCAATGCTTCATGTAATGCTCTCCAAAACTGAGAGGTGAACCGCAGATCCCTATCTGACACAATGGTAACCGGTACTCCATGTAATCTCACAATCTCTCGGATGTACAATTGAGCCAATTTCTCCAAGGAATACTTGATTGACACAGGTAGAAAATGTGCAGACTTAGTTAACCGATCCACAATCACCCATATCGCGTCCATCTTCTTAGGCGTAGGAGGTAATCCCGTGACAAAATCCATCAAAATGCCTTCCCATTTCCACTCCGGAATCTTCAATGGTTGAAGCAATCCCGCAGGTCATTGATGCTCTGCTTTAATTTGTTGACACGTTAAGCACTTGGACACGAACTCGGCAATCTCCTTTTTCATTCCATTCCACCAATACCCTCTCTTTAAATCTTGATACATTTTAGTACTCCCGGGGTGAACGGAAAACTTGGAATTGTGACCCTCTTCCAACACTTGTCTTTTGATCTCCGGGGACGAAGGAATGCAAATCCGACCCTTGAAAGTTACAATCCCCTCTTGATTCACTGAGAATTCACTTGCTTTTCCATCTTGCAACTTTTCCCGGATTTTCTTCAATTCCTCGTCATTTTGTTGGGCTTCCAAAAGATCTCCGTATATAGTTGGAACAGCTCTCACATTCGCAAACAACATATGACTCTTCACTTCCCTATATCTCAAAGATGATAGATAAGCCTTGCGGCTAATAGCATCCGCTATCACAATAGCTTTCCCTGGATGATACGAGATGGTACAATCATAATCCTTCAGGAGCTCTAACCATCGCCTCTGTCTGTTGTTCAGCTCCTTCTGGGTGAATAGATACTTCAAACTTTTATGATCCGTGAATATCTCGAATTTAGCCCCGTATAGGTAATGTTTCCACTTGTGCAAAGCAAAGATAATAGCTGCTAATTCCATGTCATGAGTAGGATAGTTTCGCTCTGCTGGTGATAATTTCCGTGAAGCATACGCAATTACTTTTCCCCTTTGCATAAGAACACACCCCAACCCTTCTTTAGAAGCATCACTAAAAATGACGAAATCCTTGCAACCATCTGGCAAGGTAAGGATCGGTGCCGAAGTCAATCTCTTCTTTAACTCATTAAAGCTAGCCTCGTACTTCGCATCCCACATAAAAGGAACCTCCTTCCTAGTCAACCGAGTCAATGGAGTTGCAATCCGTGAAAATCCCTCAATAAACCTTCGGTAATATCCCGCTAAGCCGAGGAAACTGCTGTCACTGTAGATGGCTGTTTCCAATTGACTACTGCCTCAATCTTCGCAGGATCTATGGTAATCCCATCACATGATACGACATGGCCAAGGAAAGAAATCCGCTCAAGCCAAAACTCGCATTTGTTGAACTTGGCAAATAGTTGTTTCTCACGAAGCACGGATAACACGGTTCTCAAGTGCTCCTCATGTTCTTCCTGAGATTTGGAGTATACCAAGATGTCATCAATGAAAACCACAACAAAGTTATCAAGATACAGATTGAAAATTCGGTTCATCATAACCATAAACACGGCCGGTGCATTGGTCAATCCAAAAGGCATCACAAGGAATTCATAGTGTCCGTACCTCATCCTGAACGCAGTTTTAGGAATATCCTCCGGTTTGATCTTCAACTGGTGATAACCACTACGCAAATCCAACTTGGAATAGATAACCAACCCTTGGAGTTGATCGAAGAGGTCATCAATGTGAGGCAACGGATACTTTTTTTTGATAGTGGCTTGGTTCAACAACTTGTAATCAATACACAACCGTAGCGTACCATCCTTCTTTCTAACAAATAACACTGGCGCTCCCCAGGGTGACACACTGAGACGAATAAAACCTTAGTCAAGTAGTTCCTGCAACTGAACTTTCAACTCTTTAAGTTCGGCTGGAGCCATTCTGTACGGAGCCTTAGAAATTGGTGAGGTACCAGGTACAAGATCAATACAAAATTCTATCTCTCTATCAGGAGGCATAGCATACTCAGTTGAGAACACATCACTGAATTCATTCACAACTGGCACTTGCGACAACTCGGGAGATTTCTTACGAACATCTACCACGTAAGCCAAGTAGCCCTCACACCCCTTTGACAACAACATCCTAGCTTTTAATGCAGATATCACATATATGCCAAACAATGACTTATCAGCATCAAAGACAAATACAGGCACATTAGGCATAGAAAAGGTGATGCGCTTCTTGTGACAATCCACCAAAGCATGACAATAGCTCAACCAATCCATGCCTAAAATAACATCAAAGTCTCGAATTGGTAACTCTACCAAATCCACGGGAAACACATGACCAAATATAAGTACCTCACAATCATGATAAATCAGAGAAGAATCGAGGCACTCTCCAACGGGAGTAGACACCCCAAACACATAAGGTAACAGTTTAGGCAATTTATGCAAAGTGAATGCAAAATGCGATGCCACATATGAATGAGACAACCCAGGGTCGATAAGAACACGAGCCCTGACCCCTGAGACAGGGACTATACCTCTAATAACTGCTGACGGATCTACTTCGCCACGACCTAGGGCAAACACCCTACCCGGGACTCTCTCCTTAGGTTTTCCTTCTATATCCCTCTTAACACCACTCCGTGGCTGAACCCCCTGCGGTCTGCCACCCGCAGCCTGACTCTGGATAAAGTTTGGACAGTCTCTTCTGTAGTGTCCCATCTCACCGCAACTAGTACACTTTCCTTGCTTCGCCCAACAATTCTCTTTCGCATGTCCACCCTTCTTACACCAATTACACACAATGCCAACTTTACTAGGTGCCGTACGGAACGAACCACCAACATTTCCTCCTTTAGCCCCTCCAGGAGTTGGAGCTTTTGGCTGGCCCGGCTGCTGACCTGAACCTTGACCTGCGAACTTGGACTTGAATCCGCCACCTTCATGCTTGCCTCTGTGTTCTTCAATATCATTCTCAATTCTGTAAGCCATGTTTACCGCCGCTTGATAAGTGGGAAAGTCATGAGTCAACAGTTGTTTTCTGAATTCCAACCTCAATCCCTTCACGAATCTATATACCCTCCTTTGCTCCTCCGGTGCAAGATGGGGACAATACCTTGCCAATTCAGTGAACTTCGATGAATACTGAGCCACAGAAATTGTTCCCTGCTCCAGCTTCAGGAATTCTGCCTCTTTCTTATCCCTCGTCGCCATCGGTATGAAATGCTCTCTGAAACTCTGGGTGAAGTTGTTCCATGTCTGTGGAGTATGATCTCTTTCCCAACTTTCCTTGAGTATTTGCCACCAATGCTCGGCTGGACCCTCTAGCTTGAACACTGCACAACGAACCTTTTCCTCATCTGAGCTTCCCATTGCTACAAAAATTTTCTCCATCGCTTCTAACCACCGTTCCGCTTTAACTGTATCCGGGTCTCCATTGTAACTGGGTGGCGCTAGCTTAACAAATTTTTCCAACCCATTTGCTTGTCTCCCTTCTTGATGTTGTTGCTGACCTTGGCCTTGAGCTGCGATACCTTGAATAAAAGTCTGGAACATGTTCATCAATTCCACATTTGGATCCCCTCCGGATCCCCCCGCATCTGGATCTCCTTCCACCCTTTGCTGTTCTTTACCCGTACCAGCCATCACATAATTCCCTGCATCAAACACTCGGTGTCAGACATCACACACTCCCCCTTAGACTAAACTTCTACCCTTAACGTCTAACCTTAGCTCTGATACCAACTGTGGGGCCTCCCCAACCCCGAGACCTATATACTCGTGCCCCGATGGTAGGGTCCCCAAAAAGGACTCATCTTAATTGAAATCATTTAATTAAACCATTCACATCAAGTGAGGTTTTCAGAAAAATTTGACATGACCGCTCTACAAGCAAGAGTTAAGAAAACCTATTCGACAAGCAACCTGCTTTACTTCATTCCACATTGAAAGAAAGGTTCACACCATCACACATTTAAAAACCACACCACATTATTTACAAACCATAGTTTGAAAATGTTTATAAAAGTTATTTAAAACTTTCCCCAAAAGAATAACATCCAACATAAACCCCTCCTAACACAACGTACCCCGACAACCAAAAGACGATCCAACTGTACCCCGGTCTCACCGATCCTGACCTCCTGTCTCAGTGGTATCTAAAAAAAATTAAAGGGAGAGGGGTGAGAAAGAATCTCAGTAAGCTATTATGAATGCATCAAGATGCCAAATAAGATGCAACACGTAAACAAGTTGTTCAACATCATATTTGGAATACGGTAAACACATTACGTTACCTGACCTTACCTTTTCCCATCTAAACAATAAGTCGTACTACATTGGGATTGAAACCCATTTTCCTTGTTAACGGCTTAGGCCTATTCACGCCTTACAAGACCCATTTTTCAGGGAACCATGTAAGGTATCAGTATCCTATAAATCTCAGAGGGTTCAAGTTGTAAGAAGTCAAACCAATTCTCAATGAAAGATCGTCGTTCTGATTTCTTTGCAAATTCTAGACCTTTTAATCAAATACAAAGATCGGTTGAAGCTAGACTTCAACCTTCACAATCACTTTGATAAAGTATAAAGATCAGTCGAAGTCAAACTTCGGCGTTTACATGCACTTTAGCCAAGTATAAAGGTTAGACGAAGCCAGACTTCATCGATCGCTATAACGGAATAAGACGACTCATCCGGACGATCTTGCCTCCGAGCAACGATCTATGGACCTTCGTACTATACCTACGAGCCATTCAAATGGTTAAAAAAGCACAAGTATGAATAAGGGTCAGTCGTATTGAGATGACCTATGTTCTGGTCATCACTAACAACGACCATACACACTTGTCCTCAAACTTTTTGCATTCACCAAGTTATCACATGCTATCTACGTTAACACACAAATTAACAAGCATAAAACAACAAACATCAATTAGATAAAGCATTGTACGACCCCCTCTAAACAACGAGGAAAAGGTCCAATTACATTACAAAGTACAAATTGTTTAAAACAATGTTTAGAACCATAAAACCAAAATGAAACATTGTTTGCAAATTACAAGTTATGGAGGCTACTGTTGATCATTGACATTCAATGGAATCTCGTCGGGATCAGGACCGTCGTCAATAAAGTGGGCATAATAAGCATCAAAATTCTTGGGATCTATGGCTGGGATGGGCCACTCCTCTTTCCCATCCTTCTCATTATCCTCCTTAATGATGAGTAGATCGTTATCATCAAAGGGAACGAGATGATGGACTGAACGAGCGGCTAGATCGTACGAATCCTCGGCACAAAGATCCACAAGCTTCCTCAGAGAGATTTTATCTTTGGTCTCCTGATCCACCAGAGCTCGTCGGGCCAAATGCTTGGCTCCGACCTTGAAGAAGCCTTTTGCCTTTTCAGTTATCATTAGGAGGCACTCATTGCTCTGCTTATACTCCTTGACGGCATCCAACTTGGCTTGATCCAGAGCAGCCTAATGATCAACCTTCATCTTCTCAATCCACTCTAGGGCAGCATCATGTTCAGACTTCATTTTCTCAAATTTAGCATTCACGGCAGGAAAGCCGTTGGAGAAGGTCGTCACTTCCTGTTCAGCCTTTTCCTTGTCTGACATGAGCTTGGCCTTATCATTTTCCAAGAGGCCGACCTGAACCAGAGCCTCGTCCTTCTGCACCATCAAGGACTCGTAGGCACTAGTCAACTCACCAACATTCTTCTCGGCCTCATTGAGCTTTTGCTCCGCAGTCTCCTTGGCGCCAACTGATTGGACAAGTTGCTCGCTGTCCCGGTGCTCTGCCTCAAGGCTGTCCCTGTAATCTGAGGACATGGCCTCCATCATCGACGACAGCTATACCAATAAGGATGTTAATAAAAGTATGAGACAACGAAGAAAGACTTATGGAAATGAAGGGATGAACTACCTCAGTCTGGATCAACCCAAGACGGGCGTGATAGGTCTCCAGAGAGAGCTTAGCAGTCTTCAACCTTTGGACAAGCTCCATGTCCCTGGATCGCCTGGTGATGGCCGTCCCCAAAATGAGGGGGTTAGCCTGTCTGTTCAGGTAAGGAACCCCAGCTATTGGAGGAACCTGGTGTGAATACCCTGTCCCGATGCAACACGCATTCGGAAGTTTGAAATAAATAATCATATAATGTCGAATCGAAATGGTATATTCATTTAGTGACACTCTCTTTAAACCATATTAAAATATTAGTTTAAATTTTGAGAGTCGCCACGCCACTTTGATATAGCCCAAAGCTTTGAAAAAAGGCTAAACAGTTAATTGGGTTCGGGGGTCAAGTTACAACAGAAGAAGAAACGCTATCACTCCTATTGCCCGACGGATCGGTCTTTCTAGCATGTGGGGGTGTTGGTTGTGTGCGGTGTTTACAGGAATAGATAGAAGAAACGGGATCATGCATAAGGAGGAGGGGAGAGAAAGAATTAATTGATGATCACACCTTAGAACCTTTGAGTTAGGCCCTCGGAAGGTGCACTAATCAACGTTCATCCTTGGGGAATTGTTGATCATGGGATAATTATTACTAAGGTGGAAAGTAAGAAATAGTTCCTAGATCCATTGGGTTTTCTTGGGCGAAACCTTAGATCATCCTCGGCTATGCATATTTAAATATATTAAAAAGGTCCTAAATCTAGCATAAAGGCACAATTAAAATATAATAAGCATGCAAATATTATTATAATATGGCGATAATAATAATAGTAGGGAACAAAAATATTAATAAGAGCCTTACCAATTCTAGCAAGACTTTGGGATCGAATCTAGGGCGATTCGAAGAACGTGGGGAGAGATATGGAAAAATCAAGTGTAGTCTTGAATTTCCGAAATAAAACGTGTGTTGAAAACTGATATCGGGCACACCTATTTATAGTGCTTTGGTAATTGGGCTGGACCAGAGGAAGGGTCGATCGGCCTTAAATATAAGGTTCGATCGGCACAGAAAAGAAGGGTCGATCGGCCCTAAATGTTAGGTTCGATCGGCACAGAAAATAAGGGTCGATCGGCCATTTAAAGGATAAGGGCCGATCGGCACTATCTCCTGGCGTTCTTTCCACGCATGCGGATGACGGCGGAGGGGACAAAATGATTAAAGGATTTTTTTTAGGGTTCCATTTAATTAACCGGGCCAGGATATTTTTGAACTACCCTTTTTTAGGACCGGGTACTAACAGTAGCCCCTCGGCGACGCTTCTTGTAAGACAAGTGGGGTCGACGATAAAAAAAATAGGATCCGTCCTGAAAAAAGGGATTTCAAGAGGTGAAACGATGATCTTGCGGATGTGAGGTTTGGACTCGAGCTGAGTCGCAAATGAAAGGTGACCGGGTAGGTCGAGCGGCTGGACCCACGTCGGGCTACCTACGTATCCCAAGAGGAATCAAGCCAAGTCGTAGTTCGAAAGAGTGGGCATTTAGTACCCAAGAATGGCGGACGTGCGGCATCTCAAACCGAAGATATAATTGTGTGGGAATCACCCAAGGATGCGTGACTGCGTGAAAGTCACTGGAATGTGAAGTCGTGACTGCGTGAAAGTCACTGGTGTAACTGTGCGGGAGTCACCCAAAAAATTGTGAGAGTATGACTATGAGGGAGTCACCCGGGAAGTTGGAATTTTAACTGTGTGGGAGTCACCCCGAAAAAGTAGGAATTTGACTTTGTGGGAGTTATCCCGAAAAATAAGGATTTGACTTTGTGGGAGTTACCCCGAAAAATAAGGATTTGACTTTGTGGGAGTCACCCCGAAAAATAAGGATTTGACTTTGTGGGAGTCACCCCGAAAAAATAGGAATTTGACTTAATAAAACAAAAAGGTTTTGAGTTAAATAATAATAAAAGAGTAAGAATTTTTGAAAAACGGGGTAATTAAGTTCTGGTCAACTGCTTGGACCGAGGAGACGCGTGTCGAGGCAAGGAAGAGAAAGGGTCGATCGGCCCTTCCTCCTGATTGGCCAAGGACGGTTTGACGAGGATCGCGACGCTGAGATGAGATCTGGACCGTTCGATGATCCAGAAGAAACACAAAACAAAGGGCCGATTGCCCTTCCCCTTATTGGCCAGATCCTCGGCCGATCGGCCTTTAAACCCGCTGTCTTCTTCTCCTTTACGCCTTCTTCTTCCTTACGAATTCTGAAGCTCTTCGCCGGAAAATTGTTTGAGTGCTTCCATTGATTTGTACCAAATTCACTAAGGTCTTGCCATGGATCCAGACGCTGCCGCCTTGGAATTCTTGCTCAATCGACCGGATAATCAATCCTTGGGCTCATATACCGGTGGTGTGGGTGATGCTTTCTTTGGCTATGGCGGAGGAGTTGGTGCTAGTGGCCATGGTGTCGGTGGCAGCCACGGTTCTGGCGGTTTTGGGGGCGGTTATGGCAATATGGGTGGTGGTTTTGATGGTGGTGGTGATGATGGCAGCCATGGCGGCAGTCTTGGTGGTCACGACGGCAGTTACGGTGGCAGTCACGGCGGCGGCGGCGGCGGCAGTCATGGCGGCAGCGGTGGCGGTCACGGCGGCAATGGCGGTGGTAACGGCGGCGATGATGATGAAGAGGAAGGTGATCCTGACGCCGGGGAGAGCGATAGGAGTGATGCTGGCAGGGACGTTGAGGCTAGGAGGCGGCGGGCTTCGCGCAATTATCGACCATCGAGGCTGCATTTTCTGTTGCACAACCAGTCTGACTTTTATCCGGGTTTGGAATTTCACGGGTCCACGGGACTTCGATCCCGTGTCGGGATGAAGGTATAAAAAAAAATTTTATTTGGCAACAAAATAATTTATGCATGTACAGCATGTTTATTATTTTAAATGCGAGTAATGATACATACCTGTGTTGTGTTTACCTGTAGGGGAAGAAGATGAAGGGATGCAGCTCCCTTAAGGCGGTCGGAGAGTTGTGGACGGCCTTGCCGGCCGGTGAGGGTAGTCCTCGGGAGCGAGTACAGAGCTTGGGGTTGGCCCCCTTTTTTGACATGGTCCTACAGATGGGCCAGACCAGGAAGTGCACTGCGGTGGTGAAGGCGTGTCGAGAGTTTTGGTGGGACACGACACATACCTTCCATTTGAGTTGGGGGGAGGCCACGATCACTCCTACAGACTTCGCCGTTCTTACCGGCTTGAGGTTTACAGACATAGCTCTGCCTTTTGATGATACTCTTCATGCCGATCCGGCTCGTCAGGTCCAGTTGTTTGGCGCTAGCTTAGGCTCGAGCAGAAATTTTGGTGTTGATGCGGGGAAGTTGTACAGGCTGGTTAGTGCTGCTATTGATCGGTATAGGGCTGGCCAGTACGAGCTTGACGCACTTGTCCGGGGATTCCTTTGGTACGGATTCTCAGTGGCGCTCTTCCCCAACTCGGGCACAGTATGCCGATTTTCTTTGTTGGGTGCCTTAGTGGACTTGGATCTGGTACGAGACATCTCCTGGGGAGGTGCTGGCTTGGCCGAGCTGTATCGAGCCCTGGATACTGTCTCGAGGTCTAATACCTCTTCTTTTGACGCTTTTCAGTTTGTTCTGGAGGTATGCCAACTTTTATCATTTTCATTGTCCTCTTACTTGTTACTTGTCTTTCTGTCTTTATAAATATCTGCTTTCCGTGTCTTTTGCAGGCATGGGTCTATGAGATTTTCGGCGTTGCGACGTTCACTTTGCGGGACCAGACTCGGGATGTGCCCGTTTTGCGCTACTGGAGGAAGGAGAATCGGATTGAGGGGTTCCCGAAGACGATCCGCGAGTCTGAGCTGAGGGCTATTCTTGATGGTCCCAGTAGGCCCGAGTTTTTGCTCTACCCATGGACTCCTGAGGCCTCAGAGACGGTTGGTGCTGTCCGAGATGTGACTGCTTCTCGCAGATTGTTGGTTGGATTGCTTGCTGATGAGATGTATTTGGGTGAGCGAGTGGCGAGACAGCACTATACGTGGGCTCCGCTTTATGCGCCCCAACATCCTCCCAGGAATATGTGGTATCCGAACCGATTGGCGAGGAGGGCGGAGTATCTACTTGGGGTCCCTGCTTATCAGTTTCGTCTTGATATGGACTATGTGGAATTTGTGGAGCTTTTTCTGAGATCACCGCAGGTGGTGAGGCAGACTGCTGAGGCTGCCGAGGCTGCCGGTATGGGGGTGCAGGGCTTAGTTATCCCCGAGCCGATGGGTGCTGGACATCCCGAGATTGTAGATATGCCTCCATTTCCCGACCATTTCTTTGTGCATATGGACCACGGGCAGGTGAGGGTAGATTTGACACCCACAGAGGCTGACGAGGTCGAGGGTGCTCAGCTTCCTCCAGGCGGTGTCGGCGGGGTATAACTCTTACTTTTCTTTTCTCTTTATGCACTGATTATTATGTTTTAGCCATGATGTAACTCTCGCGCCTGATTTTTGTAGGTTACCAGAGATTCTTATGTGCGGGCTAAAAGGCAGACCAATGTACTGAGCCGTCTGCTGAGGAGTGCAGTGCAGGCACTTTCCTGCCAATCCCGGAGGTCAGTGGACGTGGATCCGGCGCAGCGGAGACAGCGATCCCATGATGAGGGTGGCTCGACATCCAGATTTTCTCGTGGTCGCGCTTCGACCTCCCGTCGGGGTCATTAGGACTTTTTATTTTGTAGTACCTGTAGGGAAAAAGTAGGAAAGAAGCATGCAAACTCTAATTTTATGCTGACTCACTGATGTAATGCAAATGCTTTATGTACAAGCTTATGGGTTTAATATAAAATTTGGCATTTTCTATTTATGACCTTTTTCTATTTTTGGGCATTATCTATTTTTGTACACTGCATTGAATAACTAAGGAGAATATTGTAACACAATAAAATATGTGAAGCCTTAGAATCCTTGAGCTGTTGAAGCTGCGCCGTACTTGGGGAAGCAAAAGGGTCGATCGGCACAAAATTAAATGTTCGATCGGCCCATAAATAAAGGTTCGATCGGCCTTATGTTGAGAGGCGGTTTTTTCTTCCTGGAAAGGCGCCGATCGGCCTTATGCTCTCCTTTTCCTGCACGGATTGCCTCAGTCCTTTTCCTGTACGGAGTCCAATACCTATACCTATATATTCTCTTTGCAACCGTTGGTACAAGCACATCTTTTCCTCTTTTCTTTGCTCTGTTGCTTTTCTTTTCCACTGCCGTGCACAACAATACAATGAATTCCCACCCTTCCGTTTTAATGGAGAAGCAAAGCAGTTTTGAGAATGATTTGGCTGTTTGGGTATCTAAAATACCTCGTTCCGTTCGTCATGCCTTTGACAAACGCTTTGGGGTGAAGTGCATTTGGTCCCTTTTGCCCATGCATCCCAACTGGAACCTCTTACACGCAGCAGCTGCCTTTTGGGACGCATCCAATCATGTCTTCAACTTTTCCTACAACGAGATTACACCCACCTACGAATATTTTCTTGCTCTGTGCGGAGGAGACGATGTCAGTTTGATAGCAGTTCCTCAGGATCGAGTTCCGTTGGTGACAAGGGTGGCTAAATTTCTGCGCATCCCTACGGCTGTGGCTAGAGGTTTAGTTGAGGGTGTGGATATAGATATATGTGATTTGCCGGGGAGGTTTGCTCATGGTGATGACTTTGACTCAGATTTTGCTTTGGATTGCTTGGCCCTTTGCTTGTTTTCCAAGGTTCTATTCTCTCCTTACGTGGGGGTAGCTACCAGTGGATGTCTTGATATGGTTGATCAGGCCCGTTCTGGGAGGAGTATCGTTCCGGTTCTCTTGGGCGAGACACTTCATGGTATATCTCAGATAGCTAGGGGTGCTCCACTCATGACTAGAGGCAGTGCCAAATTACTGACCACATGGCTTGAGGATCGGCTTTTTGTTCTAGAGATTCCCCCTTCGAGTGTTAAGCCTTGGTTTCACGGTTGCAGGAGGAAGGTTGATCCGCTTTCCGGCTTATCAGAGCGGGAGTGGAAGATGTACTTGGCGGAGATGGATACAGATAAGATTCAGTGGCGAGTACAGCATTGGGGTCTCTCTTTCATTCGGAGCCTTCAACTTGGGCAATGCCTGATTCGCGTACCAGCTTTTGAGACCACCACTTTTTACTATGCAGAGCGGGTACTTCGCCAATATGGCATGGAGCAGGTCCGTCCTCAAACTTGGGGATCTTTTGAGCTTGATGATTCTGCCAAGGTTCTTCCAATGGACGTTGGTGTTTCGGTTCTGATGGTAGGCTTATGGAGTTCTCATGGGATGCCACGAGTTTATCTTGCACAGCGGACCCTTAGCACTCATTTGTCACATGCTTATTTGACATGGTATGAAGAAAACTTGGGACCGATGAAGGAGATTTTATATGATTTGAGACGGAGATTGATCCCTAACATATCTTCGAGCCGTTTTCTCAGAGACAGAGAAGCTTTGGAGACTTCTTCAGATAAAGTGGAAGAGCATCCTCCCAAGAAGATTGAGCAGAAGTTGAAGGGTAAGGCGATCGAAGATGTTCCCCCATTGAAGAAAAAGTATTCGCCTTACTTTAAGAGAGAGGCCAAGAAGAAACCGACTCGACGAGCTGCCAAGAAGAAGAAGGACGGAGATGAGGGGCCTAGCGCCAAGGAGTAGACCTATATGTCCGAGTATCCACCCACAGTCACATGCAGACACATTAGTTATTTAGTTTGTCTTTTAATTTTTTTAGTTTCTTTTGCAAGTTATGTAGTCATTAGTATAGTCGAGCTTAGACTCATCAAATAAGTGTAATCACGCATTGATTGTGGGAATGAAAAAGTTTATTGCTTTAGTAAAAACAGACTGGATCTTTATTTATTTTTTGGACCGCGCCGATTAAGGCTGCCTACGTTCCCCTTTTACAATGAGAACTAAGGGGCTCAGGTCGTCGTAGTTCATTTTCGTCAAGCTACTAATTTTAGAAAGGGAAGATAGAAGCGGGACAATTTTTATTATTATATATTTTTTTTATTTTTTTTTTGTTTGCTCTAACTTTTGCCTAGACCGCCCTTTGCGGGTTTTCAATCTAGCGAGCTTTTGAACGCACCCTTTCTTTTATTGCTAGACTGCCCTTTGCGGGTTTTCAATCTAGCGGGCTTCTTTTTGCATTTTTTTATATATAGATATATATATAGAGGGGGAAGAATTTAATCATAGTAGCGTCTGAGCTTGCTGAGATTGACGGGCTCTTTGAATTCATTGCCATCCAAATCTGCCATTTTAACTGCTCCACCCGAAAATATCTTCTTGATCACATACGGGCCGGTCCATGTGGGGGCCCACTTCCCGAGAGGGTTGAACTTATTGGGAAGTCGCTGTTTCAAGACCAAATCTCCTTCCTTAATGTCTAAGGGCTACACCTTCTTGTTGAAAGCTCTTGCTGTCCGTCTTTGATAGGCTCGGATGTGTTCCATGGCTTTGAGTCTACGCTCATCAAGTGTGGCCAACTGATCATATCGACTGCGGAGCCATTCAACTTCTGCTACTTGATTCTCTAATAAGATCCTCAAAGACGGGACTTCCAGTTCGACCGGGAGCACTGCCTCCATCCCATATGTCAGAGCAAAAGGAGTTTCACCTGTAGCGGTACGGACGGAAGTTCTATATCCCCAAAGTGCCAATGGTAATTTCTCGGGCCAGTCCCTACCTCGAATTGCCGTTTTTCTGATTATCTGCTCAATCGTCTTGTTAGCTGCTTCGACTGCTCCGTTGGTCTGAGGCCTATAAGGGGAGGACTTGTGCCGGGTAATCTTGAACTCTGCCAGTAATCTGTCACAATCTCCACCAAAGTGGGACCCGTTGTCCGAGATGATCTCATTCGGTACCCCATATCTGCATATGATATCCTCCTTAATGAACTGTGCCACCTTCTTGGAAGTCAACACCTTGTAAGACTTTGCTTCGATCCACTTGGTGAAGTAATCGACAGCTACTAATACAAAACAATGCCCATTGCTTCCCGGTGGTGTAATCTTGCCAATCACATCAATCCCCCATGTCGCAAATGGCCAAGGGGTTACCATGCTGTACAACTCGTGAGGGGGTACATGGTTCAGATTGGAACACATTTGGCATTTGGGACATTTCCGCACAAACTGGATGCAGTCTGCTTCTATAGTGATCCAATAATAACCCAACCGTGTGATTTTCTGCCTCAACATTCTGGCGTTCATGTGCGGACCGCATAAGCCATCGTGTACCTCTTCCATGATCGTTTCTGCCCGTTTTGCATCTACACAGAGCAATAGGAGACCATCGTAATGCCTTTTGTATAAGGTATCATCTAGTAGAACAAACTGTCCGGCCAATCGCTTCAATGCCTGCAAGCTTTTGGCTTTCACGTCTCCTAGAAAAGATATGTCACCCTTCTTGAGATACTCATAAATCTGTGTGTACCACTGATCCTTGTTTTCCTCGGTGTCAACTTGAATCTCGCAGCAGTAGGCTTCGCAGCAGTAAGCGGGGTTCTCTCTCCGACCAACTCTGAATGGTTTTACAGACATTCCGTGAGGGATTTTGACCAAAGAAGCAAGAGTAGCTAAAGCGTCAGCGAACCTATTCCTGTCTCTGGGTAGGTAATGGAATGTCACTTCTCTGAATTGTCTGACTAGCTCGTCCATGTAAGTCTCGATTGCGGTGTAGGGATCAACGGTCTTCCACTTCTTGGATGTCTCGATTGATAATCAAGGCCGAGTCTCCATATACCTCCAACTCTTTCACATTACGCTCTAAGGTCAGCTTCTAAACCAGCTATGCAAGCCTCATATTCAGCTGCGTTGTTGGTGGTTGTAAAATTCAGCTTGATGGCGATGGGGGTGTGCTCATCCTTGGGATCAACCAAAAGGATTCCCACTCCATTGCCTCTCTTGTTTGCAGCCCCATCAAAGAATAGTTGCCATCTCTCTTCTGTATCCAGGCTAAAAATCCCCTCGTCTGGAAACTCTGGTTCAAGCCCCTGTTCTTCTGTACTAGGAAACTCTGCTAAATGATCTGCCATGGCTCGCCCTTTAACTGCTTTTCTTGGCACATAGGTGATGTCGAATTCTCCCAGAAATACTGACCATTTGGCTAACCTCATGGACAGAGAAGGCTTGTCGAACAAATACTTAATTGGATCCATCTTTGACACCAGTAGAATCGGATGTGCCGACAAGTAGTGCTTGAGCTTATTAACCACCCAAACTAGCCCAGTGCAAGTCTTTTCCAACGATGAGTAGTTTAGCTCACTCCCCTGCAACTTCCGGCTAACGAAATAAACAGCGTTCTCCACTCTCGAATCTTTGGCTTCCTGCGTCAAAGATGGCCCCGACGGCCAGATTCATACATCGTTAGGTACAAGAGCAATGGTTTTTCCGAATGCGGGGGACGAAGGATAGGGGGATTGACCAAATACTTCTTGATTTCTTCGAAGGCCTCTTGACACTTCCAGTCCCAATCTATACTTGCGGTCTTCTTCATCAGTCTTGTTAGGCCCAATAGGCGAGAAAATAGGCTAGAGGGGGGGGGTGAATAGCCTTTTTGCAATTTTAATTTAAAATACCTTAATGGTCATAGTCACTGATCAGAATGTTGTAAGGTAATCAGTAAGCACAGCGGAATATTAGTGACTAAGTTTGAACTCACACAAAATCAGCAAGAAGTTGTTTAGAGCTTGATTTTAAACACAAAGTATTTATATGAATCATATATGCAGAGCAACTTGTTTGGTTTAGGGAAATACTTATGATTCAGCAGGATGAACTGTTCTGATTTGTTGCGTTAAACGACTTGGCAAGATAAAAATAAAGTAAAGACAAGGACACAGTATTTGGAGAGGTTCACAGCGTGAATGCTGCTACGTCCTCTACCAAGATTGGTCAGATCTTGGATTTTGAGAAAAATTTACTATCGCATGTCCTAGTCTATTACAAGTGCGGCCTTGCTACAAGGACTCGAATATAAGGATCTACCGATGGATCTTTAAATGAAGAACTGACTGTGTTTTTGAGTGGCAAGTTAGACTTATCTCACTCAGGTGTGTGTGTGAATCTCAATCAATGCATTCTAATGATTGTCTTGTTGGAGAATGCTTACAAGGAGGATTGAGAAGTGCACGAGTGTATATCCCTAATAATGTCTAATGATTTTATGGATTTGAAGGCTTGATGTTCATTCAATGCTTCAAGCACACTCTTCTTCAATGCAATCACCAACCATCTTCAATGCAAAGAAAGTCTTCTATATATACTTTGGAGAGAAAGAGAGAGAAGAACTAAAAATGCCGTTGAAGGGTAGAATCGAATATGGTTGGTAGGTGAGGATCATTTAATGCCATATCTTTGCAATTAATGCGGAGATTTGAATAAGACATTTCGCTATTGTTCGGCGGGTAATAACCCCTTTGTCCCAACCGGTTACTCCGCAGCAGCAGACAAAGGACAAAGTAGAGCTAAAAGTAGCTCTTGTGTCGTAACCGGCAGAATGGTGTTGGCAGGAAAATATAACTACTTTTAGCAAACAAGTACGATGAAAGAGATAGAGATGCGACCGTTGTGACTGAGATTTTATTTCAAACGAAGAGAGTCATCCAAATTTAAGTCACCTATCTCGTGAAGTATGTTGCCGAAAAGTGTTAACTCCGCCGATTACAGCAGATCCCACCAGCAGGATAGTAACCTGCAGAACATGCTGAACTAACGGGGAGGGCATCAGTAAGAGATCCAAAAATAAAATCTAATTAAATTAGGGGTCTCTAACTAGCTATGTGATTGGGATTAAGCAATTCTGAGTCCACATATATTTTGACCCAACAATCTCCTCCTAATTGCTTAAGGCCAATCACCTTTAAACAGAATCACTTAAAAGGATATGAATAGATATTAAGATAAAAAATAAGTTATAACTGAAAAGATAAACTGATAAAGTTCTTGCAGAAGGGTTAGATAGATGTTAAGCAAAAACCATAAAATCAAAAACCAAATTGTCAGTAAAAGAAAATTTGTCTTTGGGCTTCACGAGGATATCTATTTCATTGGTTACAAGACTGTCAAGGATCAGCAGGATCAACATCAGCAGCAGTGGAGGAATCATCAATGTGCTTGACTTTTTTCTGCTTCTTGGCTTCAGCCTTTTCAGCTTTCCTCTTCTTGCTAGCCTTGTAACGCTCCACTAGCACTTCATTTTTCCCTTCAAGCTTGGCAATCTTCAGATTAGCTTCGGCAAGCTCAGCTTCAGCAGCAGCAATCCTACTTCCAGCAGCTTCAAGCTTTAGCTCCAACTCCTTGATGGTGCGATCCTGATTCAAGTTAACATCAAGTACCACCTTCTGAACCTGGGTGGAGCTGTCTATGAGATCACTGAGCCGATCAAAATCAGCAGCACTAAGATTACTGAGGGATGAGGTCTGAGGTCTGCTGAGGGCTTTTGAAATAGATGCAGAAACTTTGGCTGAGACTTTGGATGCGATTCTGTTTGCTAACTCCTCCTCCTGAGTGGACTTAAGCAACAAATCCTTAACCTCTTCAATCTCACTTCGGAAAAACATCCCCAAATCACCAATGTCACCCCTAAGCACGGGTTTATAAGCTTCAGAAAGATGGCCATGCTCATTAGCAAAGTAGCCAAACAGGATGTAAACAGGTGGAGGATCATAGGGTACCAAAAAGGTAGAAGGAATGACTGTGCTGACAATCAAGGGAACATCAGTAGATCTTGGAACAGGAGGATCAAGAAGGAGAGGAAAATCTGGATGAATGATAATGGAAAGATCAGCAGAAAGAGAAGGGTTAAGAAACATCTGACCATTATTCTCCAAGGACAACTTGCAGGCAAGCATAAAATTCAGAAATGCTCTTCCATTCAGCAGATCTCGCATGATGCCAAGGCTTAGAATTCTGCCAGTGTCCACAGAATGATCTTGCTGAAATGGTCTGGAAGCATAGAATGGTAAGGTTATGGCTAGGGCATGCTGATACACCATCTTCCAAACACCAACAGCAGAATAAGGAGAGTAGTCAAGAGTTTCAACCACAAGATCATTAATCACTAAACGCTTGCTCATCATTCCACCAGAATAAACGCAAACTTCAATTGGGGATTCACCAGCAGGACAAATTTCACCACGAATTCTTAAGGGGCCAGGTTGGTTGGTAGCTGGAGGGAGAGATTTGACTTTGGCATGAGAAACAGCAGGGGTTTTCTTCTTGCCATGCTTGATATCCTTGTTCCATTTAAGCAGGATAGGAGGCATGCTGGTAGAACCCTCAGTAGGAACAGAATTTTTGAAGGAGTTCTTTACTAACCTTGTACCAGATCTCCATTTGAGTTTCTGATGAGGAGGGAATAGGGGATTACCAGCAGAGTCCTTTGGGATGGACTTGATAATGGTATACCAATTTGAGCACATCATCAACCTACAGTCATCAGAAAGAGAGTTGTACCAAGATGGAGGTGAGGTATCTTCTTCAGCAACATCTGGAATCTCCTCATAATCTTCTGGGTCTATTTCATCTGGACTGTCTTCATCATCAACAGGGAGAGAATCATCATTGGTCAAGAAATCAACAACAGCCTGATGAATGAGTGCCTGAACAGGGTTGTAGACAACGATTGCAGAGAAGGCATTATCAACTTCTTGAGTTTGAAGATCGCAAAGAATGTCGCATCCGAAGTAGCTCCTCCTCCCAACTCAACAACCTCTTGGAACGGTTCAAACAGAACATCAAAGAAAATGGGAGCTTGATCGTAATTAAGAAAACTCCTCCCGTAACCACTATAGGTGCAGGTTGAGCAAGGCTAGCAGATGGGCCGGAGTGAGCACCGCATGTAGGAGTATTTTTCAAGAGCACATGTCGATAAACCGTGGTCATCATCGAAAACAGCTTCGCCGGATTCAATAGTGTCACTTGAGGAATCGCCAGAAGGAACTTCATCAAAGATTGCTAGAATCAAAGATTCTTATCGAAGCACTATCGCCTTTTCTTTTCAATGCTTCTTCGTAATAAGTGATGAGCTCCCGAGTCATCTTCAAAACATTTTCAATAAACTGAGTGGCAAGAGCACCTGCGGTCGAGTCTCAAAGATCGTAATACTTGAATCCCCAATCTTCATCATTTTCAGCTCTTCCTAGCTGATAGGGGTCATTTTCTTCAAAATCAAACTGAGTTTTGTAGACAGAGGCATATGCAATCCAAACAGAGATGACCATCAGATCTTGCCTAATCCGATCCTGAAAAAGATAGACTTGATTCCAGAGGAGAGGCAGAAGATCAAAATATCGATTGAAATTCAGCATCAACACACTCTTGCTGAAATTCTGATATTTGGAGAGTGGAGGAAACTTCTCAGCAAAGGTCTCATTCATGTCCAGTCTTGCCCTATCAACATAGTCATCAAGATTCCAACAGAAAGACAAGATCTTTCTGTTCTTCATGAAACTGAAGAAGCCTTCTGATGAACGGCTGGAGATGGTCAATAGGAAATACCCAGTTGCTTGGAGCAATCTTGTTGATCATGGACCAAGGGTTATTGAAATAGATGTGGAAGGTGGGGTTCTTGATAGGAGCACATTTTCTGGTCCTTGCTTCAATGGCTACTCCGGATGAGGCAGTGTGCTGAATATCTGGAAGGTTAGGATAAGAGAGTAAAAGGGGTTGTAATGGAATCCTCCTTCTCAAATCTTGCTCAATCATTCTTCTTCTTTTAGAAATTTCTTGATTAATTTCTTCAGGTGTCTTAGTAACCTTTCTGAAGGATGGTTTGGGGAGCAGAGATGCATCATCAAGAATGGGTTCAGTAAACAACGACTTTCTGACTCTAGGATCAGAAGAAGGAATAGGGAAGGATTCAGGAGCTTTTGCAATGACAGATTTTGATTTCTTGGATGGTTTGGCAGAAGATGCAGGCAGGGTTCTCTTCTTTGGTTCAACAGAGGATGGGACAGCAGGAAGGGAAGCAGATTTCTTGGCTCTTGTTACAGGGCCAGCAGCAACGGTGGATGAGGAAGCAGGGGCTGGAATAATTGAAGGCTTTGAACTAGCAGGTGCCAGGGATGGTTTCTTCAATTTCTTCTTCTTAACTTTCTCAGCAGCAGGGGCAGCAACTCTATCAGCAGGAACAGGGGCTCCACCAGCAGACTGATTGCTAATCCTTTTCCAATCACCATCACTGTGGTGCTTCAACTTAAGTTTGGATATGCTGGTAGCATTGGGGTCAGCAAGAATTACAGCAGGGTTACCTCTAATTATCCTGCTCAGCAACCAATAGTGACATCCTTTGCCGGGGAAATCCTTACCTTTTTGTCTATCAGCAGCATACTTCCTGGCTGCTTGAGCAATCACTCTAAAAATGAAACCACACCAGTTGAAATTTCTCCTAAGTACAATGGCAGCAAAAGCTTCGAACTGAAGATCGGTAACATGACTATGTGAACCAGATCGGCAAATCGGGCATCTGTCAATGATCTCTATTAAAGCAAAATATCTCCTAATGTAATGAACCTTGAAATGCTTGTCTCCACTGAGTCTAGGTCCGGCATCATCACCTCTAGTAAGAATCCAGGCTTCATCCGCACTGAAGCATCAATGAAATTGGGACCGGAATTTCCTAGGGTTGGAAAAAAAGAGGATATGCTATTAGGGGTAACTGAGATTGGAACACCAGAAACAGTAGAAGAAATGGCAGAGAAGGATTCTGGGTCATCTTCATTGGAATATTCAACGACGGCATTGGCGAAGAACTCTCGGACAGAATCAATGAAGACTAAATTGTCAAGTAGGAGCCGTAAAGGGAAGAACGGAAGTATCCGATAAGAGATCCCCGAGAAATTGTCCATCGCCTCCATCATCGAAGAAGCTTGAGTCTATGTAACCTCCATAGATATCCTTTTCATTACTCATGATTTCTGCAAAACTCAACAATCAAGCAAACTCAAACACAGTAAATCAAGGTTAGAATCAGATAACTTGAAATATTAGGATATACGTACCAAATTCAAAGAAGAAATTTGAGATATGGAGACTTGAGATAGCAAGATAGGATTTTGATGAGAATGTGAAAAGGTTTTTGAGAGAATAGCTTTGCTTAAATATGTTATGGAGTTTGGAGGGAACGGTTTATTTGAAAAGGGTTTTCAAAGAGACGAAACTGTTCATTTTCATTGGAATACGTGCGGCAACAGTTGCATTTAAAGAGCCGAATTTTGAGCAGTTAAAAATGATTAAGAATAACTGTTTAAGATTTTCAAATGATACAGTTTACCTGAGATTTATCACAAAATTAATTGGAATAAATCATTTGACACGATTTTCAGAAATGGCGGTACACACACGTGTCAGAGAGGGGTGTGACCAACTGTCCTTGATTTGATAGGTCTGACAGGGAACTCAGCTTTTCATTTAATAGAAAGCTTGCTGATGGGAGACATAGATAGCTGGCAACCACTACTTAGAATATCAGCAGAATAAAAAGGCATCGGCAAGCAATCGGTCAAGACACAGATCGGCAGAACAACTAATCGGCAGGAATTATCAATCGCCAGCTAGCGACGCATCAACAGGCATAGCGATCTCAAAGAAGATGTAAGCATCAACCGTAATAACCAATAACACCCAACTCACTCCTAAGGAATTCAAATCTCTTCGATCAAGAGGCTTTGTCAAGATATCGCCTTCCGAAAGTCAAGCATGAACTTTCAAGAAGACAACGTTGCCTTTCTCAACATGATCTTTCAAGAAATGGTATTTTATGTCAATGTGCTTTGTTTTGGAGTGCATCACCGGATTATTTGAGACTCGAGATGGCAGATCGATTGTCACAAGAGATTGGGCGTACTTGAGGAGGAATCTCATAGTCTACTAATTGTTGCTTCATCCATAGGATCTCGAGAGCAGCCTACCGGCAAAGAATGTATTCGGCCTCGGCTGTGGAAGTTGAGGTTGCCGTTTGCTTTTGCATGACCATGAAACTAGCCTCTCACCAAGAAACCGGCATGTTCCACTCGGTGCTCTTCCTTGTTACTCGGCAAGCCGCATAGTCGCATCTCGAGTAACCGATAAGATTGAAAGAAGAATCTCTGCATACCATAGACCAAGGTTAGCAGTGCCACTTAGATATTTGATAATTCTTTTACAAACTTACGATGGGATTCTCTAGGATCGGCTTGAAATCTTGCGCAGACACAAACAAAGAAACATAATATCCGATCATTGGCCGTTAGATAGAGCAGTGAACCAATCATTCCTCTGTAGAGAGTCATGTCCACTTTCTTGCCGGATTCGTCTTTGTCAAGATGCACATTTGTCGCCATTGGAGTGCTTTGAGGATGAGCATTATCGAAACCAAATTTCTTGATTAGTTCCTTGGTGTATTTGGCTTGATGTATAAAAATTCCTTCATTAGTTTGCTTTACTTGTAGACCAAGGAAATAGGTAAGCTCACCCATCATACTCATTTCGAACTTACTTTGCATGAGCTTTTCAAATCTTTTGCATAGGGCTTCATTTGTGGAACCGAAGATGATGTCGTCCACATATATTTGAACAAACAATGAATGGCCCTTGTGCTTGGTCACAAATAGAGTTGTATCGATCTTTCCTCTTGTAAATCCCACACCGTCACTGAGTAGGAACTTGGACAGGGTTTCGTACTGTGCCCTAGGAGCTTGCTTCAAGCCATAGAGAGCTTTCTTCAATCGGTAGACATGATTGGGTTTCTTAGGATCTTCAAAGCCTGGCGGTTGTTCAACGTAGACCAGCTCTTGAAGTTCACCATTTAAAAATGCGCTTTTCACGTCCATTTGATATAGCTTGAATTCTTTGAAGGCAGCATAGGCAAGAAACAGTCTTATCGCTTCTAATCTTGCTACTGGTGCGAAAGTTTGGTCATAATCAATCCCTTCTTCTTGACGGTATCCTTTGGCCACTAATCTTGCTTTATTTCTTGTAATCTTTCCTGATTCATCCAACTTATTTCTGAATACCCATTTCATTCCAATGACTTGCTGAGAGGAAGGTCTCGCATCGCTCCCAGACTTTACATCTTTCAAACCGATTCAACTCTTCTTGCATAGCTTCCACCCACTTGGATCGCAAGGGCTTCTTCAGCCTTCCGAGGCTCAATATCGTACACCATAGCCGAAGAGAAAAGATTCTCATCAAAGTCCTTGTTCGATTCCTGGTCACTCGGGTCCAAAAATATCACCAATGACATTTTCAAGAGGATGGTCACGATGAGGTCTAACTTCTCTCGGAAGGTCTTGTCTTACCGATTCTTGTCTTAAGGATTCTAGAGGAGGTTCGAAATCGCAGCAGATTTGGAAGATGATATATTTAAAGGAATAGGAGAGATAGTAGGGTTTGGACTTTGAGTGGATTTGGAACTTGATCGAGGAATATTTGGTATAGGAGGATGAATTACGTAGATTGGATTTGGGCTAGGATTCATAGGTACAGGATGAGAAGGATTGGCGTAATGGCTATCAAGCAGAGACGCCTGGAGGATTATCGCAGGACGATTTCTTGCCGAGGATGGAAAGATGTCTGCCGGATCTTCGCAACAACAAAAGGATCTTGCACATTATCTCGCAGATTGATTAGAATTACTAGATTCACCTGTCTTAAAACCACTAGATTGGTTAGCACTATTTGGAGTCTGGTCAGACTCTAACAAATCAAATTCATCAAAAGTTACATGAACAGATTCAACAATTTTCAAAAGTTTCTTATTGAAGACTCGAAAGGCCTTACTGTGCTTTGAGTAGCCGACAAAGATGCCTTCATCAGCTTTTTCATCAAATTTACCTCGGTGCTCTCTTCCGTTGTAAAGCACATAACATTTGCACCCAAAGATTTTGAAGAATCCAATATTTGGTACTCGGCCTCTCCAGAGTTCATAAGGAGTCTTATTATGGAATTTGTTGATGAGAGATCGTTTTGACCACGAGTGAAGCGAAAAAGCGGTATGAATGGCTTCGCCCGTAAATATTTCGGCACTCGGCTTCGAAATCATGGTCTTACCGGCTTCAATAAGCGTCCTATTCTTTCTCTCAACTACACCATTTTGTTGAGGTGTACCAAAGGCAATAGAGAAATTATGGTCTATACCATGATCGTCACAATATCGAGCAATACCGTTGTTTGTAAATTCAGCCCATTGTTTGATCTCATGCCGACGATATCACTCTCCTTCTCCGAGTCCAGTAGCGGGCCCGAATAACTTGGTGGCAACAAAGCATATGTGTCATCTTTATTGCCGAAAGCTTCCACCCAAGTGTATCGGGAATAATCATCTACTACGACCGGGGTATATCTACTTCCCAAGGCCGGGCCGTGGTTGTGGGGCCAAATAGATCCATATGTAACATTTGTAGGCACCTAGAAGTTGACATGCGGGGCTTGATCTCAAAAGAGGATTTGTGTTGTTTTCCCAAGCGGCAAGCTCGCACTTCTTTCCATGATCGGCGAGACACTTTTGGAAGACCGGTTGCCAATCTGGGCTCGGCAAGCTTGGATATTGATTTGAAGTTTAAGTGGCGAGTCTCTTGTGCCATAGCTACGAGTTCTCACTAATGTTCTTAGCTACAAAACAAATATTAGTAACACCGATAATAGCACCTAAGTCTGCATAAATGTTACCTTTTCTTTTGGCGGTGAGAAGAGTTTCATTCGAGGCAATATCTTTTATGTAGCAACTTGAAGTAGTGAAGATACATTGCATTCCTCTATCACGAGAATTGTGATATGGAGAGAAGGTTGTGTTTGAGTCCATCCACCAAAGAGACCTTACGTACGATGCTTGCACCTCTAATGATGGTACCACATCCAATTATTTTACCTCTACCATTGTCACCAAAAACTACGGGAGGACTGATGCATCGGCAATATCGGCAAAGGAGATCGGCACGGCCGGTCATGTGTCTCGAACGGCCACTATCCAAAATCCATACATCTTTGCGGCATCGGTCGAGGCCATAAAGCATACTGCAAGTTAAACATGCTTATGGTCCCCCTTATTCACCGGGTCCAAGAGGTTAGTTCCTCTTGGGCGGCCATATCGGCCGCCGCTAGAGGCATTTGCCCTTTGTGGGTCTGAAAGGCTTTTCAAGAGGCATTCATGAGCATGATGACCATAATCCAAACAATTTTCACATTTCACTTTCTTTGATTGGTGAGTAGTCGGCAAGACACCACTAGATTTAGTCACTGCATCATTAGGCTTAGAAGAATCAGCAGACACGAACTTAGGGACTTTATAAGTGTTGGTTTTGTCCTTCTTGCCTTTCTGCTTGCCTTTGCCAGTCACCTTTGGGGAGGCGATCATTGGCGTTGAATCAAGATTGGCAATACCGGCTTTATTTGATGCATTTACTTTTAATATCTTCATCCATGAGAATCATTATCGGCAATCTTAATTCCCTTTTGTACGTACCTGGCTTTCTCCATTTCCTTGTAGTGAGGATACTTCATTGATACAGCATTGTATTTTAGCTTAGTATCCTTATGCAATGGGTTAATCGAGTTGTTCTCAGCCTTCTTATCCTTTTTCTCAATTACAGAGACATCAGTACACTTGCTACTTCTAGATTCAAATCCTATCCCATGTTGATCATTTTTAGGAGAAGCTTGGCTTGCATTAATTGCCATTTTAGCAGCGTTAGGTTTTGAAAAGATTTCAATTGTTTTCATAAGAGAATCATTTCTTTGAGCTAAATCTTTAATACGTGCTATGTGTACTTTTGCTCACGCTTTTGAGATCCAGGTTTTCGGTTTGAAGGCGATCGAATTCACTCGGTTTTGTTTTTAAAGAATCAAGTTCGGCTTTGAGTGATTCTCTTTCGGCGAAACTAAAGCTGAAATCAACGATCAATATTTCATGAACACTACTCAACTTTTCATAATCAACAAAAAGTTCATCCATGGTCTCTATCATCTAAGCCTTAGATATCTCGGGAAGAGGGTCGGTGATGTTTCTTTTGGGCCGAGAGTGATCTTTTGGCTCGGGAGAGAAGTTGGGTAGGGATGAAATGGGTTTGGCAAGATTTCTTGAAATACTTGGAAGTTTGGTAAAGGATAGCTTCTTTTCGAGGAGGATTGTGGAGGACTTGGTTCGGTTGCATGGGAGGCAATGGGTCCACACTTTGTCCATAAAGTGAGGTTCCAACTTGAATGACCTTGTAACCATAAGGGTTGGCTTGCATTGACTTTGACTTCTTGGAATGAATGTCTTCTTGGTCTTTCTCTCCTTGATGGTGTTCTTGGAGGAGAAGCATTCCGATGAATAGGAGTAGGTAGATCTAGTGCTATTTCATCATCGGCATCCAGGGCAACAAAGCTTATATCGGCATCTTCATTGTCATCGGCGAGCGCCTTCACCTTCCGAGTCGGTTTCACACCGGAGCGGCATAGCTTTCTCAGTCTTTGTCATACGCAACATAGCTTGGACTTTGGATGTCTTTGGTTTACCGATTTCACGACATATTCATATTTTGGTTGGGGACATTTAGATGCAAAATGTCCGGGTTTCCGATTAAAACATACCAAGTCTCCTTTCTTGTTCTTTCCATCGAGTCTTTGGTAGAAGGCTTATGGTTCTTTGGTGGTTCTATGGAAGGGAGTAGTAAATGGTTTGTTTTGATTTGGTTTCTTTGTCTTTTTGCATTTTCTTGAAGTTTTTGAACTTTCGGTAGTTTTACGGCAAATGCGGCAAATTCCTCTTCTTCCATAAGAGGCTCGGGAGGACTTTCAAGGGTTTTGCTACGGCAAGGGCTTTGGCATTGATCGATAGGAGGATAAGGAGTAGGCATTTGAGATATACGAGTCTGTCTTTGAGAGAGACATGCATTTGAAGTTTTTGTCGAGAATATTAAGTTTTTGTAGTTCTCTCTCATACAAAAATAGACTAGACACAATATTTTGAATAGAAGTGGTATTTAAATCTCTAGCTTCTCTAAGAACAGTAACCTTAGTATGATATATACTTCCTAAAGCACATAGAAAGCGTATATTCAGGTCTTTCATAGTATATACTTTACCAAGAGAAGCACAAAGATTACTTACCTCGCGAGAATCGATCATATCTTTGTTACGAGTGATTCGCCATCCGATTTTTTGAAGGATTCGAACTCAGCAATAGCATCATAAAGCCTGTTATCCTTGGTGCGTGCATCTCCTTCGAAGTATTCAAGGAGCTTGTTCCAGCATTCTTGTGCCGTGTAACACAAGTCAATGAGCTTGTACTGTTTGTCGTCTAATCCACAAGAGATAATGTGGCTGGCTTTCCCATCAAGAGCATAGGTTAACTTGTCTTCGTCAGTCCATTCATCTCTTGGTTTTTCAACCAGAGTTTTCGTAACTTGAACGTCTGTTTGTTGTTCATCTTCAGCGTCGACATCTTGTGATTAGGGGAGTGGAAGGTATTGGTTTGTAGGTGGTTTGAACTTTCAAGGGAGTAATCGGTCCACCTTCCACTACTTTCATTAATCGTTCATCTATGGAGTTCATGTACTTTATCATTCGGGATTTCCAAACACCAAACTCGTTGATGTTCAACATCGGTATGGTAGTGATGTTAAACGTCTGCATAATTTTTCCCGCCATGGTATCGGCAATCAAGTTGTGAGGCTTGGAAATTTCTTTCAAAAATATCAAGCTCTGATACCAATTGTTAGGCCCAATAGGCGAGAAAATAGGCTAGAGGGGGGTGAATAGCCTTTTTGCAATTTTAATTTAAAATACCTTAATGGTCATAGTCACTGATCAGAATGTTGTAAGGTAATCAGTAAGCACAGCGGAATATTAGTGACTAAGTTTGAACTCACACAAAATCAGCAAGAAGTTGTTTAGAGCTTGATTTTAAACACAAAGTATTTATATGAATCATATATGCAGAGCAACTTGTTTGGTTTAGGGAAATACTTATGATTCAGCAGGATGAACTGTTCTGATTTGTTGCGTTAAACGACTTGGCAAGATAAAAATAAAGTAAAGACAAGGACACAGTATTTGGAGAGGTTCACAGCGTGAATGCTGCTACGTCCTCTACCAAGATTGGTCAGATCTTGGATTTTGAGAAAAATTTACTATCAGTATGTCCTAGTCTATTACAAGTGCGGCCTTGCCGGTTACAAGGACTGAATATAAGGATCTACTGATGGATCTTTAAATGAAGAACTGACCAGGTGTTTTTGAGTGGCAAGTTAGACTTATCTCACTCAGGTGTGTGTGTGAATCTCAATCAATGCATTCTAATGATTGTCTTGTTGGAGAATGCTTACAAGGAGGATTGAGAAGTGCACGAGTGTATATCCCTAATAATGTCTAATGATTTTATGGATTTGAAGGCTTGATGTTCATTCAATGCTTCAAGCACACTCTTCTTCAATGCAATCACCAACCATCTTCAATGCAGCAAAGTCTTCTATATATACTTTGGAGAGAAAGAGAGAGAAGAACTAAAAATGCCGTTGAAGGGTAGAATCGGAATATGGTTGGTAGGTGAGGATCATTTAATGCCATATCTTTGCAATTAATGCGGGAGATTTGAATAAGACATTTCTGCTATTGTTCGGCGGGTAATAACCCCTTTGTCCCAACCGGTTACCTGCAGCAGCAGACAAAGGACAAAGTAGAGCTAAAAGTAGCTCTTGTGTCAGAACCGGCAGAATGGTGTTGGCAGGAAAATATAACTACTTTTAGCAAACAAGTACGATGAAAGAGATAGAGATGTGACCGTTGTGACTGAGATTTTATTTCAAACGAAGAGAGTCATCCAAATTTAAGTCACCTATCTGCTGAAGTATGTTCTTTGAAAAGTGTTAACTCCTAGCGATTACCGAGGCGAGATCCCACCAGCAGGATAGTAACCTGCAGAACATGCTGAACTAACGGGGAGGGCATCAGTAAGAGATCCAAAAATAAAATCTAATTAAATTAGGGGTCTCTAACTAGCTATGTGATTGGGATTAAGCAATTCTGAGTCCACATATATTTTGACCCAACAAGTCTGAAAATCGGCTCACACATAGTAGTCAATTGATTAATGAAGCGGCTGATGTATTGTAACCGTCCCATGAATCCCTTAACTTCCTTTTCTGTACGTGGTGGCCTCATTTCCATGATAGCTTGGATCTTTCTTGGATCTGCTTCAATCCCGCGTTCTGTGACCATGTAACCCAGGACTTTTCCTCGAACAACCCCAAATGTACACTTGGCAGGATTCAGACGCATGGAGTGCTCACGCAGCCTGTCAAAGAACTTCCTCAAATCAATAAAGTGCTGACCGTCTGACCCTCTGGAATGAATGATCATATCGTCGACATACACCTCAATCTCCTTATGAATCATGTCGTGGAATAAGGCTGTGACCGCTCTCTGATAGGTAGCCCCTGCATTCTTCAACCCGAATGGCATTACCGTGTAACAGTACGTTCCCCATGGCGTAGTGAAAGCTGTCTTCTCTTGGTCTGCCTCAGCCATCTTGATCTGATTATAACCCGCGAAACCATCTACAAATGACTTAACCTCGTAATTAGCAGTGGCATCTACTAACATGTCGATGTTGGGTAGCGGGAAGTCATCCTTTGGGCTAGCCTTGTTGAGATCTCGGAAGTCAACACAAACTCTGACCTTGCCGTTCGATTTACTGACCGTCACAATGTTGGATAACCACGTCGGATACTCGATGACTCTGATAAAACCCACCCGGAGGAGCTTCTCTATCTCTTCTTTGACTTGTAGAGACCATTACGCTTGATGCGGCGCAATTTACGCTTGACGGGCTTGGCGTGCAGTGCTAGTGGTATCACGTGCTCCACTATTGAGTTATCCAAATTTCCCGGCATATCCTTATATGACCATGCGAACACATCCGAATATTCTTTGAGCAGCTCGATCAAAGCTTCCCTTTCAGTCCCTTCGAAGAAGCTTCCGATTTGCGTCTCTCTCGGATCCTCTTCCGTTCCCAAATTAATACATGCTAACACCTCATCGGCAGCTTGGGCTCGACCTTCCTTTTGATTAATAACTTGCTCAGAAATTTCTTTATTGTATTCGTTGTTTAGTGTGTCTGCTTCTTCTAATGAATCATTATTAACTAAGTTAATTTGATTAAGTTGAGCATTATTTTTAGTTAATTTATCATTTAAAAGACTGGCTATGAGGGGATACTCGGAAAGATCTAGCTTTTCATTCATTGCGAAAGGGAAAATAACATTTGCGACTAAGTCATAGTCCTCTGACGTGAGGTCATCAGACTTAGAAGAGGACTCAAATTCAAAAGAAAACACGTCCGACTCAGACACAACAGACGACTTGGGAGAAACAGAGGACTTGGGGGAACCAACAGGAGGAGGAATCAGTCCTAGCTCTTCAACCATGTATTTCTTCGTGGCTACGGGTCCGCCAAGTATGCACCAATTCTTCAGCTTCCCGGTCATGGGTGTCACCAACGTCCTTGGATCGACGTCGTCTGTCTGCTCTGCTCCAATGACTGCAACCATATCATCCTCTATATTCAGATTCCCCAAATGCTGTAGCAGGGTCTGACCATCCCATTCCTCTGGCTCTTCTGGAACTGCAATGTTCTCGACCAACGGCTCATCCAAAGATACCTGCCCTAGCAGATCTGCCAACTTGTCTTCAGTCTTGACGGCATACTGGCTCTGAATCATGACAACCTTGCCTCCCCTTTGATGCGGATCCATAAGAACTGTCTTCAGCTTCGACCTGTCGAACTCCGTATCCCTGAAGATCTCAAAGCCTTTCTGCAGTCTACCTGTGTGATCAAACCAAGGCTCGTTAAACTCCATGCAAGAAAACTCCTCGCCTTCCTTGACAAAGTAACTATTGAGGGAAAGGCGGTATGGTCTCATCTTTGGCTTCTCGTAGGGTAGCTTTGATCTCTTGAGATATTCAATCCTTTTCTCTTCAGCTCTGTCCTCAGGGGTAAGGACATAACCTAAACCGTGTCGGCCGCGGTGATCAATAGCTTCCACTGCTTTCGTAGGTCCTTGGAGATGCCCACCAAGCCCCAGTCCTGGTACAAATCCCATGTTCCTCATCATTCGGCGGTGGCAGTACTCTGTCCGACGTTTTTGTGAGGTCTACCGCGCCAACCTGTGCCTGTGCTATTAGCTGAAAACCGCTGAACATCAAACTACCTTCTTCATGCTGAATCTGTAGAACCGGCTTTCCCCCAGTGTTCGACCCTTGAGATGTAACCAAATCGCTGTAGATGACTGTCACTTGGTCGCCTGACTGAAACTTTACACACTGATGCAGTGAGGAGGGGACTCCATTCATCTGATGCAACCATGGTCTACCCAGCAACATGGTGAAAGTGGAAGGTATGTCTATGACTTGGAACTCGGCAATCATAGTGGTGATCCCGCAAGTAAGAGGCAAGGCGATTATTCCCAACACTCGACCGGCTAGTAGGGTCATAACCTCGGACGGAATAGGCCCCGAAGGTCTCAAATCGTAGGACTTAAATCGAGGACATCCATCATCTGGAGGGCAATATATTCACCGCATGAGCCGTTATCAATGAAAATGCGTGGCGATCTCTTCCCGTTGACCTCAATAGTAATATGCGGTGGTTCGTTGTGGTCCGACCCAAACTCTGGCATGTCCAACTACGAAAACGTGATGATGTTTCCAAAGTGAATATTTCCAATCATCGAGTTACTTCTTCGGCCGTATCAGATGGCACCAAAGTCGCAGCTAGATTCTGTTCCAACATCATCCTGTGGGCATATGAGGATGTGAGCAAGGACCATAGAGATATGTTGGCTTGGGTTAGCTTTAGTTGAGTGAGAATAGGGTCTTCTTTATCGGGATTTACTACTTCAGTTTTAGGACCAAAGACTTTCTTCGCCCCCTTATCTTCTGCTTGATACATCTTTCCGGACCTTGTGAGTAAATTAACTCCGTTCCTTTCCATGTCGGATACTTCTGCTTGAATCTCGGCCAACGAGAGAGGTTTAGGACTCTCTTCCAAATAGACATCGTTTAACGAGGCAACTTCCCTAGACAGTTCCTCAAAAGACAGCATATAACAAGAAAATTCTTTATTAATGGAATTCGAAGTACAGACTGACACAACTGCCTCACTGTCCGTCACAACAAACTCGACTGGATCAGTGAGGTCTTTCTCTACCAAAGCAATATCACTACCAACTATTTTATTAGGATTCTCTACCTTCCCTTCAATGATGAGCTTCTGCACAGCCCTCTTCAAAGCAAAACCAGCACACTTGGACAAATCTGGAACAAGCACTCCCTTTCTAACAATAGCTGAGAAAACCTTCTCTGTTGACAGCCCCAGTTTCTCAAAAGCATCTTCCATCTCTACCATACTGATGTAGTTACTTTCCACCATGTGGATCCTGTTGTTAGGAAGGGGATTCCCCACGACATTCGGAGACTTCGGCTTCTCCACCTTTCCTTGCCGAATCAAATCTTGCACTAACCGTTTGAACTGAATGCAGGAATCAGTAGTGTGGCCCTTGTACTTGTGATAGTTGCAATACTTAGAAGCATCTAAGTCTTCCCTTGGGTTTACCGGTTCATAATTCTCAAGTGGCTTGACCAAGCCCCTCTTTACTAGCACTTCAAAAACTTTGCCCATTGGCATTCCAAAATCATCAAACACATCCCTCTCGCGGTGAATATTGCCATTCCCCCTCATTACAGCTTGAACATCCAAAGCAGCTCCCCCTTGCACATAATTCACTTGCCCCACTGGCTCTTTCTTTGCTGCAGTGTTGGTGGGAGCTCTATAGCGAAACGAATTGTTGCTAGCCCCAGTATCTTTCGGCGGAGTTATCCCAGTGATGCCACTTTCGTATCGTACTCCCGAATCCACCATTTCCCTAAGATTGGGGAAATAACCATTACCAACTGCCAACTTATGCCCGGGTAACAAACACTTATAGAAAATCTGCTTCTGTTCATTCTCCTTAGGAGGGTACTGAATCTCACTCAACTTGTCATTCCAACGCTTGTAGAAATCATAAATCGACTCCCCATTCTTTTGAAGCGTGTGCTCCAAATCCGCTCGATTAACTTGCCAATCCATGTTGGCTTGATACTTTTCCGAGAACACTCTACTAACCTTGTCCCAAGTATCCCTTTCCTCCTCGTTCAACTTCAAAAACCAACGGAGAGCAGCCCCTTCCAATGTGCTATGAAACATTCTTGCCATCTGCTCGGGCGTGCAGTCTTTGGCCCTCATTGCCAATGTATAGCTGTCTAGATGCGTCTTTGGACAAGTAACTCCTCCAAACATGGCCATCTTGGGCATCTTGAAGTCTTGAGGTAGGGGTGCAACCTTGCTTGGATTAAGCATCTTGATGGGGGACACACCTTGCTTTCCCATTTGCTCGGTCAATGCTTTTACTTGCTCAATCAAGGCTAACACAGTCGGATCTGTAGCAATGTTGGAGTTCTGAATGGCTGGGGGTTGAATAGTGGTAGGGGAGGTAGAGTAGGTGGGAATATGGTGGCCAGAATAATTGAAGGGTAAAGTGGGAGGAGGTAGGTTAGCAAAGTGGTCATTGGGTGTGTCGGCAGAAGGCTGATAGGGTCTTTTAAATTTGCTCGAGCTCCCATACATGACTAGTGGTGGAACATTTTTGTAGCTGGTTGGAACATAGTTGGGTAGAGGGAAGGTAGGTGCATTGGGGTTGGCAGGATTAGGAGCATTGACAGTTTCATCTTCAACATCGACAACTTCATTCCCCATCAAAATAACCTTGTGTCCCCTTTTACTGAGCTCCTCAACAAAATGATCCTTCAACTCTTGATTGTGGTTCTTCATAGTGCGGTTCTGCTCTTCAAGTTTCTCAACCCTCATGGTCAAACCAGCAAAGTAGGCATGCAGAGCAGGTGGAATGTCATCAAAGTTGGGGTTGAATGGACCTTCCATTGAAGTGACCGGTGTAGAGCCGGTTGCAGAGACAGCTGGCGAGCTTGGAGTAGTGGAGGGAGGCAAGGTTGTCATTGCTGAATGAAGAACGCGGCCCGACCTTAACTCTGCGGAAGTAAAAGACTCGGCTTTAGGGTTGACTCAATGCAGTGTACTTGCTTGAATTTTTTATTTACAAAAGCTTTGTTTCTTTTAGACCTACTAAGGTTGGAAGGGATACCCCTTTTTCGCAACTAACTAAATGTCCTAAAGTGGTGGATCCTAAAGACTAACCTCCTCGTATAGACACTTAATATGATATTTATGGGAGGTACCACAAACCTAAGATAGGACAAGATCTTTTAACAATCACTCAACCTTACATAGCACGTCCTTTTAAAAGGAAATCATTTTTTTAGTGCTTTTAATCTCTCGATAGATCTTGACCTATCATTGATTCGTAGTGACTTAACATAAAGACCTTATTAATTGTCTACACAAAAAAGCTAGTCAAACCAACCGGTCACATGGAGTGTATTCCTAGTAAAGTGGGTGACACAAGGGTTAGATTTCAGGCTCCCATCGTGCAGCCGAAGCGCACTGATGAGTGGATGGCCAAGTGAGACTCGGAAGGGAGGCGACATGATCACCACACTTCCCGCACTTTGGCTTCTCCGAGGGGTTAAAGGGTGTCTGTGCAGTGTGACACGGACTCTAGTGGTAGTGTGAGGTAAAAAAGTCTAATTCTTTTTAAGGAAAAAAGAGAAAGATTTTTTTTTATTTTTCATGAGATGCATGCATGCAATGCAACAGTTAAGAATAGAAGAAAACGAAAAAAAAAAGCAAGTAAAATACAACACCATACAAGAAAACGAAAGTCTGACCCACTTAGTTTGAAAAAATTTCAAAACAGTCCCCAGCAGAGTTGCCACTGTGAATACCCCGTCCCGATGCAACACGCATTCGGAAGTTTGAAATAAATAATCATATAATGTCGAATCGAAATGGGATATTCATTTAGTGACACTCGCTTTAAACCATATTAAAATATTAGTTTAAATTTTGAGAGTCGCCACGCCACTTTGATATAGCCCAAAGCTTTGAAAAAAAGGCTAAACAGTTAATTGGGTTCGGGGGTCAAGTTACAACAGAAGAAGAAACGCTATCACTCCTATTGCCCGACGGATCGGTCTTTCTAGCATGTGGGGTGTTGGTTGTGCAAGCCAGGTGTTTACAGGAATAGATAGAAGAAACGGGATCATGCATAAGGAGGAGGGGAGAGAAAGAATTAATTGATGATCACACCCTAGAACCTTTGAGTTAGGCCCTCGGAAGGTGCACTAATCAACGTTCATCCTTGGGGAATTGTTGATCATGGGATAATTATTACTAAGGTGGAAAGTAAGAAATAGTTCCTAGATCCATTAGGTTTTCTTGGGCGAAACCTTAGATCAT
Organism: Adenophora triphylla var. japonica; assembly: GCA_022495995.1. NCBI lineage: Eukaryota > Viridiplantae > Streptophyta > Magnoliopsida > Asterales > Campanulaceae > Adenophora > Adenophora triphylla. The sequence continues at coordinate 68,669 of JAFEMH010000250.1, read as the reverse complement.
CCTCGGCTATGCATATTTAAATATATTAAAAAGGTCCTAAATCTAGCATAAAGGCACAATTAAAATATAATAAGCATGCAAATATTATTATAATATGGCGATAATAATAATAGTAGGGAACAAAAATATTAATAAGAGCCTTACCAATTGTAGCAAGACTTTGGGATCGAATCTAGGGCGATTCGAAGAACGTGGGGAGAGATATGAAAAAATCAAGTGTAGTCTTGAATTTCCGGAATAAAACGTGTGTTTGAAACTGATACCGGGCACACCTATTTATAGTGCTTCGGTAATTGGGCTGGACCAGATGAAGGGTCGATCGGCCTTAAATATAAGGTTCGATCGGCACAGAAAAGAAAGGTCGATCGGCCCTAAATGTTAGGTTCGATCGGCACAAAAAATAAGGGTCGATCGGCCATTTAAAGGATAAGGGCCGATCGGCACTATCTCCTGGCGTACTTTCCACGCGTGCGGATGACGGCGGAGGGGACAAAATGATTAAAGGATTTTTTTTAGGGTTCCATTTAATTAATCGGGCCAAGATATTTTTGAACTACCCTTTTTTAGGACCGGGTACTAACACCTGGGCATACAGAGTTGCCAACTCTATAGCCCTATCCTTGGTCAGAGCTATTGACGACGACCCTGGAGTTTGGGTTTGAGGGGTTGAAGGATCGGAGGTGCTGGGAGGATCGTTGTTTGGCCTTTTGTTTCTCTCTCTCTCTCCTCACCGGAGCCCACAGGTCGTTCCTTTCTTTTCTTGGGGGCCTGACCGCCGTCGCCAAGCAATTCTAGATTGGAGTCGGAGCTCCCTACTGTCTCCAGATTGATGTGCTCTACCGGTTCAACGACGACCATCTGGGTGTCCGCGCCGGCAGTAGCACTTACCTCCACCTCAGCCTCCGCAGCTTTTTCAGGCTCGTCCACTCTTAATTTGCGGCCTCCAGGATCAAGTCCCCCAGCTACGGGCCCAGCATTTTCCCGTTCAATTATAGGGATGGCTCCAGAGCTCTCTTTGGGGAGGGCGTCATTTCTCGTCGCCATGTTCTCCTGACGATCGTAGACAGCATTGGACGCTGCTCTATCCCTCCTAGCTGACCTCCGATCGTTGGCTCTGATTGCTCTACTCATGATGCCTGATTCAATTCGGCGGATGTCTCTCTCGGAGAGAACTGCAAGACATAAATGAAGCTAGTTAGGTCATTTCCGACGAGACAAAAAGGACAAATTATTACAAAATAAAAGACAAGTTGCAAGGACTTAACCCCCAGTTATCTCAAGGTTAACATAATGCTCTTCAGGATGCCTGGCATGTGTCCCCATACAGTTAATACAGCTCTCTTCCCAAACCAAATCGTCGTGAACGACCCAAGTGGGGTAACGAGCGTCGAGATTGATTTTCACCAAGGGTTCGGGACCAATCGACGGGTTCGACATCATGCCAACCCTGATATATCTCCAGTGTGAGGCCTCTATGTCTTTGTATGACACCCATCTAATTTTTAACAAAGCATCAATCTTACTCTTAAGCTTGTTGGCCCACGGAGCTGACCACACGTGCTCATCAGTAACCATCATTTGATCCTCCGGGAAAGGAAACTGCCAACCTACTCTACTTTCCATGATGATCATGTGGCTATCCCAGCCATAAACTTTATTTTGGGTGTTCAGAAATAACCCTTGGACATTCCGATGCGATGCCACACTGACCACGGATTTCCCTCGAATTGTGGATCGGGTCGTCTTGTAGTACTAACGGAAGACCTTATTACAAGGCTCGTGGCCAAGGAATCTACAAACGACGATGAACAATGACAAAATTCTGACGGTGTTGGCACTTAACTCCATGGGTACACAGGCTGAATCTTCCAGGAACTCGTTGATGAAGGGGTCTAGGGGCAACCTCAGGCCAAGCTCAAAGTGTTTGTAGAAAAAGGCCACTTTTTCCTTGCTGCTAAGGAGGGCCTCTCGACGAGGTTCGAATTCAGCCTGGCTGAGATACTCGAGTCTATATGTAAAGGCTTGGACTCTATACGACTCCCGTAAGGCATTAATCATTTGCTCCCCGATATTCCTCTTCATGGTCTGGATTTTCGTTATGGCCCATGGCCCTTCTTCCCCGGCACCAAAGCCTCGTTCATTGCGGCCAGGGTAGGTCGTACACTGGTGTGGAAGGCATCAACAATTCTAGGACCCCCAGCACTTGTACTGGCCTCATTCACTTCAGGGTTTGTTTGTTGGGGATGACCATCGTGATCCATATCTACAAAACAAGTGGAAAGAGCAAGGTAATCAGTCCTAGCATCAACAGGCGACGATCTATCTAAGGGCAACCTAGATTCCCCTGAGGCAAAATTCCTAAGTGAATCACGACGGGCCAAGGAATAATGAGTTTGTACGTGTGTGGGAAGGTCGTTCATAGACCTGAAGGGTGTTACCCTGGGGTCATCTTCCTCAAACTCCCCAAGAACCTCATCAGTTGGAAATCCCAGGTCCTCATTTTCAAAACTAAATTTTTCCAGTATTGAGGAACAATCACTTAAGGGAATTATTCTCCAGATACCTTTGGCACATTTATACACCCTTTGATTGAGCCCAAAACCAAACCTAACCCCTCTCTAAAACTCACAAATCTGGGGGCCATTAAACTAGTTCTTAAACCCCAAAGAACCCGGAAAACCGAAGAAAAATTGAAGAAATTACCTGTTTGAGGGCTTGAAGATGAGTTTTTCGGTGGCAGGTCAAAGAAATCCCTAATCCAAGCTCCCAGTTGTCGCAGAGACGGAGAAGCCAGAACCTTTAATGTCGCCGGAAAAGGTTTTTGTGTTCGCCGGAGTTAAACTTGCTGATTGTCGGAATCTCTTCTCCTTGCTAAGTGCTCTAAAAAATCTGGGGTGCGAAAAGTTCAAAATGGAGGAGGGGGGAGGTATTTATATGCAGAGAATATGAAGGGTTTTAGCCTAGGAAACCCAAATGATGGAGAGCATTAAATACCAGTTGTAATTTCCGTGGGGAATGTCCCATCATGGGACGCGTGTCATTTAGTGAAGGAATCCTGGTCGCCCATGTCATCAACGGTGACGCCATCACATTTCAAATTTCAAATTGACAGTCGTACGAATAGCTGGGATCCCACAACCCTCAAAGAAAAATGCAAACTCCTAGCCCGTCAAGACGACCCATGAGTTGGGGGCCACTAAACGAAATATTTTGTGATGGGCCAGGCCCAAATCTCTCCCTTCATGAAACGGGCTCAGCAAGCCCACTAAGGGTCCAAGACCGAAGGAGCGATGCAAGATGGATCATGGCCCGTCGAATAATGGATGACGGTCGTCGCCATTGAGCGGCCGAGCCCATCCAACGACGAGCCATCTCACCCATGGGTTATGGCCCGTCTAATGTAGGAGGATCATCGTTGTCATCAAACAACCAAATCCATCCAAGGACAGGGCAACATGTCCATTCATTCGCTCGTCGAGTTGCTCATCAAGCGACGACCTAGCGGCGACTTTACTGGACGTACAGCTCCAGGTCGTCATCTCATTAAGCTTGCTTAACAAGCCTCCTAAGGATAAAGCCAAATCTATCACTGGCCCACTCTGCACTTATGTCTGCATGGAACTGGTAGAGGTGCCAAAAGCGTGCAGGTTTGACTTTTCCTTATTGTGCAAACTACTATCCCTGACAGGTACAGCAGTGTCCTTACTTAGGCGGAGCAATCTCGGAGCGCCACGTGTACGCATAGGGGACAAAGCCGATCCAATGGTTGGCTATAATCCAATCCAACGGTCCAGATGGAAACCCTAGTTTCCTTCTCCCACTATAAATACCAGAACAGTTTCTTGGGCTAAGGTAATGCATATTTTCATATTCACGTATACACACACCCACCATATCTTTACCATATTTCTCCAGCCCAAACACTGATTCTCACGCCGGAGGGCTTTTCCGAACAAGCCCCGGCGCAGTTCACGGTTCATTTCTTGTGTTGTGCAGATCAGAAGTCAGCCTAAATAATTCGCTGGACCTAGAGCTGAGCCCGAACGTTTTCTTGCGTCATCACTACTTTAATAAATTCTCGTAATATTTGAACATAATCCCGTACAAATATCAACATCTTCATCTAATTTCCCTTCCATATGTGATTGTAGGAATAACAAAACTCTTACATCACTTACAATTAACATAAATTTGTGTTTTTTTTTTTTACATAAATTGTCATTTGGTAAATAAAACTGTTCCTAGATGCTACTTTAATAAATAAAAATATATCTAATCATTATATACTTGCAAAACTAGATGTTTAAGAAGTTGATAGTTTGTATCAAAATAAATGAATAGTGGATAGTCAAAAAAAATTATACATTTTTCCATTAAATCCTAAAAAAAATATATTCTAAATTAACTTTTATATTTATAGTAACTTCTTTAATTTAATTTTTGCTATTTGTTTTAGTTTTTTGGCCGTGCGTTTAACGCACGGGTGTAGCACTAGTTCTTAGTAAAAGTTAACATTTTCATTAGGTTTAGGAGATAATTTTTAAAACAAAAACCTTTTTTCATGAGAAAAGTCATTTTTGCCCTTAAAAATCATGTGCCCTTAACTCATTATTTTTTGGTTATTCATTTTGAGTCGAAAGTAATATTTATTTTTGAAATGAAGAATATAATTTTTTTTTATAAAAATACATGTTTTAAAATATTTATTTGAGATGAAAAAAATAATATTTCTATTTAGTTTTTTTTTATTAATACATAATTTTTGTATTATTATTTTGTAATTTAAAGTGAGACGAAGTACAAACTTTGGACTGTGGTTTATAATTTTTGTATTATTATTTTGTAATTTAAAGTGAGACGAAGTACAAACTTTGGACTTTGATTTGGTAGTAGGCCTGTGGTAATTTAAATTCGCTACACTATGTAGCGAGATTTTAGTTTTTTTTAATAGCATAAATATTAAAATAAAATTGAGCAAATTTAAACATGCTACACCGTGTAGCGAGTTTAACCGGACAAAATTATAAACTCGCTACACCGTGTAGCGAGTTCCAAAAGGTTGATCATTTTGGCAAATAGTTTCAAATGTGGATTTTTTTTTTCCAAAATATAGCTTTTTAAAAATTTATATTCCAAAATAACCTCCTCCAAAAGTTATGTACCAAAGTAGCACTTTCAAGTTGGATTTCGGAATTACCAATTCCAGAATAATGTAATCCGGAATTGATAATTCCGGAATTCCTTTTTTTTTTTGAAAAATTCAATTTCGGAACTGGTAATTCCGAAATTAATTTTTTTTATAAAACTGAAAAACTGGGATTTTGGAAAAATTGAATTCCGAAAATGCTACTTCCGGAATTCAAATGCCCCCCTGCGTTGACTTTTGGATGTTGAGGAAATAATGAACATTTCAGAGATATTATTATATACACTGTTGTAGTTTCACTTATATCCACTACATTTTGAAGTTAATTAAACATAATTATGACATAATTTTTCTTTATACATATCTCACTTAATAAAAATATACTCCAGAGTAAACGAATATTTTTTATTTCCCTTACTAACTTAGATTAAGTTATTAATTAATAAAATCTTTATTTGTTCTCTCAAAATTAAAAACCCTAAAGAAATACTCCCCCCCCCTTTCGAAATAATCTTCCTACTTTTTTTTGTTAGCACAAATGTATTTTGAACAGTAATTTTAGGTTAATTAGTTATCATAATGAAAATTTAAAACTTTTTATTGATACATCATTATAAAAACTATCAATAACACTTTCTACATTTTCATTAGGATAGTTAAATTAATAAATAATTATTGCTCAAAATACATTCGCGCTAACAACTGAAAAAAGTAGGAAGATCATTTCGGGACGGAGGGAGTATTATACTAACTAGTGTAACACCCGTGCGATGCACGAATTATCACTTATACATAAACGAAAAATTAATATAGGTGGAAAGGGAAACTAATTTGTATTAAACATTATGGAAAACCTCCTTAAAGACTACATTGTTGGTACACGTAGCAGAATGTCCAGAAATTTCTTCATTACATATCAATATTTTCAAACCGTTAGGACTTTTAACTCTTGATAAAGCGACATATAGTTGACCGTGGCAAAAAACTGGCTTCTTTAAGAGAAGCCCTACCACAGATAATGATTGCCCTTGACTCTTATTAATTGTCATCGCATATGATATCAGTGGGAATTGCCTCCTCTCAAATCTGAATGGAATCCTCGTATCTGTAAGTACCCCAATCTGGATCACCCTCTTCCGAGTACACAGGAAACACTGCAGACTCACAAATGCAGTCTCGAAGACCTTCGACACTCAAAACCCTCAAAAACCCCAAGCCAAACCAAGGGAGGAACCTTTATGGGATAAAAAGGGACAAAAGGACCTCTTGGGAATTTTCAGAAAATTGGAAAAGCAAATAAGGTCCGTACGGACCTCTTTACTTTAATAATTACTGAATCCCCTTAAAGTCCACAATATTCCCTCAAATCCCGGGGAACATCATTACTGGAATGTATGGTTGGTCCGTACGGACCTCTTTGCATGCCTAGTTGGTCCGTACGGACCTTTTTGCAAATGAGACATCATCATTCCAGAATATTCTCAATTATCACATATTCCCTCAAATCGAGGAAAACCAAAAAACTAGATTACCTAGAAGGTCCGTACAGACCTTCTTGCAGTTTTCTGGCACTATAAATAGAGGGCTCCCCCTCCCTCATTTTCACACATTTACCTCTTCTCTCCTCTCCCCCCAGCCTTCAGGCTCCCCTCTAAGATCCTTCGGGGCACTCCCGGCCCCTTTCGGATCCTTCCGAGGCCTTCCGAGCTCCCTCGCGGTGCTCCGAAGCCCTACCGAGCGCTCCCGAGACGCTCCCGCGCTGCCCCGAGGCACTCTCGAGGTACTATGAGGCCCCTCGTGGTACTCCGAGGCCTTGCCTGGTCTTTCCCGAGGCGTCCCGGCTCTTTCCGAGTCCAACCAACGATCCCAAACCACGCCAAACCTCTGCCCGAATCCAACCAACGATTCCAACGCACGCCAAACCTCTGCCCGAATCCAACCAACGATTTCAACGCACGTCGAAACTCTGCCCGAATCCAACCAACGATTCCAACGCACGCCGAAACTCTGCCCGAGTGATCCCTGCGATCCCAACGCACGCCGAAACTCTGTCCGCAGACAACCGGCCCCTTTTCCGAAGCAATCCCGGTCCGTACCGGAACACTATTCCGTCCTCAAACACTATTCCCCTGCGGAAGACAGACACGAACCAACATTGGTAAGGCTTCCTTCTTATACTATTTAAATACATTTCAATAAAGCAGTGTACAATGTAGACATCCGACACATCATGCATTTTTAAAAAAGCACATACACACACACACACATAACATTTAAAGAATATTAGGGGTATCCGAAAGACTCGTTTTACGAGGCAGCTCGGGTGAGCTCTAAGATTCTAATATTCTCTTCCCGAGGAGTCATCTGACCTCCGAACTCAAAAATCTCATCACACAACAAAAAAACAGTTTATTTTTAAACTGATGCCCTTTTTCAATGTTTTGGGCTTAATAAAAATGGCGTGGCGACTCTACAAAGCAAAAACACGGCGAGACACCTCCCAACTAACGCAAAAAGCGGAATAAGCCAGATGCCGGGGCGCGAACGCGCTGCCTCTCGGATCCGGGCGACTTTCCCGAACGCGACGCAACAAAATGCGAGATGCACGGGGCCCCCGCGCGCGAGTCGGATCCCGGGTAATTTCAGTTGGCGACTCTGCTGGGGACATTTTGTTTTAAAAAAAAACTTTTAAACAAAACAAAAGATTTTTTAAAAAAAATGATGATGAGGGTCAAACTTTCATTTTACCCCTTTCTTTAACTGTTGTGTGTGTGTGTGCATGTGCTTTACTTTTTTTTATTTTACAAAAAAAATAAAAATACAAAAAATGCATCAATATACATCTGTGCATACATTTAAAATTCTGCAAAACTTCTGTTTTACTCAGAAAAAGAATTTTAGAGACCGCACACTACGCGCACTGCTGCCTCGGTTACACTGCACACTACTCACACTGCTGCCTCGGTTCCACCGCACGCTACGCGCACTGCTGCCTCGGATACACTGCACACTACAACCCTTAACCCGGGGTGGTCTCAGTTGCAGTTCGTTTGGCCTTCCTATGCCTCTCGGACGCGCACGAGATCATTCCAAACATCCCATCCTAGCCAAGCGTCAACCCTGCACGTTTGAGTCTTGAGTCACACTCTGTCCAGACTCGGTTGGTTTTTACCCAGTCCGTGTCATACAGCCTAGATACATATACCATGCCGGCCATTTTCTGAGTCGAAGCTCGAAACTCAAGATCCCTTGCGCAAGCAAAGCGATGAAAGGTCATGCTAAAATCTTGACCTGATCTTGATTTCCGAAGCTACACCCAGACGATGTTCCGTCCCGGATATACATCCATGCTCACATGACACCATGTCATCAAGCCTTTGATACGTCAGCCATGACGATATGACCCAGCCAACGCCTAACGTCACAGATCCCTTGCGCAAGCAAGGTAAAGAGAGGTCATGCCGAACTCTTGACCTGATCTTGACTCAGTGGCCGGCTCGGTTCACTATACACATGGCTAACGCGTCAAAACGAACATGACAGGCTCGGTCCTTAGGTTCGATTTTTCTTTTAGGCCGGTGGAAACCGCTTGCCCTATAGGACCCTCGCCCGGGGCTGTCCACCCTGGGATGTCGAAATACAGGTGGAAAACAAGGGGCTTATAGCCGCACAGATGGTCTCCACTGACCCAGGATCTAACATAGTTGCGAAAAAGAAGAGCAATCTTTTCCAACCTACCTAGGACTCTGAGAAAACACGTTTTAAGTAAATTAAAACAACAAAAATAAAAGAAGCGGAAACCGCATGCCACGTGAGCTTTCCCCCTCTTATCCCGAAAGGCCTTCCCGTGTCTAAACCTTGCCCGTCACCCCCTCCAGCTAACAGAGAGTGATAGAGAGTACCCGGGAACCCGTCTCCCAGTGTCAAAGCCGCAAGGTCCAACTTCCTTCCCAGCTCTGTCACTAGAACAGTCCGTCAATTCCTCATGGCCAAGTCAGTGGATAACAACGATGAGAATGGGACCTTACCCCCAAGAAATTTCCCAACATTGGAAGAAGTTTGGCAGGTCCTCATGGCTATTGAGAAACGCCAAGGTGAACAACAAGCCTGGATCGAAGGTGCCATGCACCACTTCGGGACATTAGCCACCCAACTACCTGGGGCTTCCAAAGTCACTCCTGCTCCTGCAGTTGCTAACGTCTCTCATTGTCTCCCAGAAGTCGACCTGCTGCCCTCGTACGAGCCATGCAGTTATGACATAAAGCTACAAGACCCCCCGGGGGAAAGCCTGCCCATTCAGCCTCCTGAGGTCCCGGTACCACCGCCGAACAACGAACACATCTGGTGGGACGTCTGCGATTGCAGTGCTTGTCTGGAAATGGAATTCCAAGATGAAATGAACGAGGGCCGTCCTCAAAGAAAGAAGAAACCCTCTTCTCAACAAAAACTGAAGAAGAGGTATGAATCTGGCGATCCCACAGTCGGAACCCTTGGAGAACCCTCAGGAAAGTTTGACTACTACGTCATCTACTCCAGCAAATCTCCTCAGCCTAGTTCTGCACAAGGCCACGGCAACGTCTGCTCCATGATCAGCTGGGACGAGCTCCGCACCGCCACCGAAGGTCCGAAGGTCCAGATACCCCAACCCCTATCTTGGGAAGATCTCAAAGCCACTGTGGATGTTTCCACAAAAGCTATGACGGTGAACGAATTGAAATGCGCAGTCTGGCCCTACGCCAACCAAGGCCCTCCCATTACAGAGATAGGAGAGACAAGCAAAGCAGTAAAGCCAGAGGTAAATGTACTGACACGTTCCGGTCAAATCTCGATGAATCCTCCACGGGCAGACAAAAGGCCAGCCGTACCTGAGCCACGAACTGAAAAGGGGCCCTACGCCAAAGAAGCCGAAACCCTGGACCCAAAGGCTGAAGATCCTGTCTTAGCTCAGCTTAAGCGTACTCAGGCTAACATCTCGCTCTGGTCCCTACTCACTTCATCTTACCCGCACAAACTCAAGTTGGAAGAAAGCCTGGCCCAGACCATGGTTCCCATCACGGTGACACCTGATGAAGCAGTTCAGATGATTGGCAACGTTAATTACAGCAACATCATCACTTTTACATAGCTCGACCTTCCGAAATTTGGGGCTGACCACAATGAGCCTCTCTACATAACAGTTCAACTGGATGAGCGTCGTCTCCCTCGGGTCTTGGTAGATGGGGGATCATCCATGAATGTCCTGCCATCCAAAATGATGGATTTGCTAGGGATCAAAGCAGCTGATCTGAAGCCCTCAACTCAGGCAATCAAGGCATACGACTCAACGTCTCGCCCAGTCTTGGGAATAGCCACCTTGAACCTGTGGTTCGGAAAACAAATGGTCCCGACCGACTTCCAAGTCATCGACATCCCGATCACATTCACTGCCATTTTGGGATGCCCTTGGCTACACCAGATCAATGGGGTGGCATCCACTCTCCATCAATGCGTAAAGTTCGTCCAAGGAACAGATCTAACCATCATCTACGGTGATAGCGTAGTCACCGAAAGGACCGACACAAACGGCGTCCCGGTCTTAGAGATCAAACACGACGATGATGGCATGATGCTAACAGGGTTCACCATCGAAAGCCCAAAGGCCCAGGTATGCCACATAGACCTGCCTTTGATTTGGGACAAGATCCCTCCCCCGATGAAAATGATGAAGCACATGAACTACATCCCGGGGCTCGGTTTGGGAAAACGCCATCAGGGTACCCAACAAATCATCAATATTAAAGAGCAGAATACCCTCCATGGCTTGGGATACATTCCTACTCCCGAACACATTGCGGAAGACAAACGAGCTGCGCGGAAACGCTCCGCAGATAACAAAAGAGGCTTGCACACAACCTCCGATCTTCGCCCTTACAGCTTCGACATGACCAAGTACTTCACAAAGAAGGCCGGCAGTTTGAATGAAGACACAGAAAAGGGGACAAAGTCGATCAACGCCAAACAAAGTTGGCCGATAACTGTGGACAAGCTCCAACAGAACATTGCAAGATTCAGAGGCCTCAAGGCAAATCCCGTCCGAAGAGCATTTCTCGACACACCGCCTCTACCGGGACCCACAACCACCACTATTCACGATGAATTTTGGTTCGAAAAAACTCCCTCTTTCGCAGAAGTGCTCGAAAAACTCTCCGTCAATGCCCCTGCCTTCAACAAGTTGGATGAATCTGCATTCGAGCTAGCAATGCCCAAGACAAGAGCAAAAGACTCCGCAGACGATGCTTGGAACGAGCCACTACTCCACCTGCTCTTCAATGAAGAAATTGAGATGCCAGACCTGATCGATTTTGTTTCTGATAACTCTATGATAGCCATGATCGGGAACGGTGACACAAAGCCTTTCAAACCCCGCCTCCTATCAAGCTCATTGCCACTCAATAACTAGGCCACCTTCTCCGGACCCACCGCCAGCAAAAAGGACATGATTGAACAACTTGGTCTGACCCCTCGAGTCCTAGAGTCCAGTGTCAAAACCCATCCCGAGTCCATTATCTTTGAATTTGATTCTTTCGAGTCATCTGATGGCCTCACGCCAGAAGATTACGAACTCATTGCCAATAATGTATTCCCGTATGCTCTTAATGAATGCTTCGATCTTTTCGAGTATCCTCTCATTGCATCTTTAACAACTGATAAATTAACTAACACACAAACAGTTAATAACGATTCACTTGATAAAGAAGCAGACACATTAAACGAACAATACATTAAGCACATCTTTAAGCATGTTGTCAAACGAGAGAAAAACCGGGCCCAAGCTGCCGAGGAGGTTTTAACCAAAGTGAATTTGGGAACTGCTGAAGAGCCAAAAGAGACGCAAATTGGAAGTTTCTTCATAGGCACAGAGCAAGACGCATTGACTGCACTGCTCAAAGAATTCGTGGACGTGTTTGCTTGGTCTTACCGAGACATGCCTGGATTAGATCCAAACATTGTAGAACACCGGATTCCCTTGAATCCCGAGGCTAAGCCCATCAAGCAAAAGCTACGCCGAATCAAGCCAGAATGGTCTTTACAAGTCAAGGAAGAGATCGAGAAGATGCTCCGCGTCGGCTTCATCAGGGTGATCGAGTACCCCACATGGCTCTCCAATATCGTCACGATCACCAAGGCCAATGGAAAAGTGCGCTGCTGCATGGACTTCAGAGATCTCAACAAAGCAAGTCCCAAGGACGATTTTCCACTACCCAACATCGACATGTTGGTAGACACTACAGCCAATTTCGAAGTCAAGTCCTTCGTGGACGGGTTTGCCGGCTACAATCAAATCAAGATGGCCGAGGAAGATCAAGAAAAGACAGCTTTCACAACCCCCTGGGGAACCTACTGCTACACAGTAATGCCGTTCGGACTAAAGAATGCTGGGGCTACCTACCAACGGGCAGCAACCGCCCTCTTCCACGATATGATCCACAAAGAGATCGAAGTGTACGTCGATGACATGATCGTCCACTCAAAGGGATCAGATGGACAACACCTCACAGACTTGAGAAAGTTCTTCAATCGCCTCCGAAAACACTCGATGAGGTTAAACCCTGCCAAATGCACATTTGGGGTCAGCCGAGGCAAGGTGTTGGGATACATGGTCACCGAGAGAGGCATCGAGGTTGATCCTCAAAAGATCAAGGCCATCATCGAAATGAGACCACCGCAAACTCAAACAGAGGTGAAAAGTTTCATGGGCCGCCTGCAGTATATCAGTCGTTTCGTCAACCAATTGACCTCCATGTGCGAGCCAATCTTCAAACTGATGAAGAAAAATGCCGACGTCGAATGGAACTCAGAATGCCAAGATGCCTTTGAAGAAATAAAGGCGTACCTTGTGAGTCCCCCGATTCTCTGTCCTCCTCACGAGGAGAAGCCACTGTTGCTATACCTAGCGTGGCGACACTGCAGTTGGAGCCATGCTCTGTCAAGAAAAGAAAGAGTCACGAGTCGAGAACGCCATCTACTTCGTCAGTCGAAAGTTTCAAGGCAGCAAACTCAACTACTCAGCTCTCGAAAAAACCTGCGCAGCTCTAGTATGGGTCGTCGGAAAATTACGGCACTACATGCAGTCGCACACGGTACACTTGGTTTCCAAAATGGACCCAGTCAAATACCTCTTCGACAAACCATCTCTGTCAATGAGGCTCGCCAAATGGTCTTTCTTCCTAGCGGAGTTTGATATCAAGTACGTGAACCAAAAGTCAATCAAGGGACGGGCAATGGCTGAACAAGCTGGGCGACTTCCCAGCGACGAGGCTCGAGGCCCCGAACCACAATTTCCAGACGAAGGAATCTTCGTACTCGAAGGCGAAAATCGATGGCAACTGTTCTTCGATGGAGCAGCCAACAGAAAAGGAAACGGCATCGGTATGCTCTTGGTCGATCCCAAGGATGAGCACACCCCAATTGCCATAAAACTCAATTTCGAGGTAACCAACAATGCCGCCGAATGCGAAGCCTGCGTCGCCGGACTACAGGCCGCACTCGAAAGGAATGTCCAGAAACTCGAGGTCTCTGGGGACTCAGCCCTGATCATCAACCAAGTTTCCAACAAATGGAAAACCATAGACCCAGGCTTGCAAAAATACCACGCCTGCATGGAAGACCTCATCACACAATTCGAAGAGGTCACCTTCCACTACTTGCCGAGAGACCGAAACCGGTTTGCAGACGCCTTAGCCACCTTGGCTTTACTCATGGAAATCCCTGAGGGAAAAGCAATCAAGCCCTTCAAAGTCGGACGAAAGGAAATTCCTGCCTACTGTTGCGAGATCGAACCAGAACCCAAGCCCATCAATGAGCCATAGCACAGACCAGATCTTCCCATACCTCAAGAACGGGAAACCGCCTTCATGAACGAAGAAGGCCAACACAGGGAAGGAGTCAAGGCCAAGAGCATCATGGCCCTAAAATGCCTCGCCTCCCACTTCATCATCCTTGGGGACATCTTTGTACAAAACGCTACCAAGGACCACTCCTATCTTTGCATCGCACGGCCCGGGAATAAGCAAGCAAGTTCATGAACGAAGTCCACAATGGGGCTTGCGGTCCCCACATGAACGCCGAGCCACGATGCAAATCATTCTCGGGATGGGTTACTCTTGGATTTCCATGGAGCGAGGCTGCATCCACTTTGTCTGAAGTTGCGACAAGTGTCAACGGTTCTCCAATCTCAATCACCTACCCCCTCACGACCTCTACTGCATGACTACACCCTGGCCCTTCGCCACTTGGGGAATTGATGTCATCGGGAAAATCGCTCCACCGGGCAGCAACGGTCACGAGTTCATCTTAGTAGCCATCGACTACTTCACCAAATGGGTCGAAGCCAAGTCTTACAAGGTGCTCACCTCCAAGAAAGTCGCACATTTCCTCAGGGAAAACATCATCTGCCGATACGGCATCCCGAACGAGGTCATATCAGACAACGACTCCCACTTCGAAAGGGAATGCGACAGACTGCTGGCCGAATTCAAGATCACACGCCATAAGTCTTCTCCCTACCGACCACAAACAAATGGCGCCGTAGAAGCAGCAAACAAGACTCTCGAACGGATCATCCGAAAAATGACCACCCGAGGACGAGATTGGCCCGAGAAGCTGCACCTTGCACTTTGGGGCTACCGAACATCAGTCATAACGGCCACGGGAGAAACTCCATTCGCCCTGACATACGGGATGGAAGCAGTCCTCCCCATTGAATTGGAAATTCCCTCACTCCGAGTGCTGCTGGAAAATGACATCAACGAAGTCGAATGGCTCGGCCGACACGGCCAATTGGCTCACGCTAGACGAGCGACGACTAAAGGCCATGGAACACGTCCGAGCCTACCAAAGCAGATGGCTAGAGCTTTCGACAAGAAAGTCAAATCCCGAGACATCAGGGAAGGCGATCTGGTACTCAAAGAAAAGCCTCCCACTCGAACCAACCCACTGGGAAAATGGGAACCAACATGGATCGACCCTTTCGTGGTTCAAAAGATCTTCTCCGGAGGTGCCATAAAGCTGACAGACCTAGACGGCAATCCCTTCATAAATCCAGTCAACGGAAGCAAACTCCGCAGATACTTCGCCTAAAGAAGAACAATTGTGCATCTCTTGGCACTTCATGTAGTGTCGAACTACGCAGACCTGAGCCCTCTAGTCCGGGGGAACATAGGCAACCTTAATTGGTCCGATCTAAAAACACACAAAAAAGTCAAAAGTTTGAATGTCGATCAAGACCTCCATCAAACTACACACTTACCAAGAGCATGCCCCCAACGTCACCTTGACCAAGTCAAACAACGACGGCAACATCAAAGGACATCTGAAAGTCACTCAACGTCAAACGACTGACCCATGTCTACTTCCAAGCCAGGGGCTTGTCTTCGCCCTCACGCGCTTCAAAAAAAAAAAAAAAGAGCTCGAGCAAGGGCTCTCAAAAAAAATAAAAAATAAAAAATAAATAAAAAATAAATAAAAAAAAAGCTCAAGCAGAAGCTGCAAAATTGAGGTCAAGAGCCCGACGCCAACAAGCAAGAGGCAGGGAAGCTACGGAAATGACCGTCAAAACTACTTGTCAGGGGATCATCCAACCTCTCAGCCAAGCAAAAAGCCCAAGCAAAAGGGATTGCCATCAAGGCCTAGGCTGCTTCAGTCCGCAAATGCAATAGGAAAGTCCAAAGATGGACGCCGCCAAGGTGCACAAAAGAAACAAAAAGCGAACAAGAGATCTTGCGTCTCGACAAAGCTTTAAAAGTAAATCACAAATCACTAACGGTTACAACATTTCTTGATGAGTTCAAGCACGGTCTACTCTCAAACTCACAACATGCTAAAAGATAGCTTAATACATTTAACAAATAATGTGTTTACAAATACAATGAATGGATACCTAGGAGGTCATTCCGCGCCATCTGCGCTTGTCCCCTCGCCATTCTTCCCTTTCTTCCCTCTTCCCCGGCGAGTCTTCTTTCGCTCCACGCGAGCCAACTTTGCGTCTCTCAGTCCGAGATCAGGGGTCCTCCCCGTAGAGTCAAACAATCCAACAGCTCTCAGGGCTTCCTTCGCCCGTGCTTCGGCTCGGATCTCCTCCCTGCGAGTCTACAAAAGAGGACCTCTCTCCGTCTGTCGGTCAACTCTAGTCTCATAGTCAAACAAAGTGTCTCCCATCACATCCTGAGGGTCAGACCAGGCTTCGGCACTCCTAAGGCAATAGCTACTACAGCAACCGAGCCCCAGAACCGCTCCACGCCTGCTCCCCAAAGCCACTTGGGACTGCCCGACACGCTGCTCATACCAGGCCAGGTACTGGGTCGTCAATACGACACTCTCCCAACGTCTAAGGAGCACCACCTGAGGGAAATCGGAAGATTTCCATACCCTCAGAAAATACAGAAGAACACCTGAAGCGGCCATACAAAGAGGAACTACCTCCGCAGTAGCAAGGTCATCCCAGCCCAACAAAGGCTCCTGCTTCATCCCAAACTGCCGGGAAACAAGCGACGGAATATAGAAGGAGGACCAAGACAAACCTGGAACTCTGACAACATAGGACCCTTCCTGCAAGGCCCTCCTAGTCTCGATACCCCAGTGCAGAACCCACCAACAGATCTGATGCATACCAAGCTGTGCCATCCATCTCTCCCAGGCGGACTGATCCATATCCAATGCAAGAGGTCACCGAGCAAACGACCACGGGCTAAACGACGTCGGAGCCTCGGGCATGGCCTGAAGTCTCTCTCGCAGCCACAAGGTGAGCAAAGCGGGGCTTCCCCCTCTCATGAACCGATCCCCAGTCGCAAGACGGTCGATACCATGCAGAGTCTCCCCTAGCACCAACGGGACAATATCCTCTCCAGCTCTGCAGTGCCCAACCACATCCAGCAAAGCGCCATCGCAAACCCCAAGAGAGCTGACCATGAAAAGCGTCGCTATCACGCACAAGGCAAATGCATCCCACGAGACATCACTCTCATCATCAATCATGAACCGCTCTGACAACGCAGAAATGTCAATATGACCCGAATCAAGGATTATGCCCTGCACTTCTCCCAACGAAGTACGAAGAAAGCCTGCAAGCTTCACGCTCACAGCAGCACCACCAATCAAAGGAAGCGAGATGGCCTCCACCTCCGGTCCTCCAATCAAAGCCCAAAAATCCTCAAAGGTGGGCACTACCTTGTTGTAGGAGAAACAATACACATGCCTCCTAACATTCCAGAACATCGCGGCAGCCCGCAACAACTCCCAATCAGGAACCAACTCCTTAAGGGACCAAACCGAGCAACGTCGAAACCTTACCTCGAAAGCCCGCCTCTGATGCCTCATACGGCGTCGCATCCACGTTTTCAGCTGCTCAAGGAAGTGTGCTTGCCGCTCCTGCAAAAGCCTTGGCAAAATTCTTGGAACGTACGAAGAATCTATGGCAAAAATGGAGGTTCCTAGAGAAAATGGGGAAGAAAGCTCGAAAATGGCTGCAAATGGGGAGTGGGGAAAGTCCAGACATCCGGAGAACATTTATTTCCTCCCCAAAAGCAAAGCTGGTTCGTACGGACCTCTTTGCAACCTAGGTCTGTCCGTACGGACCTTATTGCATCTTGACCCCACTTTCCTAGCAAACTGGCCAACAACCACTGTCCCCAGCAGGACCTTGCTCCAAACTGCCCAAACACTGGCCAAAGCCATTTCCAACAAAAACACACGCTACCCACAAACGCACCCTCAGCTCACGTGGCATGCATAAATAAAAAAAAATAATAGCAACAATTCCTAGGACAATTCCCGGGAATCACAAAAATGGCATTATTTCTTAAAATAAAATACTTTGCGGTGCAAGTGCAAGTGCAAATGTTTTATTACAGGTACATAAATGTCTGTTGCTAAAAAAACGGGGGGATATGGGAAGAGGGAAAGCAAATGAATCCTAATCCGACTCCTCAGCATCATCACTGACATCCTCAAGCGAGAAGTTGGGCATCCCGGTAAACTCGCCAGTCACACCCTCATCATCGGAGTACTGAATCCCCTCCTGGGGCTGGTACTCAAGATACTCAGAAGGATCGAAACCGACAAAAGGGTCAAAATAGGCATGCTCTGACGAACCCTCACCCTGTGTATCCGGTGGAGAAAAGAACTGATGAAGGGTCTGCGGCCTCTGAGCCCCCGAGGACGTCCCGGCGTCCATGCTATGCCGCCCCCGCAAAGGTCCCTCCTGCTGTGGCTCCGGCTCGGCTCTCGGTGGAGGAACGTCCACAGAATGCCTCGAAGGCATCGGCTCGTACGCCGGCACACGTCGCGAAGACCGGCAAGACAGCTTTGACGCCATCTTCTTCGCGAAGGGCCGCATCGCCACATAACGACGGGTCAGCATATCATAGGCTCTCCCCGGGACCTGCACAAGCAAGCAGCCAAAGAAACGCTCATCAATACAGTCATACTCAACAAAAATAGAAAAATACAGAAAAGATGCCAAGATGGAAAAGAGTAAGCACACTCACCGGCATGTCAGGATCCACTCGGTAGACAGCAGGAGCCTGCTCAGGGACGGGTACAGACACCCTCCTCCTCGAGGAATCCCCACGGACATATGTAAAATCCGGCCCAGGCACCGGAACCTCTGGGGGACCCTGAGGACCAGCCTCCCTCTCCCTCGCCAACACCTGTGGCATCCTCAACTTCCTCCTCACGAAGGCCCTATACTCCTCTCGATACAAAACAAACTCATGGGAACTCACGCCGCCCAAATACCTCTCAAACTCCAGTAAGTCCATATCCCGGGAATCCAACATCCCGAAGGGCGGGTCCCTCGGAGCCAAGGGAAGCATACCCGGGCCATGCTGCCAAAAGACCCTCTCGCCCAAGTACATGACATCGCAGGTCAGGCCCCGCAGCATCTTCCTCTGCGGCGTCACCACACGAGCCCCCTCGAACTCATCAGACTCGTATCGAGCCCAGGGGTACAGAACGAACTCCTCCGGACTATCTCTCCCTAGATGCGCCTGCACCTCCCCGTAGGTAATGGTGAGCTTCCCCCTGCTGGTCCTCCTCCTCCTCGCCGGGCGGGCCCAGCCTAACATAGCAGGATAGGCCGCTATGGCCCCAGGATCTCTATCCCACTAAAAACACTAAAAGAACTCGTAAAACCACACCTGCGACAAAAGCAGAAAAGGCTCAGTGCAAAAGAAAACGGAGAAAATGACAGGTTGCTAATCAAAAACAGCAATAAACTCATACCTCCAAAGCAAAATCAAAACAAGCCAAGGAACTGGCCACGCCTCTGCTGAACCGGTCCAAGGAGAAGTAAAGCTCGGCCAGGCCCGCCTCGCCCAAGCTATATCACAGACCCTCTCCAAATCAATCAAGCTCTCCAGCAGAGCGAAAGGAGCCGTCGTCGCGTGGTTCGAGAACAGAGTCTCAGAAAGGGCAAACCACAGAAAGGAGCGCGCCAGCTGCTCCGCGCCGTCACTGGCCGGTACCCAGACAGTAGGCCCCAATGCGCCGTAATCCTCGTCTCCACATCGCTGTACAGCATGCCTAGGCCCCTACGAGGAAGAGGCGCAAAGCCCAGCAGCTCAGTCAGCACATCCTCAGCTATCCTATCCCTCCACCGCACTGGCCCTCCTTTGAAGGAAAGCCCGGTGATAGCAGCAAAATCAGTGGGCGTCACCGTCACCTCGCCCCAGCTCAGATGAAAGGTGTGGGTGGTATCCCACCAATACTCAGATAGACCCAGGAAGATACTCTTGTTCTTCCTCGTGTCAGAGATCCCGGCCAAGTTCTCCACGAACACGCCCAGGCCAGAAGCATAGACCAGCCTCCTAGGGCTCGGCCCGCCATCCATAGAGATATTCGGCATCTGCTGCCACAACTCAACTACAGCCTCGAGCGATCCCGAGTCTTCATCTTTTTGGCTTTCCCGGCCAAAAGCCCCTCATCTGCGAGGTAAACACAGCAAAGGTACGTCAGTCACAGTACTTAATACCAAAGCATAAAAAAAAAGTCCGTCACCAAACACGGCACACATTGCACATAATTTTCGCATGTAACCCGTCACGAAACACGACACACATTACACATACTTTTCACATGCAACCCGTCACAAAACACGGCATGCATTACACATAATTTTCCCCATGCAGTCCGTCACAAAACACGGCACACACTGTACAAATTTTCTCAACAAAGGGATCAAGCACTACACGACACATTTTCAAAAGACCCGTCACAGAACACGGCACATATTGCACATATTACTCCCCACAAAGTCCGTCACCAAAAACACGGCACACACTGCATGACACATTTTCAAAAGAAAAGTCCGTCCCTACACGGCACATACTTTCAGACAAAACCCGTCACAAAAAAACGGCACATGTCACATTTTTTCACAAAATTTGCCCCTACACGGCAATTTTTCTCACAATGTACATACAGAAATAGCATAAGGTACAAAACACCAAAGCATGCATTTCATAGAAAGGCACTTTATTTTTTACAAATAAGAGCTAATCTACACATTTTTGCACAAAAATCACATACCCACAATATTTACATGCTCAATTTCAACAATTCATCAAGAATTTCACAAAAAAGCATGGCAAATAACAAAAGCCCCAAAATGCGAAAAACTAAAACCTAGTTCTAGCATTCAAAAATTCAAGCAAGGAATCAAGACGAAATTGATTTCTTACCTCCCCGACGTTCCTGACTCGCCGGTTATGCACCTCCGGATTCGGATACAACACATCCGGATTCTTCGAAGAAGGCACAAAGGAGATCCAATTTCTTTGAAGCTCCATCCTTTGCTCGATCACTTCTTGGCTCCGTTGACGACGCCCCCTCCTTGATCCTTCCGCCATTGCAAGCAATTCAAGCTAAAAATGGAAGATTTTGGTGTAAAAATGGAGTTCTCTCCCTCTCTCTCTCGGCTGGTTCGTGAACTGGAAGAAGGAAATGAAGGGGGTGCCTCGGTTTTAAACCCAGTCAAAATCTGGGAACTGTAAAATTCAACCCTGGTCCATACGGACCTCTTTACATCCCAGATTGGTCCATACGGACCTTCTTGCAACGAAGGGCCAAAGTACTTTTCTGCCCTTATAATCTTTGCCCCTGGCTGTCCAAAGGCCTATTTCAGCAGATTCAATGCAGTATGGTCCTTAACCCATCAATTCAAGCACCGGCCGTCATCGTAAGCCCAGATTCTGCCCACTAAACGGCAACTCAAGCACCGGCCATCAAAGTAAGCCCGAGCTCCTTCCCCAGCAAGTCAAAAGGGAAGTCATACAAGACCGCATATCCCCAGCACCGGCCATCATCGTAAGCCCGGACCTCGCCCACTAAATGGTAAAACAAGCGCAAAAGGAGCCAGCACCTCCCAGCACTAATCCCAAGGCACGAAACGCCTCCAAAATGCCAAACGGTGAAGCAACCACCGGCCATCAAAGTAATCCCGAAGTCACCTCCTCTGCGGAAAAAGCCCCTACAAGGCCACGATGATCCCCAACGGATGAACACCGGCAGTCTTCGTAAGTCTAACCTTCTCCCCAGCGGACAAAGCACGAGGCATCTACACCTCTCGCAATCAAAGCACAAGGCAGCCACACCTCCGCAAACCGCAGCCAGAAGACGATTCAAGTCCTCATGCATGGCACAACCGCAGCCAGAAGACGATTCAAGTCCTCACGCATGGCACAACCGCAGCCAGAAGACGATTCAAGTCCTCACGCATGGCACACCCACAGCCAGAAGACGATTCAAGTCCTCACGCATGGCACACCCACAGCCAGAAGACGATTCAAGTCCTCATGCATGGCACACCCGCACCCAGAAGACGATTCAAGTCCTCACGCATGACAAACCGCAGTCAGAAGACGATTCAAGTCCTCACGCATGGCACGACCACAGCCAGAAGACAATTCAAGTCCTCATGCATCACTATCTCTAGCCCGGAAGGCTTTAAACCACTCGGTCCGGAAGACCGTATAAACCTCCCAAATCACTATCTCCAGCCCGGAAGGCTTTAAACCACTCGGTCCGGAAGACCATATAAACCTCCCAAATGATTATCCCCGGCCCGGAAGGCCTTAAACCACCCGATTCGGAAAATCGTAAAATTTCCATCTCAGGACGCCACCACGTCCTCACAATCGACCTCGGCGGTCACCACACCCAGGACGCCACCACGTCCTCACAGTCGACCTCGGCGGTCACAAACCATCTTCTCGTAAGATTAACCATCTTCTCGTAAGATTACCCATCTTCTAGTAAGATTGCACACCCTGGACGCCACCACGTCCTCACAGTCGACCTCGGTGGTCACACGACACTTCAGGGCACCACCACGCCCGCACACACTCACAATTTCACGACCTCTGAACTATGACCGGGCTTGATTCCCGCCATGGATACATAGGAATCCTATCACAGGGTCCAGCCATCGACCTATATGGTCACCCAGGGCGCCACCACGTCCTTACCATCGACCTATACGGTCACCCAAGACGCCACCACGTCCTTACCATCGACCTATACGGTCACCCAGGGCGCCACCACGTCCTTACCATCGACCTATACGGTCACCCAGGACACCACCACGTCCTTACCACCGACCTATGCGGTCACCTCAGGACGCCACCACGTCCTTACCATCGACCTATACGGTCACCCAGGGCGCCACCACGTCCTTACCATCGACCTATACGGTCACCCAGGGCGCCACCACATCCTTACCATCGACCTATATGGTCACCCAGGACGCCACCACGTCCTTACCATCGACCTATACGGTCACCCAGGGCGCCACCACGTCCTTACCATCGACCTATGCGGTCACCCACAGGACACCACCACTTTCACGCACAGAGTTCCAGTCAGAGGACATCTCACATCCTCGTACACAACAACACTCACTCCACACACGAACTACGATCAGGCTTGATTCCAGCCAGGGATACGTAGGAATCCTATCACAGGGTCCAGCCAATTGATCTAAACGGTCACACAACAGGACACCGCCACGTCCTCCCACTGACCTACACGGTCACTTCCTCTCTCAACACGCAATCCAGATTAGGACCCTTATCTTATCGACGACCCCACTTCCTCCGTAAGTGACATCGTCGAGGGGCTTCTGTAAGTACCCCAATCTGGATCACCCTCTTCCGAGTACACAGGAAACACCGCAAACTCACAAACGCAGTCTCGAAGACCTTTGACACTCAAAACCCTCAAAAACCCCAAGCCAAACCAAGGGAGGAACCTTTCTGGGATAAAAAGGGACAAAAGGACCTCTTGGGAATTTTCAGAAAATTGGAAAAGCAAATAAGGTCCGTACGGAGCTCTTTGTTTTAATAATTACTGAATCCCCTTAAAGTCCACAATATTCCCTCAAATCTCGGGGAACATCATTACTGGAATGTATGGTTGGTCCGTACGGACCTCTTTGCATGCCTAGTTGGTCCGTACGGACCTCTTTGCAAAGGATACATCATCATTCCAGAATATTCTCAATTATCACATATTCCCTCAAATCGAGGAAAACCAAAAAACTAGATTACCTAGAAGGTCCGTACGGACCTTCTTGCAGTTTTCTGGCACTATAAATAGAGGTCTCCCCCTCCCTCATTTTCACACATTTCCCTCTTCTCTCCTCTCCCTCCAGCCTTCAGGCTCCCCTCTAACACCCTTCGGGGCACTCTCGGCCCCTTTCAGATCCTTTCGAAGCCTTCCGAGCTCCCTCGCGGTGCTCCGAAGCCCTACCGAGCGCTCCCGCGCTGCCCCGAGGCACTCTCAAGGTACTCTGAGGCCCCTCGTGGTACTCTGAGGCCTTGCCTGGTCTTTCCTGAGGCGTCCCGGCTCTTTTCGAGTCCAACCAACGATCCCAAACCACGCCGAACCTCTGCCCGAATCCAACCAACGATTCCAACGCACGCCGAACCTCTGCCCGAATCCAACCAACGATTTCAATGCACGCCGAAACTCTGCCCGAATCTAACCAACGATTCCAACGCACGCCAAAACTCTGCCTGAGTGATCCCTGCGATTCCAACGCACGCCGAAACTCTGTCCGCAGACAACCGGCCCCTTTTCCGAAGCAATCCCGGTCCGTACCAGAACACTATTCCGTCCTCAAACACTATTCCCCTGCGGAAGACAGACACGAACCAACATTGGTAAGGCTTCCTTCCTATACTATTTCAATACATTTCAATAAAGCAGTGTACAATGTAGACATCCGACACATCATGCATTTTTAAAAAAGCACATACACACACACACACACAACAATTAAAGAATATTAGGGCTATCCGAAAGACTCATTTTACGAGGCGACTCGGGTGAGCTCTAAGATTCTAATATTCTCTTTCCGAGGAGTCATCTGACCTCCGAACTCAAAAATCTCATCACACAACAAAAAAACAGTTTATTTTTAAACTGATGCCCTTTTTCAATGTTTTAGGCTTAATAAAAACGGCGTGGCGACTCTACAAAGCGAAAACACGGCGAGACACCTCCCAACTAACGCAAAAAGCGGAATAAGCCAGATGCCGGGGCGCGAACGCGCTGCCTCTCGGATCCGGGTAACTTTCCCGAACGCGACGCAACGAAATGCGAGATGCACGGGGCCCCCGCGCGCGAGCCGGATCCCTAGTAATTTCAGTATCAGATGGTGTTAATGACATTCTCGGAATCAAGACTTTTCTATGAACATTTTCGGACGAAAGTACCTCTCCTTCTAAGACATGATTCCCAAGCCTTGTGATTATCAAACGCGTTCCATTACAAAGACCGATTGAGGAGTCGATATTCTGAAGCAACATCACAGGAGTTCCAACTTTCAAGTTTAATGTGTGATTTGGAAGTCCGGATATACAAATACTATTTATGAATTCAGGTGTGTGAAGATCACTCAAGGACTCAAACTGTTGATCAGTATGGCAAGGTACATCAGAACTCAAGTAGATCCTTTCTGCAGACTCATTCAAGGATACCATGTGCTCATTAACAGGGTTAACAACATCCAACGTTGGAGCTAAAATTGCTCTTTCTTGAAAGTACGACAAATCATTACAGCAATTCGAATAGCCAGAATATATGCTCTCCACCATCGCAGTAATCGGATCACTAAAGTTTTCAATTAAAAACTCACGTAGTATATCAATCTGAACTACACCATCATTTGGCTCAGTACATCTCCAATACCAGCAATCCAATCAGCAAATTCCCTTAATCTTTCAGATTCCAAAGTAGAATCTAAACCTTGTAACCTCATATTCCTTGTCAACCTTAATACAACACAATGCCTCCACAAATAAGACAAATTAATAGTAGCATGCACGATATCTTGCCGACTGCCCTTCGGAATCACTGGAAGTATTTGTCTAAAATCTCCACCAAAAACAATTGTCTTCCCACCAAAAGGATATTCATTCCTCCTTGACTCAACGACTCTCATTATATCTCTCATACTCCTATCTAAAGCTTCAAAACAATGTTTATGCATCATCGGTGCCTCATCCCAAATAATCAATTGCGCCTTTATAATTAACTCAGCTAGAGGACTGTAAGTGTCCCAATCTGAGCCACCAATGTTCCTTCAGCCCAATTTAACGACTTCCACGTCGAATAAACAGTCAAGGGTATTTTGGTCATTTCCTAAGGCAATTTAAACAAGAAAGGGCCTTAAAGGAATATCAAAAATAGGTCAAAATCGGTTGGAAAGAGTCATTTCCAAGAAATTGACTAACTTTACATTAAATCCAAGCAGCCAAAACTGCTTTCTGCAGAGTCAGGCACGCCAGCATTCCCATCCGCGCGGACAGGAATGAGACTCAGTCTCGTCCGCGCGGATACTTCTGAAACCTAAAATCTGCCTATAAATACAATCATTCTCTCTCAGTTTAAGGAGGCCAACCATTCAAACCCTACTGTTATATTCACGAAAATTCCAGAAAACAGCCTAAGCACCAAACAAAAACACTCATCCAAACACCAAATTCAAACACAAATCTTGATCACATTCAAGCCCCAAACACAAATCCAAGGAAGATAGGGTACAACCATTGGTAAACCCTCCTTCTCCTTACCTTAATCTCCCTCATCCATGCATACATCTCACATTTTAAAGATGTAACTTGTTTATTTGCTTATTGTCCATCCCTTGTCCTAGATCCAAGAGGATCTCCATGGAGTTCATCTCCATGGATGATTCTATACAAGGATCCATATTTTTTAGCTTGTTCTTCCTTTTCTTTACATAAACTAGTTGTTACTTGATCTTTTGGCCTAAAGTGTGGTCACCTTGGAGTTCATTTCCATGGATGATCACACTAAATGGTCCATATTCTCATCCTCATTTTCTTCCATGTCATTAGTTCTTACTTGACCTAAAATATGGTCATCTTGGAATGAATTTCCTTGAATGACCATTTTAAATGGTCTAAGTTGTCTTTACTTCCTTAAAAATGTTTTTCCTAACCTAAGATCTTCACCTTGGAACAATTTCCATGGATGAAGATCATTAAGGTTTCTAGGTTACAAAAAGGGTGAAGTTGATACATTGAGTTCAAAGATCTCAAGGATGGTTATCTTAATGACCACCTTAGAAATCCACTCTAAAGTTGATACATCCTTAACCTAAATTCAATTTTCATACATTAATCTTTGTTTTATGTTAAATCTCCCCATCCCAAGCAAATAAAATGCTTTCAAGTCCTAATGTACCCTAAGGATGGCTTGATATAGTAGATAACCACTAATCATGTTTAGTGATCACTAATCAAGGCCTAAGGAAAGTGGGGACAAGCATGGATGCCAAATTCAAAAATGTTTTTACTTATCATTTTACATTGCAAACTCAGCTTCGATTACGTAACTCCAGTTGACATTCTGGAATTTACAGAATCAGACTGGAAAGCTGCAAAAAAAAGAATATTACTGTCCCATCCTGTGAATGTGGTGCCCAAATTTTGTGTTGGATTCACGCGAGTTTGAAGACATCCGAGTTATTTGAAAAACGGAGTCGCCACGCCATTTTGATTACCTCAAAACTTTGAAAAAAAGGTTTTATGGGTTCAGAGGTTAAGTTACCCCTTGGGAAGAACGTTTGGCGTTCACCCAAGGTGCCTTGCCGGAGCAAGTCTCCCATGATTTCATTAATCGTGCTTGCTTGCGTGCTTTCTTGTGTGCATGTGTTTGAAAATAAGGAGGGAATGTCCCAAGTCGTCTTCCGGACGTACAAACTATTTGTTGGTTGTCGCTCGGGATTTCTTGGAATTTATGTATTCGGGATTATGATCCCGTCCTCATCTTGTGACTTGTGATCATCGCATTTTAACCTCGGGACCCTCGGGACTTGCGTGATCGAGAGAATGACTCTCTTTATGGTCAAAGATGAGGTTCTTTAGAAAAGAAAGGTCCTTAGCCCATCAATCCTACGCTTAAAGACGGTCGAGCTCGTATAGATGCTTCATACTCTTTCTTAAGCGATAATTGGAGATATAGGGTTCAAGGTTATTCCTTCCTAAAGAGATTATGAAACCTTTATGGAAGGAACGATGTAAAGATAGGATCTTTTACACCGGTCCGTTCCTAGGTTACTAATGGGGGAATGGGAGAAATGCATGATTTAATATAAAAATGACATTTTTAGTGAAAAGATGACATTTTTAGGTGCAAAGGATGCACCTTTGATTCAAAGATTACATTTTTAATGACAAAGGATGCCTAATGCATGCAAAGGGGGAAAGGGGGATAAAGATATGATCTTTATGATAAACTACCAAGTCCCAAGCAAGATAAATGCAATGTATGAATGCAATGAGCAAATATAATCACATATAGAAATTTAAGATGCAATGTTAGAGCGTGCGAGGTTACTAATGGCTTCCTCTTCTTCTTTGGATGGAGCTAGGAGGAGGAGTTGATCTTGGGATCTTCAAGGAGGAGGGAGGTGGCTTCTTGGCCTTCTTCTTCACCTTCTTGGACTTCCAGCAGCTCTTGGGAGTGTATTTTACGTATTATGTGTGATGGTGGATGATTTTTGTGTGTAAAAAATGGGTAGAGGAGGCCTCTATTTATAGGCAAATTTGAAAAAGGCGAAAGAGGCCGCGTGGCTTCATTTGCGGCAAAAGAGGCCGTATGGCTACATTTGCTGTCGGCCCAGATTTTTCTAGAAACATGCAAGGTGGCATTCTAGAAGGTCAGCGAAAGAGGCCGCATGGCTTCATTTGCGGCAAAAGAGGCCGTATGGATACATTTGCCGACCTGCATTTTTCTAGAAACATGCAAGGTGGCCTTCTAGAAGGTCTTTTCCAGCGAAGGACTACGTGGAATTTTAATTCCTAGCAAGTCCTTTGCCCCTCGGAAGGCTTGGAAAAGTTCCCAAATCGCCTCTGAACTTTAGGAAAGTCAGGGAATTGTCGGAAAACTTAACCTGGATGGCATGAGCCGATTTGGGTACTTACGAAGCCCTCGGCAACGTCACTTGCGGGCGAGTGGGGTTGTCGATAGAAAAGGATCCAATGCGGCGAATGCCGAGACGGATTGGGTGACCAAGTTGGTCGAGTGGCTGGACCTTTCATGAAAGGCTACCTACGTATCCCGGAGGAATCAAGCCAGGCCGTAGTTCGGAACTTTGGATCCGCTGGGGGAGGATGAAGAGAAAGCGGTCTCTTCTTGGGGAAAAAGAAGATAAAATGACCTAGGAGGTCAAGCAATTGATCCTACCGGGGATATGCTAGGAGTGACCAAGGTGGTCGGATATCCGAACTTCTATGAGGGGCCGCTTTATCACTAAGGGTGACAAAGAAACAGGGTGACCAAAGTGGTCAAATGGTTGGACCTTTTATAAAAGGCTACCTACGTATCCGGAGGAATCAAGCCTGGTCGTAGTTCGAGCATCACTAGATAGTTAGGAACGATGTCTAGGATTCTTGAGATTTTGACAATTAATGGAGGCCGTCACACGATTGACAATTACCGGAGGATGTCACCCGATTGACAATTACCGAAGGATGTCACACGATTGACAATTACCGGAGGATGTCACACGATTGACAATTACCGGAGGATGTCACACGATTGACAATTCTTGGAGGATGTCACACGATTGACAATTACGGAGGATGTCACCTGATTGACAATTCTTGGAGGATGTCACACGATTGACAATTACCGGAGGATGTCACACGATTGAAAATTACCGGAGGATGTCACCCGATTGACAATTCTTGGAGGATGTCACCCGATAGACAATTACCGGAGGATGTCACCCGATTGACAATTCTTGGAGGATGTCACACGATTGACAATTACCGGAGGATGTCACACGATTGACAATTACTGGAGGATGTCACGACATTAATTCATTCTAACTAAGCTAAAGCTTAAGGTACTATCTCTTTTATGACGGAGATAGAGGAAGCTAAAGCTTGGAAAAACTTGCTTGGAAAAACTTGAGTGTACTTCTCAATCTCTTTTCGAATTAGAGATATGGGTATCTGAAGTTTGAAAAACTTGAGTATACGTCTCAATCTCTTTCGAATCAGAGATATGGGTAGCTAAAGTTTGAAAAACTTGAGCATACGTCTCAATCTCTTTCGAATCAGAGATATGGGTAGCTAAAGCTAGATGACATTATTTCTTTATGACGGAAATAACAGAGACTAAAGAAGTAAGAAGGACTCGATGATTTTTGTAAAGAAAGTAGGACGTATCCTGATAATTTTTTTTGTAAAAGAAGTGAATTAAAAATGCCAAAGGCAAATAAAATGAGCCACAGGGGGTAAATTTGTAAAATAAGCCTCGGGGGACTGGAGGGAAAATTTAATTGAAAATGATTGGAAATGCCAGGGGCAATAAAAGGGTAAAAGAGGCCTAAGGGGGGACAAAATTGTAAAATGGAGCCTTCGGGGGCAAAATTGTAAAAATCGCCACGGGGGCTTAGTATGTCGCACGACATAACAGCCCCGCGACGTAATCATTAAAAACACGCACAGTCGCCATTTGAAATTCAATTGGACTTGAAATTGAGAGGGAGGCGACAGTGAGAAGAGAGAGGGCGAACATCAGAGAGGGGGATTCGAAGGAAATCGAGAGAAATCCAACACTTCTCAGTCCGATTCAATTGAAGAATGCCTCCTAGGCTCTATCCGACCAAGAGGGCTTCTCAACATGCCAACTTAGCTACTCGAAGAAAGGGGGTGCAAAGGAATCAACGGCCGTTTCTTCCGGAAGCACCAAGAGGAGATTTCGACCCACAGCGCGATGAGCATACTTCGGATGTTCGGAAGAAGGAAGAGGTAAGAAACCTAGGGTTTCTTGAAAATTTCTTTCAATTTGGGCGAAATTGATTTGAACCGAATGCCTTGACCGGGCTTATGAATTAAATCATGAACTGGCATGAAATCATAGATTGATCTCGGAGGTGTAATGCATGCCATTCATTGATCTGTTTTGACCCATTTTTGCTTGAGATGATTTTCAGAAATAGCACGAAATATTAATACTTGTGCCATGTTTTCTTGCGGGGATTGCGCACCGTGGCTCCCCGAGGTGATTGGCGTGCTATGGGATAGCTTGCTTAGGGTAGCCGAGGCGAGGTGGACTCGCCTAAGGGCATGATTTACGCCGCCGGGCTAGGGCAATTTTTTGAGATGGCGAAGGCCATCTGGGGCACTCGAGAGGAGTGTGGATCCGGTGAGGGCATTCGGGAGAGTTACGGTGGGAGACCACTCACTCATTCCACTTCTCTTGGGGTGAGACGACGCCACTCCGCTGGACTTTGCGGTCATCACAGATCGCCCTTTATGGATGAGCCGCTCTACAAAGAGGAGCTGTACAGGAGTTGAGCCCCAGCCTATTGCGATGATGATTTTATGGGCTTACTTGGTTTCGTTCCTGATCAAGAAGGGGAATGGATATGAGTTGGGGGTGCTACATGGCCCGATTGAGGGGCAGAGCAGGACTACACTGTGGTAGATGATCCCGTTGAGAGCCGGCCGAGAGCCGAGAGATTGGCTAGAGCTTTTGTATGGGTGGGCTTTTCCGACATGCTTGTTCATTAACAGCGCATCTACCGCCTTGGTTTCACTATTGGAGCTTTTGAGAGCTTGGGATACCGTCGGGAATCGTCCCGGGGGAGGCGGGCTTAGGCGAGATGTATTTGGCCCTAGATGACGTCGCCGAGGGAAGGCGAAGTACTTCACTGCTTTCATCCGGCTTTCGAGGTATTCTCTCACCTTGATCTCTTTTCTTTTGCGCATTTCATTATATCCCTTGTTTTCCCTGTTTTGACTTCTTCTTCTCCTTTTCGTGCTTGGGCCTTCGAGTACTTTAGGCTGCATGAGTGGCGGATACAGGATGAGTTTCCTGCCACCACTTTTCCCGCTCTTCGTCGGTGGACAAAGAATGCCAGAAAGCAGGACCCGACACCGGAGGGT
Source organism: Adenophora triphylla var. japonica (assembly GCA_022495995.1). Classification (NCBI taxonomy): domain Eukaryota; kingdom Viridiplantae; phylum Streptophyta; class Magnoliopsida; order Asterales; family Campanulaceae; genus Adenophora; species Adenophora triphylla. Next base: position 37,058 of record JAFEMH010000250.1, on the reverse strand, counting down.
TCGAGGTGCGGGATCACGGCCTCGTATCATGATACGCCGACATGCCCGAGAGGGATTCCACGAGGCCGAGCTTGTTCCCTGGACCGGCCGTTACGATGACCTGGATTTGGATCATGCCGCGCACTTGCCAGAGTGTCGCAAGCCGCTAGTGGGCTTGTCAGGAGACGCCTTGTATCTAGGAGAGAGGGTGTATAGACAAAGATGGGCCGAATAGGCACGCTCGGATCACGATGATCCTCCCGGCTAGGATGTGGCCGCCTCGCCGGTTGGCGAATGTAGATGCTCGATTGTAGGCATGGCAAAGACATCTCTACACACGGGAGGGGACTATACTTTGTACGTGGCTAGACATCTTCGGTCCCATGCACCGGGGTTGGTTATGGCGCTCATAGCGCGGGGCCTTCGACCGGCTACGTAGCTAGACCTCCTTTGCCCCGACTTTCATTGATTATCGTGGTGGCGGTCGCATGAGGCGAGCTCACATTGATATGTCACAGACTCATCCTCATCTGGTGCTCCCGCGAGGTTCTAGATCTGTAAGTACTGCTCCTTACATCTCTTTGGATTGCTTGCATCTCTTTTTTTTTTTTGTTATCAAGAACTGTATTTTGACACTTGTTATGTCTGCTTGTAGCAGTGTCGGCCAAAGCTACGGTGCACTTGACCGTGGCATATACCGGCGCCGTGGGCATGATTGGCAAGCTCCGTAAAGGCATGAGTTTACGGAAGAATCGATGCTGGTCACAGGGTTCGATTGATATCTCTCCACCTGGTCAACCGAGAAGGAAGAAGAGCCGCTCTGATGACGTGGGCACCAGCGGGAGCACTAGAGGACCGACGCCTCGGACAAAGATCGCAAATGTGCCTCTTCTGCACCCATTGAGATTGACGATGATGATGATGAGGATGGGGGAGCTGAGACGGCTACAGACTACGAGCTTGACTCTACTGTTATCACCGAGCTCGACGACTACTATCGCACGGGGACCATAGCCTACGAGGCACCTTCGGACGACCCTGATGATGAGCCAGAGGAGGCTGAGGATGACGACGAGGATGGAGATGAGGGAGAGGATGATGAAGAGGGTGATGGAGAGGATTCAGAGTAGCCCCCTTTCCCCTTAGACATTTATGACTTTTTGGCTATTGTACCCTTTTAGGGAAAACATGTCATTTATTTTTGCTATGCACATCTTTTGGACTTGGCCTATTTCATTTTGTACGTACATTGTTAGCCCTTTTCTCTTTTGCACACATTTATGAAATAACAATGGTATGGTATTTGGCTTGAATATGAATGATTTGAATGGATTTTTGGCTTGAATATGAATGCAATGGGTGTACATGGGGTAAAGGACCCTTCCCCTATGCATTTGAGAAGTGTATGAATGGTATTTGCAGCTATTGACAAGTCGGGGATTGCCCTGGGGAGAACAGGAAGTTGCTGATGTCTGATGTCTGATGTGGCTTGTTATGTCGCACGACATGGCTTGTTATGTCGCGCGACTTAATAAGCCTGAACTGTGCTTTTCATTGCCTTTGGAACTGGAATGGAACTGCAGTCACAGGTTGGAATTGGGGGATCAAAGAGATCACCTACCTGGCCTCCTTGGGACAATGGCAAAGAGATATTCGGTCCCTTCCTATAAGGATGGAAACGGGGTGACCTAGGAGGTCAAACAACCAATCCTTCATAGGAATGTTCCAAATCAAAAGGGGTGACCAATGTGGTCAGAAAATTGGACTCTCATGAAAAGCTTATGCACCATTGGAGAGTGGAGGAAGAAAAAGGTGACCAAAGTGGTCGGATGGCTGAACCTTTATGAAAGGCTACCTACGTATCCCGGAGGAATCAAGCCTTGATCGTAGTTCAAGCTTTACCTAGACAGTTAGGAACGATGTCTAGGATTTTCGACGTTTTGACAATTAGGAAACTGTCGCCTGGCGTTATCTCGTTATGACAGAAGTAACGGAGGCACTTTTGGGAGAAAACGTTATCATTAGCAATTGGCACGTTACTTGAGCCTAGGGGTGATTTTTTCTTGGAAACATGGTAGGGACTGGGTCTGGATATACATATGGAATGTATTTGGGAATTTTTTAAGACGGGTTTCAAACAGGTGGGGTTGTATCCCTTGGGTGCGGACTAAATTGATGTTGTTGCTGAGATGTTGTCTACGTGGACTAGCATTCCCTCTTGAGCTGAGACTGGGTTTGAACCTCGGGTCTCGGTGAATGTTCTTTTCTCACACTCTAGCATTTGAAGCTGATGCTATGGCTTTTATAACCAAAGACTAAAGCAGATGTCATAGTGACCAAACCTCTCTTTGAGGAATGGATGCGACTTATCGAAGCCCCGGCCTAAGAAGAAAACTTTCTGTGAAGCCCCATGCCTTATTGAAGTAAGGAAAGATTCTTTCATTGGCAAAACCTTGGTGGCAAAGCCCCGGCTGGACAAACTGAGTAGGCGAGGTCTTGGTGAAGCCCCGGTCTAAGGAGAAGATCCCAATATGATTGGTACTGCGAAAGTGATTCTGAGGTTGATCTGACCAAAACTGAATCCATCTAGGGAACTAGTGAAGAACCCGATGCGAACCCCAAAAATGGCTAAAGAAGCCCCAGTCTATGGAGATGGCTTGGCAAAGCCCCAAACTCGAAGATTGTCAAGGCAGCCCTAATGTGAATTGTAGCCGAAGAGGGAAAACCTATCCTTTTTTTTTTTTTTTTAGTCAATCAGTCAACCTTAAGAAGATGTTAAAGAAAAGATTCTTAGAAATTTATACATGCAGGGGAATATATATATATATTTTTTTTGAAAGGTGGGAATAGATCCCGATTTTGTATTATTTTGATGGCCTTATTCAATGTAGGCACAAAACTCGCTTTGGGTTTGACTCTTTTGAGAGAGCATAAACGTAGAAGGGTTTGTAAAAGTGTATGGAAGCCCCTGCTGACAGAAAATCAGTGTTTAGCACTATTTTTCCTAAGATGTAGAAAGAGAAGACTTGTCAAGACATCTGAAAACTTGTTTTATTTACAATGATCACAAGATTGCTTAAAACCCTTCATTGATGTTCGGGTTATTCAACCACTAATCTCGATATGAAAAAACATTCTTATTAGTCATGAGGAGAAAGTCAACCAATGCCGCGGATCAAGATTGGCTGGTGTGAAAGAAAGGTTTGTGTATAGGGAGGTCATTGATGAGACCGGGTTTTCTGGGTTTTGACTGTGTCTATGGGAGAGAGGTCATTGATGAGACCGAATTTTCTGGAATTTGAATATGCTTATGACCGGACCATTGTTGGTTGCCTACGTTCCCCTCATTATGAGGAGCTCAGGTCGTCGTAGTTCGGCTTTGGCCGGACTGTTTTGGGAAATGGGATTTGTGGTTCCTTTAGTGAAAAGGCTAGGATGAGATGATGAGGCGTGGGCCTCGGGATGATTCCTTGACCAAGTCATTCTTGGACGGCTGCTTCTGATTGCTTCCTCTTTCATTGGGGGAGAAAGGATTTGCACGTGCCTAAATGCTTCTGTCTTTGCTTCGACCGTCCCATTGTTATCGACAACTTTTATTTTCTGAGCTTTGGTCTTGCCTGTCCGTCAAGCTTTTGATTGGTGACGCTGGGTCCTTGGTCTCATTTTCTTTTATTTTTATGTGCAACCCTGTTTTTTGCCTAGACTGCCTTTTGGGATTTTCAGTCTAGCTGGGTATTACTCTTTTGCACTAAGATTTTTTCTTTTCTTCTTTTTTTTTTTATATATGTGCAACCCTGTTTTTTGCCTAGACTGCCCCTTTTTTTGGGATATTCAGCCTAGCTGGGTATTACTCTTTTTGCACTACATTTTTTTTTTTTTATTTTCTGAAGCACATGAGGACCAAGGCGAGCCCCTGCTTGAACATTCTTGATACCCTTGAGGTCTAAGCCAAGCTCCTAGGTTGTTGCCGACACGGAGTCAATCTTTTGAAGCTGAGTGGCCTTTTGCTGTCCCTTGATGATGCCGCCGTCGTTGACTTGGTCAAGGTGATGGGGAGGACATGATTGGGAAAGTGTATGACTTGATGGAGGCCTTTTGTGGGGTAAGGAAAGTGTATGGCTTGATGGCATTAGTTGACTTTCTCACACTGATTAATCAGAACGTTAATTATTTCGAGAGATTATTTGTTGAGCAATGCAAGTGATCATATAAAATAAAACCATTTCATTAAATGTAATGTAGGTGTGCAAATAATGTCTTAAGTCTAGCAAGAAAAGAAGAAGACTCTTTTATAGAAAATTGAAGATTAATTACAATGTCCGTGGAGGACTTGATTTGAAAGAGAAAAGTACTAGAACCTACGAAGGTTGACTGAGAGACTATTTTTCTTTTTTTTAATCTTGCTTAAGGATAAGTAGACCCTAGTCTAGCTACTCTTATTTGGTTGACCGGGGAACTTGAGCTTTCCTTCGTAGATCGCCCACCGAATTTCTTTCTTCGATCCAAACACTTGTCCGTCATGTGACCATAATGCTTGTGGTATCCGCAGAACTTGGCCTTGTCAACTCTACTTGGGTTTCTTGGCTTATAATTCTCGAGAGGTGTGAGAAGGCCTTGTTTCACCAAATCATCGAAAACTTTGCTCATGGGCATCCCAAAATCATCAGGCTGACGTTTCTGACCTTGCACTTCCTGAATCGACCTCTTACCATAGCTTTCTGTTTTTGGCCCATGGAGGTTCTCGAGCTTCCCATCTTTTATCAGCTTTTGGATCTCATGCCTCAAATAGGTGCAATCATCAGTGTCGTGCCCAGGGTATTGATGGAAAAGACAATGCTTAGATTCATCCACTCGAACGTTGGGGTTCTTGGGCTTCCAATTTTCCAATGGCTTTATTAGCTTTTCTTTCATCATCTTTTCCAGCATCTTGCTTAAAGGCATCTCCATGTTGTCAAAATGAAAGGAGTGGAGTTTTTGGGAGACCTTGTTGTTCTCAAGACTTGGATTTCCTTTGTCCAATTGGTTCCATTGTTGGATTTGGCTGAAGGAGGCTACGACACTCTTTCCTTTGTGAGGAACTGGTGCTAAGCTGGGCACAGTTGCTGCTTGGTACTGATGGCATTGGGTTATGCTTGGTGGAGTCATTTCCTTGCTTGGCTCGACATCTTGGGTCAAGGGAGTATTGATACTCGTCATGAGGTCAAGCTTCTCTTGCATCTGTTTCACTTGCTCCATCAACATTGCCACATAGGGGTCAACGGGGAGTCTCGGGTTACCGGAACTGGCAACAGGACTTGTAGTAGCAAACTGACGGCTGAATTCATTAAGTCCGGTAGGTGACAGCTGAAAACTCGGATCATCCTTTGGCAACTCATGATCGCATTCAGGCGAGTATAGGGGCTTCAGAACATAGCCACATATCTCAAACTTGATTATGTGAGGTTGGAGCATAAATTGGCAGCTATTGCTGAAAATGAGAGACAGGTGGGGTGAAGCCCAATCCGTTCTGAGGAGCTGAGGGCAATGGGGCCCTGATGAGCTGGGATGTTGGAAAGGACTGAGGAGAAGTGGTCCTTGGCAAGGGATCATATGTGGATGGAGGAAGGTATTGGTTATAGGCAGGGGGTCTTGGTCATAGGATGAAGGGACTGAAATCACTGTTTCCGAAGTCTCATCTTCGACTACCACCAGAGAACCGTTCGACTCAACTGTTACTTGAACTCCATTGCGGCGAAGAGCACCGATGAGCAATGACAGCTGCTCTTCATGATCCTTCTGGGCATTTTCCAAAGCCAGGACTAACTCTTCCTTCCTAATCATCTGATTTCCCATACCCTCACTATTTTCTCGTCACAAATCTCGCCATTCGACTCTCCGAGCCGATGAACAGTCTGAACCTAAGGTTTTCTGAAAAGCCGCTGACCCAGTATTCTAGCCCACTTCTTTCTCGCTGCGGGAAAGGGACAGGCAAGGTTTAGACTCGGGGATAGGTAAGGTTTAGACTTGAAGGTACGTGTTTAGGCTAAAGGCTCAAGTAACATGCACTTATCGCTTTAACTTTTGCTCGAAACACATTTTCTCCTAATCCTAATTGATCGGAAAAGATGAGACCTTGGAAGGTCAAGATTGGAAGTGGAGATCGGACCGAGGAGGTCGCGATTAAGGACTTGACCGCGAAAGGTCGAGATGGGAAATCGAAAATCGGACCGAGGAGGTCTCGATTAAGGATTTGACCGCGAAAGGTTGAGATGGGAAAATCGGAAATCGGACTGAGGAGGTCTCGATTAGGGTTTGACCATGAAAGGTCGGAATAGAAAATCAGAAATCGAACCGAAGAGATCTCTATTAGGGATATCAGAGATAGGAAAATGCAATTATGATTACATTAATTGTTCAAATTTACTTAAAACAATGTCTTTTATTTATTTCTATTTGGTTGGAAAAGGGGGTTTGCCCTTCTTTTTCGCAACTACTCTAGATCCTGGATCAGTGGGTTCCGTCACTACGTCTATAAGCCCCTCGTATTCCACCTGTATTTCGACCTCCCAGGGTGGACACCCGGCGAGGATCCTATAGGGCACGCGGATCCCACCGACCGAGAGTAAAGAACGCTCCTATCGGGTCTAGCGGGTCATAGGACCTTTCAACGCACGAGCAATGCGGATTATAGTCCAGGCAATACCGGGAAAGTCTCGTCTCTCTGCCTTGACGGATCTTTGGCAGAGTTTCGCTTGAGCGAATGACGGTTTTTTGACTTTCGGTAATGTCCGAGAGAATAATAGGCATGGGTCGGGCGGTAAAAAGCCGAATGACACAGTGTCACATTGAACTTCGTTGCATACGCAGTGCGTGAGTCGGAATTGAAGTCAATGCCGGTCAAGATCTTGCCAATTTTTCCTTGTCGGAATTTTGGCAGAGCTTCGCTTGAGCGAAAGATCTTTTGATTTTTGGCAAAGACTCGGTCTTGACTCTTACGCATTCCGTGCGGGTCAAGGTCAATAGTCAATGTCGGAGTCAAGATCCCACCGATTTTTCCTTGTCGGAATTTCGGCAGAATTTCGCTTGAGCGACAATCTTGGCTTCCGTTATGAGCTAAGGCTTGACCTTTACGTGGGTATGCAACTGGGCCATATGACACGGACTAGACCAAAACCAACCAAAAGTCACGGTTTTGAAACGTGTGACACCTGACCGTGCATTGGTCGACACCGGCTGCCATGGGGAGGTTGGGATGATTCCGTGCGCGCCCGGGAGCATCGTAAGGCTGTCCGTGACTGCAGCTGGAACCACCCTCGGGTTTGAAGGACGTGCGTGCAAATGTGTACAGGATATATCAGGTGCGCGTAGTGTGAGGTCTTCCTAAAAATGTTCCTTTTTGAGTTAAAACAGAGATTTTCAGAAATGTGTTTTAAAGGAATGATTTTCGGGACGGGGAAAAATGCAACACATAAGCACGTAAATTTTCTCGGGAGCCCCAGTCATGGAGCTGAATAGCCCCAAGCTGCTAGGACTGCCAGATTAACCATGATTTTTCCTGGTGGAATTGCCACTGAGGTCGCCCGATCAGAATCCAATGAGGATTGAGCCGTACGACTGCATGGATCAATTTTCCAGGTTCCACTCCTTTTGCTATTTTTCGAGTTGTTTCCCGTTTCAAAGTATGCACAAATTCCAAGATGCAAATGATGCAATGCATGGTAAAGAAAGCAAGCACGATTAATGAAATCGGCGATGGGAGTCTAACCCGCTCAAAGGGAAAAGCTTTCTCTTTTTTTCAAAATTGTTTTTCGAAAAGGGATACTGGTACGTGGATTGTTAAACCACCGGTTATCCCAACTCCCACGTCAGGGAGTGTACAGGAAGGGTAAGTGGTTTCCACCTATATACCGAGTATCGATTTTAGTTTGTTTTGAAAATAGAAGCTTTTCTCCTTTGGGATATCCCCAGCGGAGTCGCCAAACTGTGAATGTGGTGCCCAAATTTTGTGTTGGATTCACGCGAGTTTGAAGACATCCGAGTTATTTGAAAAACGGAGTCGCCACGCCATTTTGATTACCTCAAAACTTTGAAAAAAAGGTTTTATGGGTTCGGAGGTTAAGTTACCCCTTGGGAAGAACGTTTGGCGTTCACCCAAGGTGCCTTGCCGGAGCAAGTCTCCCATGATTTCATTAATCGTGCTTGCTTGCGTGCTTTCTTGTGTGCATGTGTTTGAAAATAAGGAGGGAATGTCCCAAGTCGTCTTCCGGACGTACAAACCATTTGTTGGTTGTCGCTCGGGATTTCTTGGAATTTATGTATTCGGGATTATGATCCCGTCCTCATCTTGTGACTTGTGATCATCGCATTTTAACCTCGGGACCCTCGGGACTTGCGTGATCGAGAGAATGACTCTCTTTATGGTCAAAGATGAGGTTCTTTAGAAAAGAAAGGTCCTTAGCCCATCAATCCTACGCTTAAAGACGGTCGAGCTCGTATAGATGCTTCATACTCTTTCTTAAGCGATAATTGGAGATATAGGGTTCAAGGTTATTCCTTCCTAAAGAGATTATGAAACCTTTATGGAAGGAACGATGTAAAGATAGGATCTTTTACACCGGTCCGTTCCTAGGTTACTAATGGGGGAATGGGAGAAATGCATGATTTAATATAAAAATGACATTTTTAGTGAAAAGATGACATTTTTAGGTGCAAAGGATGCACCTTTGATTCAAAGATTACATTTTTAATGGCAAAGGATGCCTAATGCATGCAAAGGGGGAAAGGGGGATAAAGATATGATCTTTATGATAAACTACCAAGTCCCAAGCAAGATAAATGCAATGTATGAATGCAATGAGCAAATATAATCACATATAGCAATTTAAGATGCAAGGTTAGAGCGTGCGAGGTTACTAATGGCTTCCTCTTCTTCTTTGGATGGAGCTAGGAGGAGGAGTTGATCTTGGGATCTTCAAGGAGGAGGGAGGTGGCTTCTTGGCCTTCTTCTTCACCTTCTTGGACTTCCAGCAGCTCTTGGGAGTGTATTTTACGTATTATGTGTGATGGTGGATGATTTTTGTGTGTGTAAAATGGGTAGAGGAGGCCTCTATTTATAGGCAGCTGGAAAAAGGCGAAAGAGGCCGCGTGGCTTCATTTGCGGCAAAAGAGGCCGTATGGCTACATTTGCTGTCGGCCCAGATTTTTCTAGAAACATGCAAGGTGGCATTCTAGAAGGTCAGCGAAAGAGGCCGCATGGCTTCATTTGCGGCAAAAGAGGCCGTATGGCTACATTTGCTGCCGACCCAGATTTTTCTAGAAACATGCAAGGTGGCCTTTTAGAAGGTCTTTTCCAGCGAAGGACTACGTGGAATTTTAATTCCTAGCAAGTCCTTTGCCCCTCGGAAGGTTAGGAAAAGTTCCCAAATCGCCTCTGAACTTTAGGAAAGTCCGGGGAATTGTCGGAAAACTTAACTGGATGGCATGAGCCAGATTTGGGTACTTACACATCCGCGCGGACAGGATTGAGCCTCGGCCTGATCCGCGCGGACATGAATGAAATGGACAGACATTTTGTTTTTCAGTCATTTTTCACTCACAGAAGCACACTGTTTTGGTAAATTTCAGTCCAGTCCAGTCAAAACCTTATTTCCAGAAAAATCCTCTTGCAAAACAAACACACACACACAAATGGTTTTAAATTAGGAAGACTCGTTTTACGAGGCATTCCGGGTGAACCCTAACGTTCTTCCCGGAATGGAACGTGACCTCCGAACCCATTTTTCTCTAATTTTGGGCATTTTTCAAAGTTTTGGCCCTAAACTAAAAACGGCGTGGCGACTCCGTTTGATTTTTTCAAAATAAAAAAAAATCGGGTACATCACAAGGACTGCCTTGACTTATATTACAAACAGAGTCTTCATTCAAATTAAATGGAATGGCAAACCTTGAATGAGCAGTTCTACCACCTGGTAACAATAAGGACGCTTTACCACTTGAGGCAACATTAAGAACAATAAGTCCCTTCGAACGCAAGATAGCCGATAAAGTCCTCCAAATGTATGTCTTCCCACTACCTCCATATCCATACACAAAGAACATCTTGCCTACTTCGTCTAAACATGCTTCATATATTGTTTTATAAACTTCTCTCTGCTCATCATTCAACTTCACAACCAATTCCCCAAATTCTGCTTCCAAACTCTCTCTGTCGTAACACAACTCATCATGAACTAACCGATTGCTTGATACCTGAAAATATTCATTACCAGGATATGGTAGCATCTAAAATTCAAGTAAGCTTCTTCCTTGATTTTTAAGAACTTTTTCGATTTCAGCAAGCCCATAATTTTGTAACTGATTTTCAGTCAATATCAAACCTGGAATTTTAATAATTATAGAGGACAAAGATATGGTTAGAGTCACATGAGAATATATATTCAAAACTAAGAAATGTGAAAAAACATTAACTAAAAAATAAAAAACTAACCTGGATGGTTCAAAATGTTCCTTTGTCGATATAATACATCTTCACATAAATAACTCCAACACTTATCCCATACATGCTCCGGTCTACTCATTGACCCAGAAGTAAGCAACGTCACGAACAAAGATCTCATCGCTGATGCAGTTGACCATTCGCTAGATTCAACTATGCAATCGATATACTCCTTATCGTCATTCAGTAAACCTAACTCATAGCAAGCATCACGAAAACTTTCACACTGGACACCATTAGCCAAACGAATATCACTGAAACTCGTTGCCCCACATACTTTGTTCAGTAGACATCTCAAATAATACATCTCACCACAACCTGGAGGAACGAAAAAAATTCTGCCTATAGAAAAACCTCTTTTCCTTGGAGTCCATTCACGTATATCAGATTTCCATACAAACTTCATTGGAAACTGTGAATACGTTAAATTTCGAGCTTCAGAATATTTCTTATTCGCTTCCATCCATCCCAAAAACATACTATGCGCAATTGATTCTCGTAGAAGCACTGAGTCAATATTCTCCGAATCAGAGAAAATAACATTTTGTTCGTTAGGAAGATGAAAACTCAAACGTTCCACCGGAGGATCTTTAAATTGGATTTCAAAACCGAAAATTCTCCAAGCGGCCTCACAAGATGACACATAACGACAATCATAATATAATTTAATCTCATCATCAACATACTCTGTACTATCTCCAGAAGACGTCCTGAAAAACGTGGCTGTCGCTCGATCATTGCCTTTGTTTATATACTTAAATAAATACTTTATTGCACGTGACTGATTGCACCATTCAACATTCAAATGTGCTCCATACTTAACCAACAAATATCTATTATGAGGAACAACATGTCGGTTATCGAAATAGAAACCATTCTTAAAAATAGTTCTCCCATTATCTCTTCTCCTATAAACAGCATATCCATCCTCATCAACCTGGGTCGCTTCAACAAAATTTTTAGGATAATGTTTCGAACAACGCCCATCAACCATACATGGAGAGGATTGCCTGTCTTTCCCACATGGACCATGGACCATTAACTCCTTCACTGCGTTAAAATACTCTGGGTCAACATTTTCATCTGGGATTTCTGCCGAAATTATGCGATCAATGTCCTCCGGGAACGGCTTTTAAAGTCCAATGCAAGAAACAGTAATATATGTGCATGAGGCAAACCCCTCTTCTGGAACTCAATCGTGTAGATAACTGAGGAAGAGGAAAATAGTAATGAAATTGGAAACGAAATAAAAAACTAAAAAATTAAAAAATATAAATGAAGAGAAGAATGGATGAAATGAATAGTTCATGCAATCTAAAGTTGAAAGAATATAACAAACCTGCTTTAACCTCGCCGAATATTTTGTTCTTCCGAATATCTCTAATCATTGCATCAAGTTTTGCTTTAAACATTCGACATAACACATCCGGTCTATCCTCAGCCTTCAACTAACATTCCTCCAAAAATCTGACAACTTCCGGCCACTTCGGATTACATGTGAGAGTCAAAAATAAATCCGGATAGCCAATCCATCTACAAATGGCCATTGCATCTTGATAGTTTTGACCATATACCTAGCACCACCAGTAAAAGTAGACGGCAAGATAACTCTCTTCCCTACTTTCGATGCATCATAGTCCCCTTTCAAAACAACTTCTTGTAAACCCTTATACATTCCTGCCCTAAGTTGTTTCTGATGTAACCGAATATAGGTTAACCGTGCAGCTTCAATCATTGTGTACGCATATACAACATACTGTTGAAACAATCTCCGAGAAAACAATATTATCTTCGAGTCCCCATCCCTTCCATGCAATCGATAAGCAAAGTATTCTCGAATACTAACTTTTTTCCGACCACCGGTACTCCCATTAACAGAATGAAATGGAATATCCTCTCTGTATCCATCTTCTCCATAAGGGAACAACAACGGATATTGCAAACTAAAATATGAAGGATGAAGCTGATTAATACGCTTAAGTTGCCCAGATTTGCATTCAATGACTATATCTCTCTCTATCCCTGAACTATCGAAATCACCAACTATCAAAGCAGCAACTTCAGATGTCGAGGGCAAGTTGTAACGCCTAGCATCTCCAGAACGCCTCCCAATCAACCTCAATTTAACTTCCTCATGTTGTTCAGAAAACAATTTCTCCTTCGCCATACGAAATGATTGAACTAAAACATTATGTTCATCCAACATTGTTTTCAAATCTTCAACAATCTCATCATGTAAATCATTGACAACATTTTCTGACCTACAACACGTAGATAAGTTAATTCAAAATTTTAAATTTTTAACAAAGAAATTAACTGCATCAGACCAATTCCAAATTATATATTACTGTTCATTTATAAAAAATAAAATAAAAATTCACATATTAATATTAACGTAATAGTAATTAATTATGAAGAGGGAAACGTGAAAATATTATTCCCAACAAAAACGAACATAGTCCAAGGGAGAAAGTACCTTACAGAAGCTCTACGATTAGAAACTTCATTCTCTGTATCATATACGTACAACTGCGCGAACTTTGGTTGTTCTCCAGTCGGTGGCAACAAACTACCTATCAGATGATAATTCTGGCCATGTAACTTAAAAATAGGAGGAGAACGACCTTGATTAACACTCCTATCAATATTTCCTCCCATTGATGTGAAACAAAACATGTTATTATATGAACGTATATTTTGCCTATAATGAGTACTCCTTTCTGATTCACCGAACAACAATCTACATAACTGCGCGGGAGGTTATTTAATTACTGGAAGACGAATTTTTCCCTGATTACAACACAAACCATACTTCGGTGAGACAGATCTATAGAAACGTGCCAACCTTTCCTCATACCAGAAAGAAGCTCCACAATATGCACATTTATAGGTCGAATCCCCAAAATCCCAATAACCTAAGATATAACAATTATTAAGGTCAATTCATTGAACAAAATTAATGGAAGCAAAATATTTCTGCTGCTACTGGATAAATTTTTTTAAACAAATTACTTAAACATGAATAATTTTCAATAAACAGTCACTTACGTAGCAAGGAAGAGGAAAGTAAATGCGATCCGCCGTTAGTAACCTTAACACGTTTAGCAGGACTTTCTGAAATATCTTCAACATCATTTGAGCTACCTGTTAAAAGTCGAGATGACGACCCAATTGACTTCTTCGTAACGACATTTGTGTGTTGAGAATTAAATCTTCGTTGAGCCACTGCGAATACAAAATTTTTAGCTCGTTTTACGGAAATGATTTTCCTCGTAACCTAGGTAAATAGTTTAAACAAAATTGATGTTGTATAGAAATAAAAAATTAAAAAATATAAATGACATTGACATATTTACTCACTATTAGACATATGAAGCAAATCTTGACCCCCTAAAACTGTAGATGAATTTGACAAAATCGGATGAACTTCGTTGTTCCCTTCAAAAAAGATAAATACAGTTACAATATAGTTACAATATAGAAGAAAACTAATAAAGAAGGTAGAAAATCAATTAAATTCACTTGGTTCAAAATAATAACATATATCAAAAATAAAATCATGTCCACAAATAATTTTTATTATTTCGAGAAAATAGTTACCAACTTAAACATTTATTCAATAATATTTTATTAAAAGAACGCATAAATCATAGAATAGACATTGATTTAAAAAATGACACTAAAAAACGTCATAATGTACATTATCGAAAGGAAAAATAATAATAATACACACAAAATTTTTTTGCACTGAATTAATTAATTTTATTAATAATTTAATGTAACACACAAAATATACACATTTCAAGCATATGTGTACATATAGTTATAAAAATGGGCTACAAAACAAAAACTAATCCTAAAAGCCCAAAACAAAATTAAGCCCAGTACAAAATCCTAAAATCTACGCTCACCCATTTATATATTTAACCTACGGAAACCCTTACCCTACCACTCATATACCGCCGCTCACCTCCCCCCCTTTCTAGAAAACTCCCCGTCTTCCTTCTCCTCTCGTTTCTCTCCCAAATCGTTCCACTCGAAACCCTAACCCTAGGCTGAAGCCCCTACTCAAAAAGATTAATCAACCCATTCATGCCTAAATCCAAAACGAAACAACGAAATCATTTCATTGTTCACTTCGAAATCACTTTCTCCGTTACCAATTTTTGGATATGTCAACGCTTAACTCCAAAATCAAACAGATCTGGTATGTTCGTTGACTATTACACGTCTTTAAGCTTTCGTTTACTTTCATCTGCATCCTCTGTACATAATATGCTACCGATTACATGTAGATCCGAGTGTATTTCGCATTTAAAATGTATAACAAATTATTTAAATATTTAAAAAAAATATTATTCATAAAAGTTACTTCATTTTCTTTCAGATCTGTGTACTTGACTTCGATTCAAACCTTTATACTAACGTCTTATATACAAATTTTGGGTAACAAATTATTTACTAAGACAAACAAATTTAGATATGTTATTCATGGACACATTTTATTCCCAAAATAATTACTTAACGGAGAAATCTTTTTTTATGCGATATACACCTAATTTTGCCATATATCTTAAATAAAAATAAAGATTTTATTAACTAAAACAACTTCCAGTCGGTTACCGTTCACATCTAAGCTACAAAATATTTGCAATAATTCTTTCTCTATTAAAGTTTCGAAAATATTTATGTTATTTCCAAACCAAATATTCATAATAAGCTTTTATTTTCTAGGCAACTCTTCCTACTCACTATTATCAATTTTTATAATATTTTCCACAAATATAGATTCTGTAAAATAAAAATGGTTTACTTTACTTGATAATTTCTAATGCATTATTGACAATTGTGGCTACAGGATGATACATGTAGTAGTAAAATATGGATTGAGTTCAAATGTTGACTTGTGTTTTCCATTCAAATTTGGAATAGAAATTTTTCAAATGATTATAACTCTAATCAATCATGTCCTTCTCTATACAATAACATACAAAAACAGATACACACAAAGACTAAGAAACAAAGACGAACACACATAAAGACACATCAATAAACACTATAACACACACACATAAATGCAAGAATAAACACTAAAACACACACCAAAGGTATCTAATATTCATTTTTTCTCTTATGCAGCCAAGCTGTTTGGAAAGGAGCAATTGGTAGGAGAATCGTTAATGAAGTAATGGGATGCAGGGTAAAGGTAATCAGAGTTTGGAGGTAAATTTTACAATTCCTAACTTCACTCAATTAACTTCATAGCTGGAAATTTAGAAGCTCAGACAACATGAAGACTATCTCATTCATTGATTTTGTTTGTCTTATCAATTTATCATTTCCTTGCCAAATAATGGTTCGGTGTTCCTTTAAAAAAGTACTTAGTGATACTTAAGTTCCATTTATTGATATCTGGTTGAAGACTTCTACGAAGAATATTAAATTTTCCAATACTAAATATGGGAGTTTCTGAAATTTGAACATCGTCACGTATATATTGGGATACGGTGGCGATCTGGGCTTCATCTTACATTAGCGCGACTAAATGTTTTAAACAGTGTTCAGGATGCTTGTATTTTTCAATGCAAAATTTTTTTTGAAGACTAAAATAGAAAATTTGTAGTATATATAATTACATTAAAAACTGAAAAAAAAATGGTTAAAAAAAATCCCTATGCTTGAAACCTTCCATCCCAGTTATTTAAGGAGAACTTTGGTATTTTTAATTATTAATTTTCATGTTTTCATTTGTAGAGAGAGTGGGGAGGAAGTAGGAATTAGATCTAAGTTGATATAACGGAATATACACCTACTGTTTGAGTTGTTTCTTGTTTATTAAGTTCCCAAATTTGGTTGGGCAAATTGAGAAATTCTAAATTTTTATTACATCTATTTGTAAACACGTTCAGGGTGAGCAGGCTAGAGTTATTGATGCACCATCAGTTACCAGAGTAAAAGATGCAATTTGAGGGTCCTAGGATTGTCTCTTCACAACAATTCACTCATTCAACTTTGTAGCTGAAAACTGAGAAGCTGAGACAATGGGAAGTCTATCTAATTCATTGACTTTGTGTGTCTAACAAATTAATCATTTACTTGCAAACTCTTTGTTATGTTCACCTTTCAATAAGTACTTAATGACACTTTGGTATTTCTTGTTTATTATTTTCATTTTTCAAGAGCAGTTTCCTGTTTATTGAGTTTTCACATTTGGTGGTGCTGATGAAATAAATATAAGTTCTTATTACATCTATTTGTACACACTTTCAGGGTAGCAGGCTGCAGTTATTTATGCACCATTAGGTACCAGATTGAAAGATGCAATTTGAGGGTACTAATCTATTCTCATTACAACACTATACATTATGAAGAACTTTTCTCTCCAGCAATTTGATGATAACAATGAGGTAATCTTCAAATCAACCTCCTACCATTGAATTTAATGTATCCGGTCCACAAACCACCACACTAAAACAAATAGAATAAAAATAACAAAAATTGTATGTTACGTTGGGAAAAAAAATTCTCCAAACAAATTTGACTATATCAAAAGGTTGTAAACATATTACCAATCTCTTCTGGCTGTTATAAAATTAGTTCAGTTTATCACAATTGGTTGAATTCAAATATATCATCTTCAACACTTCCAGATTTTTCTGTTATAACCAAACTTGTAGGGAATAGCTTCATCTTCTTATAGGGTACAGACATAACTTTGTATCACATTGGTTTTTGCAGGGTGACTTACTAACAATGACTACAAATGAATAAAATATCATAGTTGCATCAAGGATGCAAACTACTGTACGTCTTAACAACTGGTAAAGTTTCGGCTTCCAACTATTTTATTACTTTTTTACCATGGAATAATTATACGAAAAAATCTTAACATCCCACACCAAAGACTACTAACAAAACAAAAAGGCTGTAAACACACTAACAACACAGCCACAAAAGATAGTGATAAAAAACTTTCAAATATTAAAAGCACTTCACAGAATCTCCCACTAAACATCTTCAGGCTTCAAACGCTTCGCATCCTTCTCATCTTCATTTTTACCAAACTCTTCCATTAAATTGCGTCTCAGCCCAGTACAAACATCAGTTGGAACTGTCTTAACTTTCTCATCCTTCACTTTCTCAGCCTTCACTGGAGCTTGATTCCCAGCAGCACCTCCATTATCCTCAATCTCCACATCATTCAAACTATGTATGTCACAATACTCGCTTATAAGATCCATATCGATAGTCATTTTCATTACATGAAAGGGACCAAGGTTAACTCCAGTTGAATAATCCTTCACATTAACTTTGAATAAACCTTTGCAACCAAGAATCCTTAAAATTGAAGCTGGAATAACCTACAAAAAAATTAAGATTAACTGCTGGAGCACACATTATCTTCTTTATATTTATTATATAATGTTTCATACATTGTTACTATTGATTAGAAACTGTTGTTACCTTTCCATCAGAATTGGATCGTAGATCACCTGCAGTTCTCCCCAACAGAGAAAAGCACTCTTTGTCCCACAAAATAAAGGTTCTCCCCAACAGAGAAAAGCACTCTTTGTCCCACAAAATAAAGGTAGCCATACCCCTTTTATCAGCCACACGAACCTGAATTCTATACCTTAAGTTACCCACAGGATCAGTTTTGTCACATGATACACAATAGAAAGTAGAACCAGCAGGAGCCATCTTCTTTAAACACCTTTTGCAAGAGACATAAAACCAATCTACCATTGGTTCTATGGCAACTACTTTGCAGTAAACCCAGAAATGTTCAATCTGGAATAATAAATTAAACTGTGAAGGAAAAAAATTATTCATCTAGGAAAATATCAACCATATTTAAAGATATTACCTCATGAACTCTGACCAAATGGTCAAGATTGATAATTTTGTCCCTCGACATCTCTAGGTCTTCCATAATGCTCATGCTTGATGGCATAGCAAAGTTTGTCACAGGAATATCATTATTGCCCTCAAGTACCAGCCTATAAATAAAACCATTCTACCTAATTGAAACATCATATTTTTAAAATTTTCAAGTTAACAGTAACGAAAAAAATTATAATAACTAACCCTCTATGAAAGTCTTCAATTTCACAAACATTGTTACTAAAAAGAACCTTCGACACATTGAAAGTGTTGCACAATCGAACCTCACCTCAAAACTTTTTTATCTTACACAACTGCATTATTACGACAATTGGTCCTTCATTACCTTCTATATGGTTAAGAAGCAAGTCCGCATGATGTCCCTAAAGAGTGCATGTTAGCACATTTCCCCTACAGTTTTAGAGAACCATTACAAATGTTAGGAAATACTAATATATAAAATAATTAAAATAATTAGAATTAAAATAAATTAAAGTATTTAATACTTACTGGATATTTTTTAGAGTTATATCCAGCATTGACGTCTCCCGACCTTGAACCTCACGGATCTGTTTTGCACTTCGGCTAGACAGCCTCCCAATCACATCTACAATCAAATCAACATTTAATTCTAAGGTTAAATGTACATTATGAAGTAACAAATCAAATAAATTAAAATGTTAAACTGTATTACCGATAAGAAGATCCTCATTGAAGTTTTCCCACATGGAAAGGTCATCATACATTTTGAATTCGAAGACATTTCTAGGAAAATTTGGATCAAACACTTCAGCAACATTGGTCTTAGGAATAAAGATCATCTTATACTCTGAACTGGAAGTCTTTATCTTCATGGTGTTGTTTGTTAGAACGAAGTTCTTCAAAGCATATAGATGTTCTTCCCTGAACATAGCTGCGAATCGAGGTATTAAAGCCCTCTTTATAGAAGCATGCAGACGGCCTCCCTGAAAACAAAGGCAAAAAGATTTAACTGCAGCTGTTATGTTCTTATCATTTTTGTAAGTAAAAATGAGAAAATTTCAAGAATAAGATAACAGTAAGAAAGGTAAAAGAATTAACTTACTTCAGCATCATGAAACACACATTCTAAGCTGTAGACGTTTTTAACATCATCACCCACATGGAGTGAGTAACAGCGGATGAGTCTTACTTTCACTGCCTGGGTAATTTCAGAAGGATCAAGCTCACGAAACAGTTTGAAATGAGGAGGCGTTTTGTCTGTTGATTAAAATGAATGGAAAAGGAAGTACAAATTTTGAAAATGTATTACTCATTTATATAACTTGTGGACTGTAATTCCACTTGATTGCAGTAAGACCACTCTATCAGTTGGCCAATAGATGACGAGGCGTGGGGGAATGACAGGGGTGGAATACTAACAGTTTAGTTTGTAAATTTCTAAAATATTACTTTTTTTTAACAACTGGAAATTTATTTCTTCTCTCTGACTTCAGATAAAGTATTTACATGTGAGACAATGTAAATTGAAATTTTTAATTGATAAATTTACTATTTCCAATATTCTCAATTTCGTTTCTTGAAGAAAACAAGCCCAATAGCTGGAACACACAAACTGGACAGTTGTCAAGCTGATTAAAAAATGTGTGCTATCTACATTTATGCCACTATGTAAATTATGAATATACCCTTGACAGTGACATTTCTGAGCGGGAAGATGGACTTTGCTGCTTTTATATATATAGAGATGTTAGGAAAAGTGTTTAAAAAAAAAAACACTTACTCATTTTGGGATGGAGGGAGTAATCAATTTTAAAAATTATAACTAATCTCCACCTAGAAAATTAAGGGGATTAATGAAGATGATTAACACAAATAGATTGTGGCTACTATACTTGGGTGAGGCTCCAGTAACTGCAAGCATGCAACAATTTTTCAGGTGGAGATTAATTATAATTTTTAAAATTGATTACTCCTTCCATCCCAAAATGAGCAAGTGTTTTTTTTTAAACACTTTTCCTAACATTAGTATAAATACTCCCTCCGTCTCGAAATAATCTTCCTACTTTTTCAGTTGTTAGTGCGAATGTATTTTGAGCAATAATTTTTTATTAATTTAACTATCCTAATGAAAATGTAGAAAGTGTTATTGATAGTTTTTATAATGATGTATCAATAAAAAGTTTTAAATTTTCATTATGATAACTAATTAACCTAAAATTACTGGTCAAAATACATTTGTGCTAACAAAAAAAAAAGTAGGCTGATTATTTCGGAACGGAGGGAATATTTCTTTAGGGTTTTTAACTTTGAGAGAACAAATAAAGATTTTATTAAGAGCAAGTTTTGGGAGAAACTAGTTTCTCCGTAAATTATAAAAAGTCCACTTTTTTTCTACTTACAAGTAGTTAGCGAATATTTAGGAACAGTTTATAAAACAGGACTTTCTATAACTTAAGGAGAAACTAGTTTCCCCCAAAATATTGTGTTTTATTAATTAATAACTTAATCTAAGTTAGTAAGGGAAATAAAAAATATTCGTTTACTCTAGAAAGATATATTTTTATTAAGTTAGATATGTATAAAGAAAAATTATTTCATAATTATGTTTAATTAACTTCAAAATGTAGTGGATATAAGTGAAACTACAATAGTGTATATAATAAGACAAAAACTTATGTGAGAACACTATGACCCGTCTCATGGATGAGACGGGTCATTTTTGACCCATGATCCAGCCCATTGAACCAGCTCCATGAGACGGGTCATATAAGTCTTTGTCTTAATCCTTATGTTGTTTACAACATCTGACAAACTTATATCAACGTACCCCAACGTTTCCTGATTTATCCACACGACAAAAACAATTAACAAGGCAGTTGGTGATAATCGATAAACACTAGAATATTGTTAGGAAAGACTGCAGTATTGATAGGAAGAAAAACAACAGTAAAGAACGCAAGAATTGTCAACTCAAGTTTGTCAAGGAATTGATTACAATGAAAGGCGCTGCCAAGCCACTGCTAATATGTTAGGGAGAAATATAATGATTTTGCTAAGATTTATTGTGCTAGATTACAGAAATTCTTAATTATTCAATATAATTGGGTCACTTGATTTGTGCTCATGCCATAAATTTTTAAATTTAAAATTTTTTTTTTTTTTTTTGGTTTGTGAAAAGTAATAGTTACTATAACATAATGTAATGATTGTATGCATATACAATAATAGTTTGTATACATTAAAGTAATACATATATACAGAAAAGTAATAGTGTTTTTCCCTATGTTTTCTTCGTTTGGCAAAAGTAATACTTATTATAACTAAAATGTAACAAACGTGTTATTTATATGTAATAATATTTGTACATAATTGTAACACATATGTATAGATATCTATATGTTTTCAAACAATAAATTACAATGAGTTCAAATTTATCATGATACATGTAAAAGTATTACATTATCTATAGAAATATGTTACAATATCATCTATCAAAGTGTTACATTTACTTGTATAAACTATTACATTCATATACATAAGTTATTACATTTCAAATGTAATACATATAGTTTGTATTACATTTAAAAAAATGGGTGAAAACGAGCTTTTATTTTTTTAAAACATGTATTACGTTTACTTATGAACAATGTTACTTTATATGTATACAGTCATTACATTAAGAGATGGTAACTATTACTTTTTCTAAACCACTGAAAAGCCGAAAAAATAATATAAAAACTAAAAAAAAAAGTAAAAGCAAAAAAAAAATAAAATTAAATAAAATTAAAAAATTGAATGATGGTTTTTTGGCACGTAATTTTTCGACTAGGTTTGCTCCACCGTCTTCCGGTGTTAGTGGTCAATCAAACCGGCCTAATAATTTGTGATCGTTTAATCTGTTGTTAATCAATTGCATTATATCACACCCCATGGGTCATGGGTCGACCCGTCTCATGCATGAGACGGATCCCCTTGTTCTCATGGGAGACCACCTCATATAATAATATCTCTGAAATGTTCATTATTTCCTCAACATCCAAAAGTCAACGCAGGGGGCATTTGAATTCCGGAAGTAGCATTTTCGAATTCAATTTTTTTCAAACCCAATTTTTCAGTTTTATAAAAAAAAAAAAAATTTCGGAATTACCAGTTCCGGAATTGAATTTTTTGAAAAAAAAAAGGAATTTCGGAATTACCAATTCCAGATTACATTATTCCGGAATTGGTAATTCCGGAATCCAACTTGAAAGTGCTACTTTGGTACATAACTTTTGGAGGAGGTTATTTTGGAATATAAATTTTTAAAAAGCTATATTTTGGAAAAAAAAAATCTTTAAATGTGGGTTATTTTGGGATTAAAATTTTTAAAATAGAATTATTTGAGAATAAAATTTGCTTGATGGTATCATATACTACTTGTATTTAAAATAATCTTTTGATATTGTTGGAGACTCTTTTGTAATTTATTTAATAAATGAGAGATAAAAAAAAAAAATATTAATATGAAAGTGGGGGTAAAGTAGTCAATTAAATGTTGAAAGGGGTGTTTTTGAGACGAATTAAAACTTAAAGGGGGCCACTGAGATTAACCCAAACTTCAGGGGTTGACAGCGAAATTAACCCTGTAGACTACCTCTAAAACCGAAATTCGAAAGTTTAGGAAACTCTATCACTCAATCTAGACGGTCCGTTACCAAATCCCTGAATCAACGCTCACAAATCAAAATCCGCGTCTTTAATTTCCAACCAATCATATCACATATCCAAACCCTATAAATTCAGTCCATCACATTTTCCTCTCTAAACAAATCTCCCATTCATCAACCAATCAGTCTCTCTTTCACCAAATTCAAACCCTTCCCTCTACTCAAATGGCACCAAAGGCAGCAGAGAAGAAGCCAGCGGAGAAGAAGCCGGCGGCCGAGAAAGCTCCGGTGGAGAAGAAGCCAAGAGCCGAGAAGAAGCTCCCCAAAGACGCTTCCACTACCGACAAGAAGAAGAAGAGGACTAAGAAATCGGTGGAAACCTACAAGATCTATATCTTCAAGGTTCTTAAGCAAGTCCATCCCGATATCGGAATCTCAAGCAAGGCCATGGGAATCATGAACAGCTTCATCAACGATATCTTCGAGAAGCTCGCTCAGGAATCATCCAGGCTTGCAAGGTACAACAAGAAGCCTACTATTACCTCTCGGGAAATCCAGACTGCTGTTAGGCTAGTGCTTCCTGGTGAATTGGCGAAGCATGCTGTTTCTGAAGGTACCAAGGCTGTTACCAAGTTTACTAGCTCTTAGATTTGTTGATGTAGGGTTTCGGATTTAGTTTGTATGGATGTTGATGTAAAGGATCAATTGATTTCTAATTAAATGTTTTGTTATCCATTTAATCATTAATGCATTTCGGTGTTTAGAAATTTAGAGTATGTGTTTGATGTTGAATAGAAATGTTCATTTACATTTCCTGGTTTTCTTGTTTATCAGAAATGTCTTTCTGTTGCTGTTTTTGCTCAACAATCTTTGATAAGTAATATGGAGTACAGTATAAGCTAATAAATTCAATTGTTATGAAGTCCTTTCAGTTGATTTTTGAACCTTTGCTTCAGATTTTTTGTTGTAGCACCCCTTTGTTTCCATGCTGCCTCATTTTGTAGGGATTATACAGGATTGTCTTCCAGTTTGAATGACAGCGAGTCCATTTTTTAAAGATGATTTGGAAGCCCTTTTTGAATGGAAATTATATAAAAGCAGGAGTGTCTAGAAGGCAGCATCAACCTTAATAAGTACTCTCTCTGTCCTGAAAAAGGAGTTGCCCAAAAAATTGATTGTGTATCTTATGATATGACTTAGTAGGCAAAGATAACATCCTTGAATAAAAAGATTTTTTTTAAAAAAAAATACATTTCTTTCTTTGAGACATGTATACTTTTGGGACAACTTGAAGTAATCTGGCCATTAATCAATGACATGGTGCATAACAGCATATTGCTGATAGTTAGGACTAGGAGACATTGGGAGCAAATAGAATTATAGAAGTAGCAAAGCTAGATGAAATCTGATAGCAAGCTGTGCCCACATTTGAACTCCCCTGCTTGCAATGGAGTGCTTGCTTGTAAAAGCATTATTTCCATTGACATCCCTTTTAGTTGACAAAATTTGGTTTTGTACCCAGCCCATTTACCCCTGTATCTACCCATTTGGTTAAGAAAACTTCCAATTTGATAGTTTGGCCTCCAAAAATGACCATCATACCATGATCAAGCTGAGAACTCTAATATTAGTGGATGAAAAATGTATAGGCATCTTATTAATTGTGATATTCACCTGACTATACCAAGGCAAAAAAAGCTTCTGAAAACCTAGGACATATATGAAATTAGAAAATAAAAGGGGCGAGTTGAAAGTGGTGATAAAGTGTGGATCACATTGGATGTGAGAATGACTACGATGAACTTTAATGTAGAATGGTTAGAAAGGGTGTCAGAATGCTTTGTGTCATGAGGTAAGGTTAGACAATCGTTTTATCATGCTTGGTTATTTCTCGTTAGCAAAAATTACTAAATCACCCTCTAGCTGAGACCGCCCTGAGAGTAAATGTGTAAACCTAAAACTAGATGAGACTTCAACTCTCAATTGCATATGTGAGAGCTAGAAGTTGAATTTGGCCAAAGTCAGCTGAAATTTTCAATTGGTCAAGTTGACAAACCACACAACACTAGGGACGAGAAATGGAAGAAATCAAAGGCTATTGACACATTGAATCTTAAACAACATTTTATTATTTATTTATCTTCTTTATTTTTTATTTGTTTTCTTCTTCTTAAGATCCCCCAAGGTGAAATGTACGTTTTGAAATTTTCTTCGTTCTCTTTGCTATAGTATTACCTTAATGATTATTCCATGGAATTGTGTTCTCTTATTGCAAAAGCCAATCTCTCTATGCTATAGTATTACCTTATTGATTATTCCATGGAATTGTGTTCTCTTATTGCAAAAGCCAATCTCATGTAGGCGATATACCTGATGTTTTATCTTCATTTGTTGTCAAAAGCCTCAAGAGGATTGCGAATATAAGTTTTCCCTTTAAAAATCAACTTAAATACCAGCCTTGTTCATAAGATGAGTTCCCTCCTACCCCAACTCTAGTGCTTACTCTTTGCTGGACTGTGGATGAGAAGAAGTGTATCTTCTATACGAGACGTTGCCAAAAAGAAAAGCAGGTCCTTTTGTTTTGAAAGTTGTTATATTTCATTATTTTTTCCTTTTCTGGGGACATTAAAAAGAAAATCAGGACCCTTTTTTGTTGGATGGATGGAGAATGTATCACCAGTTTATCAGGACCGGAAACTGGTTACAGCCAAAAAATTATTCTTGTGTTGATATTACATTGATCAGGTGTATATACGGCCAAATTAACTTAATAACTGTGAAAAACTAAAACATCACGATCATTTAGGTACAGATGTTCATCGGTTATTTCTATCAGTGATGTTGCATTGATGTTTGACTGGTTAAATTTAAGGTCTGAAATATGTACAAATGATCATAATGTATCATGTATGGCTAAAAATGTTCAATTTACCTATATTCAGTCTGGGCGAAAATCCAGGTTTCTCTATTCATTTTTATGCTCAAGGAAACAAATGACTAAATGATTCATCTCAGTTCAACTGCAAATAAAATTAGTTTTTTTTTTGTACAAATAAAATTAGTGCAACTTCTTACCAGAATGTGCATTCCCATCATCCCCTAAACGGTTCTCATTTGACAAAAAAAATTCAAGGACGTAGCTTTACTTGCTTGTACCTTCTAGAAATACAAACAACAACAGAGCCTTTTATCACTATAATGGGGGTAGGCTATATAAACCAAAAATATTGTTAGCAAGTTGCTTGTTGATTACTTTATCCCGTCCAAAATAATTGTCACTTTTGGATTTTTCACATGTTTTAATAAAGACAATTATTATTCCAACTTAATGATAAAAATACCAAGATTGCCCCTTATTTAATGTTCATCTCTCTTACATTACTTTACAAAACAACGCAATTAATAAAGCAAAACAAGTTCCAATGCAAGGATAAAATAGGAATTTGAATGCTTTTGACCTCAAAAGCTACAATTATTTTGGACCAAACATTTTGTCCAAAAGCGACAGTTATTTTGGATCAGAGGGAGTACCCGATTGCTCAAGTGGTTACCATGATTTACCTTGTCTGGAGCTTCTAATGACACATATGGTTGCCATTCATTTGTGCTACAACCATTGCTGATTGATAAGAATGCTTGGCTGCCCAGATTTCAAGAGTTATTTCATCTTTGTTCATTCCCTTGAGTACATAATCAATTGAGTGAGTGCTTCGTGCTTGTGTCCCAACCGTTATTTTCTGATGCACTTTTACAAGTCCTTTGGTTGACACATAGTGGTTGTCTGAATTCTTTCAGTTTCTTTGTTAATTCTAGTAACTTTATCCCAATTTTTTTCTTTTTATTTTACTTTTTACATGATAACTGTTGAAGGAAGGTGGCAAGGACAATACTATTAAATTCATGGAAATTAAGACTCATCAGCTCAAGCGCCCCACTTAATGAAGAATCACGGACACGGAGTATATGCTTATTGATTCGTGGAACCATACTTTTCCCTCGAATTGCTACGTATCTTGGTCTGACTTCTATCAGGCTGTAAAAATTTCCAGTATGTAAGAAATTCTGTATCTATCAGCTCTTCTTTACAGATCATTTTCTCCTTAAATCTGGCATGCCTTTTGTTTTGTCCACTTCCAGTTTCACATTATACTGAAGCTGATCTGTGCATTACTATCACTGCTGTTAGCTGTGGCGACTGGATGTACTAGTACAGGATCAACATTTGCTGCAAATTTTGGTTACAAATGTGGAAGAAGGGCTCTGTTTACTTAGGCTGCTGTTCAAATGGTCATTGCTCAGGTTTGCAGAATCACTAATTTACTCCCTCCGCCCCATAAGAAGTGTCAAATGTGCTTTACTTGTTTGTACATTACTTATATCAGACTAAATTGCACCAAGGATATCCTTAATTAGAAACACGACACTTATTATGGGATATACCAAAACTAGTACATATGCCCGTGTCCGAGGACACGGGTCTTTTTTTTTTTAATTAACATAAACATTACAAGTCCGTATCCAAGGCTACGTTTTTTGTTTTTTTTTTTAATTTTTTTTTTTTAATTTAGTCTAAATTTTTTTTTTTTTAGAAAAGGTGAAGCTTTAAAAAGTGAAGTTATTAATGGGGCGGAGGAAGTATTTAAAAAAGAGGATTTTTTTCTTTGTCCAAATCAAATGAAAGAAGTCTCTATTGAAAGAGAAAAAAAATCATGAATTTTGGTATAAAAAAATTAATTTAATATATAATAATTGAGGTCAAAGAAATCGTTATTAATGGGAAGGAGGAAGTATTTAAAAAAGAGGATTTTTTTTCTGTCCAAATCAAATGAAAGAAGTCTCTATTTAAAGAGAAAAAAAATCATGAATTTTGGTGTAAAAAAAAATTAAAAAAATTAATTTAATATATAATAATTGAGGTCAAAGAAATCGGATAATTTTTTTTTTGAAATCCAGCCAGCGAATCGGTAGTTGCCATGTGTCAAAGAAATAAAAGAAAAAAAAAAACTGAGGTAACGTGCCCTCCCCTTCCAACCGACACGTGTCCAAATGGGTTTAAAAAAAAAACAACAACCAATAATTGAGCATTTTGGGCTTGTTATTTGCACTTTTGCCACCATGTGAAATGCCGAAAATGTCCTTCAATAGCAAAAAAAACTTTTTCCCTTGAAAGGGACAAAATAGCGAGGGCAAAATGGGAAAGGGAGTGAATAGTGAGGGCAAAATGGTAAAACACCCACTTGGTACTGTAGAGAGTACTGTAGTAAACCCAGGTATGATTTATAATATAGATGATCATAATGTATGGCTAAAAATGTTCAATTTATCTATATTCCGTCTGGGCGAAAATCCAGGTTTCTCTATTCATTTTTATGCTCAAGAAAACAAATGACTAAATGATTCATCTCAGTTCAACTGCAAATAAAATTAGTTTTTTTTTTTGTACAAATAAAATTAGTGCAACTTCTTACCAGAATGTGCATTCCCATCATCCCCTAAACGGTTCTCATTTGACAAAAAAAATTCAAGGACGTAGCTTTACTTGCTTGTACCTTCTAGAAATACAAACAACAACAGAGCCTTTTATCACTATAATGGGGGTAGGCTATATAAACCAAAAATATTGTTAGCAAGTTGCTTGTTGATTACTTTATCCAGTCCAAAATAATTGTCACTTTTGGACTTTTCACATGTTTTAATAAAGACAATTATTATTCCAACTTAATGATAAAAATACCAAGATTGCCCTTATTTAATGTTCATCTCTCTTACATTACTTTACAAAACAACGCAATTAATAAAGCAAAACAAGTTCCAATGCAAGGATAAAATAGGAATTTGAATGCTTTTGACCTCAAAGCTACAATTATTTTGGACCAAACATTTTGTCCAAAAGCGACGTTATTTTGGATCGGAGGAGTACCCGATTGCTCAAGTGGTTACCATGATTTACCTTATGCAGGAGCTTCTAATGACACATATGGTTGCCATTCATTTGTGCTACAACCATTCTTGATTGATAAGAATGCTTGGTACACTTGATTTCAAGAGTTATTTCATCTTTGTTCATTCCTGAGTACATAATCAATTGAGTGAGTGCTTCGTGCTTGTGTCCCAACCGTTATTTTCTCGATGCACTTTTACAAGTCCTTTGGTTGACACATAGTGGTTGTGCAATTCTTTCGGTTTCTTTGTTAATTCTAGTAACTTTATCCCAATTTTTTTCTTTTTATTTTACTTTTTACATGATAAGCTGTTGAAGGAAGGTGGCAAGGACAATACTATTAAATTCATGGAAATTAAGACTCATCACTCAAGCGCCCCACTTAATGAAGAATCACGGACACGGAGTATATGCTTATTGATTCGTGGAACCATACTTTTCCCTCGAATTGCTTCGTATCTTGGTCTGACTTCTATCAGTGTAAAAATTTCCGAGTATGTAAGAAATTCTGTATCTATCGGCTCTTCTTTACGAGATCATTTTCTCCTTAAATCTGGCGTGCCTTTTGTTTTGTCCACTTCCAGTTTCACATTATACCTGAAGGCGATGCAAATGCATTACTATGCTGGCATTGTTTAGGCTGTAGCGGCTGGATGTACTAGTACGGGATCAACATTTCTTTGCCAAATTTTGGTTACAAATGTGGAAGAAGGGCTCTGTTTACTTAGGCTGCTTTGTTCAAATGGTCATTGCTCGGGTTTGCGGGAATCACTAATTTACTCCCTCCGCCCCCATAAGAAGTGTCAAATGTGCTTTACTTGTTTGTACATTACTTATATCAGACTAAATTGCACCAAGGATATCCTTAATTAGAAACACGACACTTATTATGGGATATACCAAAACTAGTACATATGCCCGTGTCCGAGGACACGGGTCTTTTTTTTTTTAATTAACATAAACATTACAAGTCCGTATCCAAGGCTACGTTTTTTGTTTTTTTTTTTAATTTTTTTTTTAATTTAGTCTAATTTTTTTTTTTTTTAGAAAAGGTGAAGCTTTAAAAAGTGAAGTTATTAATGGGACGGAGGAAGTATTTAAAAAAGAGGATTTTTTTTTCTTTGTCCAAATCAAATGAAAGAAGTCTCTATTGAAAGAGAAAAAAAATCATGAATTTTGGTATAAAAAAATTAATTTAATATATAATAATTGAGGTCAAAGAAATCGTTATTAATGGGAAGGAGGAAGTATTTAAAAAAGAGGATTTTTTTTCTTTGTCCAAATCAAATGAAAGAAGTCTCTATTTAAAGAGAAAAAAAAATCATGAATTTTGGTGTAAAAAAAAATTAAAAAAATTAATTTAATATATAATAATTGAGGTCAAAGAAATCGGATAATTTTTTTTTTGAAATCCAGCCAGCGAATCGGTAGTTGCCATGTGTCAAAGAAATAAAAGAAAAAAAAAAACTGAGGTAACGTGCCCTCCCCTTCCAACCGACACGTGTCCAAATGGGTTTAAAAAAAAACAACCAATAATTGAGGCATTTTGGGCTTGTTATTTGACCTTTTGCCACAATGTGAAATGCCGAAAATGTCCTTCAATAGCAAAAAAAACTTTTTCCCTTGAAAGGGACAAAATAGCGAGGGCAAAATGGGAAAGGGAGTGAATAGTGAGGGCAAAATGGTAAAACACCCACTTGGTGCTTGTAGAGAGTCTTGTAGCAAACCCGGTATGATTTATAATATAGATGATCATAATGTATGGCTAAAAATGTTCAATTTATCTATATTAAGTGCAGGCGAAAATCCGGGTTTCTCTATTTATTTTTATGCTCAAGGAAACAAATGACTAAATGATTCATCTCAGTTCAACCGCAAATAAAATTAGTTTTTTTTTTTGTACAAATAAAATTAGTGCAACTTCTTACAGGAATGTGCATTCCCATCAATCCCCTAAACGGTTCTCATTTGACAAAAAATTCAAGGACGTAGCTTTACTTGCTTGTACCTTCTAGAAATACAAACAACAACAGAGCCTTTTATCACTATAATGGGGGTAGGCTATATAAACCAAAAATATTGTTAGCAAGTTGCTTGTTGATTACTTTATCCAGTCCAAAATAATTGTCACTTTTGGACTTTTCACATGTTTTAATAAAGACAATTATTATTCCAACTTAATGATAAAAATACCAAGATTGCCCCTTATTTAATGTTCAATCTCTCTTACATTACTTTACAAAACAACGCAATTAATAAAGCAAAACAAGTTCCAATGCAAGGATAAAATAGGAATTTGAATGCTTTTGACCTCAAAAGCTACAATTATTTTGGACCAAACATTTTGTCCAAAGCGACGGTTATTTTGGATCGGAGAGGAGTACCCGATTGCTCAAGTGGTTACCATGATTTACCTTGTCTGGAGCTTCTAATGACACATATGGTTGCCATTCATTTGTGCTACAACCATTCTGATTGATAAGAATGCTTGGCCTTGATTTCAAGAGTTATTTCATCTTTGTTCATTCCCTCGAGTACATAATCAATTGAGTGAGTGCTTCGTGCTTGTGTCCCAACCGTTATTTTTCGATGCACTTTTACAAGTCCTTTGGTTGACACATAGTGGTTGTCTGCAATTCTTTCGGTTTCTTTGTTAATTCTAGTAACTTTATCCCAATTTTTTTCTTTTTATTTTACTTTTTACATGATAAGCTGTTGAAGGAAGGTGGCAAGGACAATACTATTAAATTCATGGAAATTAAGACTCATCGGCTCAAGCGCCCACTTAATGAAGAATCACGGACACGGAGTATATGCTTATTGATTCGTGGAACCATACTTTTCCCACTCGAATTGCTACGTATCTTGGTCGACTTCTATCGAGTCAAAAATTTCCAGTATGTAAGAAATTACGTATCTATCGGCTCTTCTTTACTGAGATCATTTTCTCCTTAAATCTGGCATGCCTTTTGTTTTGTCCACTTCCAGTTTCACATTATACTGAAGTCGGTCTGCATTACTATCACGCCGCCTGCGTGGCGGCTGGATGTACTAGTACAGGATCAACATCCTTGCAAATTTTGGTTACAAATGTGGAAGAAGGGCTCTGTTTACTTAGGCTGCTGTTCAAATGGTCATTGCTCAGGTTTGCAGAATCACTAATTTACTCCCTCCGCCCCATAAGAAGTGTCAAATGTGCTTTACTTGTTTGTACATTACTTATATCAGACTAAATTGCACCAAGGATATCCTTAATTAGAAACACGACACTTATTATGGGATATACCAAAACTAGTACATATGCAGGTGTCCAGGGACACGGTCTTTTTTTTTTTAATTAACATAAACATTACAAGTCCGTATCCAAGGCTACGTTTTTTGTTTTTTTTTTTAATTTTTTTTTTAATTTAGTCTAATTTTTTTTTTTTTTAGAAAAGGTGAAGCTTTAAAAAGTGAAGTTATTAATGGGACGGAGGAAGTATTTAAAAAAGAGGATTTTTTTTTCTTTGTCCAAATCAAATGAAAGAAGTCTCTATTGAAAGAGAAAAAAAATCATGAATTTTGGTATAAAAAAATTAATTTAATATATAATAATTGAGGTCAAAGAAATCGTTATTAATGGGAAGGAGGAAGTATTTAAAAAAGAGGATTTTTTTTCTTTGTCCAAATCAAATGAAAGAAGTCTCTATTTAAAGAGAAAAAAAAATCATGAATTTTGGTGTAAAAAAAAATTAAAAAAATTAATTTAATATATAATAATTGAGGTCAAAGAAATCGGATAATTTTTTTTTTGAAATCCAGCCAGCGAATCGGTAGTTGCCATGTGTCAAAGAAATAAAAGAAAAAAAAAAAAAAAAGCGAGGTAACGTGCCCTCCCCTTCCAGCGACACGTGTCCAAATGGGTTTAAAAAAAAAAAACAACCAATAATTGAGCATTTTGGGCTTGTTATTTGCACTTTTGCCACCATGTGAAATGCCGAAAATGTCCTTCAATAGCAAAAAAAACTTTTTCCCTTGAAAGGGACAAAATAGCGAGGGCAAAATGGGAAAGGGAGTGAATAGTGAGGGCAAAATGGTAAAACACCCACTTGGTACTGTAGAGAGTCTTGTAGCAAACCCGGTATGATTTATAATATAGATGATCATAATGTATGGCTAAAAATGTTCAATTTATCTATATCCGATGCAGGCGAAAATCCAGGTTTCTCTATTCATTTTTATGCTCAAGAAAACAAATGACTAAATGATTCATCTCAGTTCAACTGCAAATAAAATTAGTTTTTTTTTTTGTACAAATAAAATTAGTGCAACTTCTTACCAGAATGTGCATTCCCATCATCCCCTAAACGGTTCTCATTTGACAAAAAAAATTCAAGGACGTAGCTTTACTTGCTTGTACCTTCTAGAAATACAAACAACAACAGAGCCTTTTATCACTATAATGGGGGTAGGCTATATAAACCAAAAATATTGTTAGCAAGTTGCTTGTTGATTACTTTATCCAGTCCAAAATAATTGTCACTTTTGGACTTTTCACATGTTTTAATAAAGACAATTATTATTCCAACTTAATGATAAAAATACCAAGATTGCCCCTTATTTAATGTTCATCTCTCTTACATTACTTTACAAAACAACGCAATTAATAAAGCAAAACAAGTTCCAATGCAAGGATAAAATAGGAATTTGAATGCTTTTGACCTCAAAAGCTACAATTATTTTGGACCAAACATTTTGTCCAAAAGCGACGGTTATTTTGGATCGGAGGAGTACCCGATTGCTCAAGTGGTTACCATGATTTACCTTGTCTGGAGCTTCTAATGACACATATAGTTGCCATTCATTTGTGCTACAACCATTCTTTGATTGATAAGAATGCTTGGTACCTTCTGCATTTCAAGAGTTATTTCATCTTTGTTCATTCCCTTGAGTACATAATCAATTGAGTGAGTGCTTCGTGCTTGTGTCCAACCGTTATTTTTCGATGCACTTTTACAAGTCCTTTGGTTGACACATAGTGGTTGTGCGAATTCTTTGCGAGTTTCTTTGTTAATTCTAGTAACTTTATCCCAATTTTTTTTCTTTTTATTTTACTTTTTTACATGATAAGCATTGAAGGAAGGTGGCAAGGACAATACTATTAAATTCATGGAAATTAAGACTCATCGGCTCAAGCGCCCACTTAATGAAGAATCACGGACACGGAGTATATGCTTATTGATTCGTGGAACCATACTTTTCCCTCGAATTGCTACGTATCTTGGTCCGACTTCAGCAGTGTAAATATTTCCGGTATGTAAGAAATTCTGTATCTATCGGCTCTTCTTTACTGAGATCATTTTCTCCTTAAATCTGGCATGCCTTTTGTTTTGTCCACTTCCAGGTTCACATTATACCGAAGCCGATGCATGCATTACTATCACTGTCGTTAGGCGTGGCGACTGGATGTACTAGTACGGGATCAACATTTGCTGCAAATTTTGGTTACAAATGTGGAAGAAGGGCTCTGTTTACTTAAGAACAGCTTTGTTCAAATGGTCATTGCTCAGTTTGCGAATCACTAATTTACTCCCTCAGCCCCATAAGAAGTGTCAAATGTGCTTTACTTGTTTGTACATTACTTATATCGAGACTAAATTGCACCAAGGATATCCTTAATTAGAAACACGACACTTATTATGGGATATACCAAAACTAGTACATATGCTAGTGTCAGGGACACGGGTCTTTTTTTTTTTAATTAACATAAACATTACAAGTCCGTATCCAAGGCTACGTTTTTTGTTTTTTTTTTTTTAATTTTTTTAATTTAGTCTAATTTTTTTTTTAGAAAGGTGAAGCTTTAAAAAGTGAAGTTATTAATGGGACGGAGGAAGTATTTAAAAGAGGATTTTTTTTTCTTTGTCCAAATCAAATGAAAGAAGTCTCTATTGAAAGAGAAAAAAAATCATGAATTTTGGTATAAAAAAATTAATTTAATATATAATAATTGAGGTCAAAGAAATCGTTATTAATGGGAAGGAGGAAGTATTTAAAAAAGAGGATATTTTTTTCTTTGTCCAAATCAAATGAAAGAAGTCTCTATTTAAAGAGAAAAAAAAATATGAATTTTGGTGAAAAAAAAATAAGAAAAAAATTAATTTAATATATAATAATTGAGGTCAAAGAAATCGAATAATTTTTTTGAAATCCGGCGGAATATGTTTATCGGTAGTTGCCATGTGTCAAAGAAATAAAAGAAAAAAAAAAACTGAGGTAACGTGCCCTCCCCTTCCAACCGACACGTGTCCAAATGGGTTTAAAAAAAAAAAACAACCAATAATTGAGCATTTTGGGCTTGTTATTTGCACTTTTGCCACCATGTGAAATGCCGAAAATGTCCTTCAATAGCAAAAAAAACTTTTTCCCTTGAAAGGGACAAAATAGCGAGGGCAAAATGGGAAAGGGAGTGAATAGTGAGGGCAAAATGGTAAAACACCCACTTGGTACTGTAGAGAGTACTGTAGCAAACCCAGGTATGATTTATAATATAGATGATCATAATGTATGGCTAAAAATGTTCAATTTATCTATATTCCGTCTGGGCGAAAATCCAGGTTTCTCTATTCATTTTTATGCTCAAGGAAACAAATGACTAAATGATTCATCTCAGTTCAACCTTGCCAAATAAAAGTTAGTTTTTTTTTTTGTACAAATAAAATTAAGTGCAACTTCTTTGGAATGTGTACATTCCTCATCAAATCCCACTAAACGGTTCTCATTTGAATAAAAAAAAAAAAATTCAAGGACGTAGCTTTACTTGCTTGTACCTTTCTAAGAAATACAAACAACCAACAGAAGGCCTTTTATCACTATAATGGGGGTAGGCTATATAAACCCAAAAGAAATATTGTTAGCAAAAGCTTGCTTGTTGATTACTTTTTTATCCGACTCCAAAATAATTGTCACATTTTGGATCTTTTCACATGTTTTAATAAAGACAATTATTATTCCAACTTAATGATAAAAATACCAAGATTGCCCCTTATTTAATGTTCATCTCTCTTACATTTACTTTACAAAACAACGCAATTAATAAAAAAAAGCGAAAACAAGTTCCAATGCAAGGATAAAATAGGAATTTGAATGCTTTTGACCTCAAAAGCTACAATTATTTTGGACCAAACATTTTGTCCAAAAAAGCGACAGGTTATTTTGGATCGGAGGGAGTACCTGATTAAGCTCAAGTGGTTACCATGATTTACCTTGTCTGGAGCTTCTAATGACACATATGGTTGCCATTCATTTAGTGCTACTGACCTATCATGCTTTGATTGATAAGAATGCTTGGTGCCCAGATTTCAAGAGTTATTTTTCATCTTTGTTCCATTCCCTTGAGTACATAATCAATTGAGTGAGTTTGCTTCGTGCTTCGTGGTCCCAACTTCGTTATTTTTCGATGCACTTTTACAAGTCCTTTGGTTGACACATAGTGGTTGTGCTAATTCTTTCGGTTTCTTTGTTAAATTCTAGTAACTTTATCCCAATTTTTTTCTTTTTATTTTTACTTTTTACATGATAAGCTGTTGAAGGAAGGTGGCAAGGAACACAAATACTATTAAATCTACATGGAAATTAAGACTCATCACTCAAGCGCTTCCCACTTAATGAAGAATCACGGACACGGAGTATATGCTTATTGATTCGTGGGAACCATACTTTTCCCTCGAATTGCTTCACGTATCTTGGTCTCGCCTTGCTGTCAGCCGTAAAATATTTCCAAAGTATGTAAGAAATTCCGTATCTATCAGACTCTTCGCCCTCTACGATCATTTTCTCCTTAAATCCAGCATGCCTTTTGTTTTGTCCACTTCCGAGTTTCACATTATACCGAAGCCGATCGTGCATTACCATTATCACGTCGCATTTGTTAGGTGGTACCGACTGGATGTACTAGTGACTGAGATCAACATTTGCTGCAAATTTTGGTTACAAATGTGGAAGAAGGGCTCTCGTTTACTTAGAGCCGCCTGTTCAAATGGTCATTGCTCGAGTTTGCGAGAATCACTAATTTACTCCCCTCCGCCCCCATAAGAAGTGTCAAATGTGCTTTACTTGTTTGTACATTACTTATATCGGACTAAATTGCACCAAGGATATCCTTAATTAGAAA